>JAGDQO010000643.1:1200000-1672115 GCA_018342035.1 Solanum appendiculatum
AGGTTTATATGTTTACGAGCAAACAGTACAACTTAAAACTCCAAATTGCACGTCCCAATAAAACTTTAATTTCATCTTATATAATTTCAAATCACGATTTCATCTCACATGACTAAACGGGTCCAAAAAAAAATTAAAAAGGAAACAAAATTAGGAATATTGCGATTCAGTCTTGTATAATGCGTGTATGATTTAATTTGATATTTCTTGTTTCACGTGCTAAAACATTTTCATGCATAAAATACAATATGATAGTACTTGAGCTAGTGAGAACACACGTATAATAAAAATAGAAAGACTGAAAAAGGTTTACCAAATATGAATCTGAATAATCATGTTCACATTTTCCAGTTTAGAACAAATCTTTTTTGGAGTTGTTCCATGCCATACTAATAATATCCTAATTCATTTTATCTAAAATAGATTTTTTTACTCAACCCAATTGCACATTTTAAATTAGTAGATTCAATCAGCTATAACTAGAAAATAAATTGATTAATAATATACTATAGTTTATAAATAAAAAAACATAATTAGGGCCAGGGGTTGTTTAACATTAGAAGATGAGGAAAACAGATGGAGATAACCAAAACAACACGTCGACACGTCACAGTTTAGTTATTTATGGCGCGTTACATGACCCTTCTCGTCAAGTAGTTGACTGTTATGATTTTTTCTTCCGTTTCTTATTTGGTGTTCGGTATTCATATTAGAGCCCGATTAAATATGAATTTGTGTCCGACAGTCGCACATTGGAGGATAAAACGTTTCCTAATAAAGGCTATTCTGTATCAAGGGTGACTCAAATTTGAGATTTCTCGTTAAGAATGAAAGAATACTTGTCACTCAACCACAGCCCTAAATTGGTGACGGTTGAGATTTTAACTTCAATGTAAAGTCCAAGAATTTGAAAAGGAAACTTTTGCTAGAAAATTAAAAAATTTCTTTTCTATCTTTCTAGGGGAAAACAAGAGTCCTTGTGGCTGGTTACATGCAAGAAACCTCCTAGAGCTTACTTTCTTTGACCACCTAATTTTTCCAAAAAAGTCTAAAAAGTTTCTCATTTTTTGGGTTAGAAAAAGTGAAATTTCATAACTTTGAATTGATCAAACAACTCGTGGGTTACAAAGTTTAAAATTTTGTTTTCTTATATCTTTTCCAAATTCCAATTTCTTGTTCACAGTACGCTGTACGGTAGATTTAAAGACCAGTTAGAGCCTGTTTGGATTTACTCGTTTTAAGTGTTTTTCAATCAAAATAAATATTCCTTCTATCCTAATTTATGTGACATTTTTCGTTTTTCGAGAGTCAAACAGTTTAAGTTTGATTGGGAATTTGCCCATGAAGTCTTCAATTTTTTAAAACTAAATTTATATATTTGTAAACTACATATAAAGTACTATAAGTCACAATAATTGACAATTCAAATATTTAAAAGATATATGAAAAATTTATGGTCAAATATAGATTTGTTTGAATCTCAAAATTCGAAAAGTATCACATAAATTGAGATAGAGGAAGTATTAAACGCTTTTGAAGTGTTTGACTAAATGTAAAAAGCACTTATAAGTTATAAACACTTAATTTTAAGTTAAAATTATAAAAATTAGTTAATCCAAATATAAATGTAGTCTGGATCCAAAAAAACAAAAAAAGACCAGTTACAGTACAGTTCCCTGGTCCACTTGCTAATTTTAATTATATTTTCCACAAATCCACGCTTGAATCTTTTTATATATATAACTACCATAATTGAAATAGTCCAGACACATGTTTGTGAAAAAACTTGAAGATTTTTAAAGGAATAGAAATAGTCCACAAATTCTTGTGTTTTATTATCTCATATTGTAAAGAATAGTTGGTGTGTAAATTGAAAGATGACAGTGATAAGAGCAAACAGTTTTAAAGGAACAGAATCAGAAATCATGACGACGAAGAAGAATTCGATAAATGTAACAAATTGTGAGCCCCTAAAACTGATGACAACTCTGTCATTCAAGAATCTGGTTCAAGTTCAAGATTCAGTTGTGAACCTTCCTGAACCTGCTGTCATGTTTTCACCACGACCTGTTTGCGAACTCGATGCTGCAGCTGTTAAGCTTCAAAAAGTATACAAGAGTTACAGGACTAGAAGAAATCTAGCTGATTGTGCTGTTGTTGTCGAAGAATTATGGTTCGTGTTATAATAATCCTGTTCCATTTCAATCTTTGTGTTCGTGTACATGTTTATTGAAGAAATTGTATATGTATGTAGGTGGAAGGCATTAGATTTTGCAGCTCTGAAGAGAAGTTCTGTTTCATTTTTCAACGGTGAAAAGCCGGAAACCGCTGTTTCTCGATGGGCTAGAGCACGTACAAGAGCTGCTAAGGTTGGAAAGGGATTGTCCAAAGATGAAAAAGCTCAAAAATTGGCTCTGCAGCATTGGCTAGAAGCTGTAAGTTGGCCAAATAAGTAATTATTCTTTCGTAAAAGCTAAGTTTTCGTATGATCTAGCAATTGACTCTTCGTTTTGTTTCTGTGTAGATTGATCCACGACATCGATATGGACACAACTTGCACTTCTATTATGATTTGTGGTTTTTGAGTGAAAGCTCTCAGCCTTTCTTCTACTGGTGAGTACTTCATCATGAATATTGCATACTAAATGTTTGAGAAAGTTGAATTTGTACTGTTCCATGAGAAAGTTTCTCCGATCTGATCAGTTTCCCTGTTTTTTTTTTTGCTTTTAAGGTTGGACGTTGGAGATGGTAAAGAAATAAACCTCGAGAAATGTCCAAGGACCAAATTGCAACATCAATGCATCAAATATCTTGGACCAGTAAGTTCTTATGCAACTTAATTACTTAACCGGATGTATGCTTTCAAGTCTATTGATCATTAGACGTGTTTAAACTTCTTTTTGACTTAATTGCTTATGCTTTACAATTTCAGAAGGAGCGCGAATCATATGAAGTAGTTATTGAGAATGGGAAGCTTGTATATAAACAAAGTGGTGTATTCGTTCAGTCAATAGAGGGTTCAAAGTCGATATTTGTTCTTAGCACAACAAGAACACTGTATGTAGGACAGAAGCGAAAGGGTACATTTCAACATTCGAGTTTTCTATCAGGTGGTGCTATAACAGCAGCTGGAAGACTAGTTGCTCATTCTGGAATTCTGGAGGTAACTAACTATCCAACAATATCCATATATACAGCAAACAGATCGTAACGAAAACAAATATACTTATCTTGTCTATGTATATGTTGTCTTCTGCAGGCTATTTGGCCATACAGTGGTCACTATCACCCAACTGAAGAGAACTTCAAGGAGTTCATTAGCTTTCTTGAAGAGCACAAAGTTGACCTTACAAATGTTAAGGTACGTAAACGTTGAAATAGTTGACGTTCTAAATATGGTGTTATGTTCAACAACATTTCTAACTTTAATATACATAATTTATTTTCATATGCAGAGATGTGCAGTTGATGACGACAATCTCTCAGAAGCCTCAAACAGCCAACCATCTATTGATCTTTCCATTGCTAAAGAATCTGAAGAAAGAAGCACATCGAAATCCAAGAAACCAGAGGACATTATCATCAATAAGAAAGCACAAGCATTTAGCTTCTCCAGACATTTGTCAAGCAAATGGACAAGTGGAACTGGACCTCGTATTGGCTGCGTTAGGGATTACCCTACAGAACTACAATTCCGAGCACTTGAACAAGTTAATTTATCGCCTCGAGTGGTCAATGGAGGCTTCAACTTCTCTGGTCCAATTCCTTCACCAAGGCCAAGTCCAAAGATTAGGCTATCTCCTAGGATTGCACATATGGGACTACCGAGTCCTCGGACACCAATCTCTGTGCCTAACTAAGCAACACTCCAAACAAATGAAGCAACTGACCCCCTCGACTCCACACAGCAAATTAGCCCACGGGAGGAACAAACTAACTCAATTTTAAACTTATTTATTCATTCATATTTGTATTCTATAGATAGTGTTCCATCCAATTGCATTTGGATTTTCAAATAAGATAAGACATGATCTTTATTCCTTTGTATAGAGTTTTTTTGTAAAAGTAATCTGAAAAAAGAATTTGTTTTTGTTAGTGTAATATACCACAAATATAAAATATTACAGTTGAAAATAAAATGACAAAAAATGAATAAATAAATCTTTAGGTTGAGGCGTGGATATCTCGCTCTCTTTAAGGAGATTCAAGCCCATTGCAGCATAATCTACACCGATCCAACAATATATCTCTTGACTTGTCCACTCTAGGAACAGCTCAACAACGTCGTACAACTCAAGCAACTCCAGATTAGATGAAGAGTTCAAAGCTCTACAAAAAGGACACCTTCCTTCAACATATAAATTCTTTTGTATAGTGAATATAGTTGAAGACTTAGAATATTCTTCTATGTCTTAACTCTCTCTTTCACTACACTAACTCAATAAATACACAGTATAATACTTCTCATCTTTTCTTTCACTCTTATGTACACAACACAAAGTAAGACCACACTATTTATAGGGGTGAAAATATTCCTTGCAATGAATAGGAAGATAATGAGGTAGTTAATAAGGCAAGTGAATGACCCATAGGTTACATGAGTTAAAAGGTATAATGATAGGATTAAGAGCGAAATAATGTGTTAGAGAATAATGAGATTTCAATAGGAAGTTATGGTCATAGAAGACCATTACCACATTCTGCCAAAATATGGCCACATGCAATTACTCCCCAACGTTTTTTACTTCATTTTTTCACTAAGGGAGAATGACCATTAAGTCTAATTAGAATATGAGACAATTTAATATTATTAAAAGGCTCAAATGTACTAACAATTCCCCGCTCATTTTAATATTAAGATAAGAGAGTACTTTATAATTTAATTGAAGGTAGACTATTATGCATAATGAAAGTGTGCTCTATATTGAATCTTCACTTAGTAAAACAACAACCTTTACTCTAGAGTCAGTAGTGGTCTCAGACTTGAACTATAATTGCTTAAGGGAAATAAAGTATTACTGCCTATACACAATAATCAAGGTGTTGACATATAAGTTTTCATAGCCAGCACATTACAACCTTGTGCTATCCCGGTTTTCATGAGTATTTTTTAGAACAAGCTCATTCTCATAGAAAGCGGCCTACTTTCACATTCACATAGGTAAAATCTGTCAAGGGTGCTCCTATAATTTATCCAACTCATACGAGATACAAAATTTCATTAAGAGTTCAAAGATTCAACCTCCACAAATCATTATAGGATAAATGCACTTACATCATAGGGATTGAATAAAAATTAATAATAGTGCATTTCACAACAAGTCATCATATGATTCATTTTTCCCATTGAACCTGGTTATAGGATCTCTAGTGCCCAGATTGGGTTTTCTCATATATAACTCAGAATTTATGAGCTTCAATATCATCCCCCTCGATGTGCTTCAGACTCTTTATCTTGCTAAGGTCTTAGTTTATGAATCTGCAGGATTATCACAAATTTTAACATAATTAATATTAATGGTATACAATGATCAATGTGACCTCACATATATTGTGTTTTCTCCTCATGAGTATGAATTTACCGTTATAATAACAATTTAGTATGCTACCAATAATATTGGTGCTATCACAATTAATCAAAATTAGAAAAATTAATTTCTCAAAATAAAGTGTTTGATATAGTAAAAGCAATTCACTTTTTCACTAGTTGAATCTTAATTTTTTTACTTCAAACCTCCAAAAGAGAGTTAGCAAGCAATATGATTTGCTTTTCTCACTTCCATCAAATAGCACCAAATTTTCTCATCTGCATCAACAAAACTTTTAAGTATAGCATAGTATTTTTTTCTCATAAAACAATCCACCAAATTTCGTACCAAGTAAATTTACTTGATTTGCTTGTACATGCTATACTTTATACACAATATCATATAAACTGCAATTAGTCACATATCTCATATTTTTTATTAGGCTGGCAAACTCCTTCTTTCTTTGTCACGCCATTTTCACAATTGAATCAAAATGAGTTGCAAGACTCGCACAACCAATAAGATTGTATTTCACAATTTTTTCAACATTATGTGACTTGACAAGGAAAATTTCATCACATGTTTTAAGGTATTTTTCATTCCAAGAATAAAATTTATCTCACCGTATATTTTATATCAAAATGGCTACTCAACATATTTTTTCATAATTTATTTATAATTCTCATGTTAGAGCCAAAAGTCATCCCATTATAGCCAAACAATAACATGTGATTTAGTCCACAATAAATATATGCACTTGTAATACCCTCTTTAGAGCATTTCTAAAAGATGTAAAAATTACAATTTTCACAATGATTTTTTCATTTCATGACCCCCACTATTTTAAGAATTTAAATATCATTTTTTCATGAAAAGTAGTATCACTTTATTCATGAAAATATTATGTAAATTTTTTTTCCTTTACCTTTTCTCCACTTGAATTGAGCAAGTAGAAAATTATTTTACCGTACACCTCTTCTCTTTCATCTCTTGAAGAGAGCGACGTTGAGCGAAATTATATTGAAATCTTTGTCTTGATATTAGCACTTTTTCAAACTGTAACAAAAACATGAATCTCCTTAAAATTGTTAGTGTAATATACCACAAATATAAAATATTAATGTTAAAAATAAAATGAATAAATAAATCTTTACGCTGAGGCGTGGATATCTCGCTCTCTTTAAGGAGATTCAAGCCCACTGCGGCATAATCTACACTGATCCAGCAGTATATCTCTTGAATTGTCCCCTCCAGGATACAACAGTCCAACAACGTCGTACAACACAATCAACTCCGGATTAGTTGAAGAGTTCAAAGCTCAACAAAAAGAACACCTTCCTTCAACATATAAACACTCTTTTGTATAATGAATACAGTTGAAAACTTAGAATATTTTTCTATGTCTTAACTCTCTCTTTTACTACACCTAACTCAATATATACACAATATAACACTTCTCATCTTTTCTTCCACTCTTTTACTTGTATATTTCTTATGTACACAACACAAAGTAAGACCACACTATTTATAGGGGTGAAAATCTTCCTTGCAATGAATAGGAAGGTAATGAGGTAGTTAATAGGACAAGTGAATGACCTATAAATTACATGAGTTAGAGGTATAATGATAGAATAAAGAGTGAAATCATGTGTTAGAGAATAATGAGGTTTAATAGGGAAGTTATGGTCATAGAAGACCATTACCACATTCTGCCAAAAGATGGACACATGCATTTACTCCCCAACATTTTTTACTTCATTTTTACGCTAAGGGAGAATGGCCATTAAGGCTAATTAGAATATGAGACAATTTAATAATATTAAAATGCTCAAATGTACTAACAATTTTTTATATAAGAAAGTTACCGATTACCAAATAACATTTTATTGAATACACTTTCTTTTCGTGGTATTTCACCTCATGCTTGTTTTTTGGACACTCGTTGTGTGTATCCATTTTGCAATAGATAGGGAAAAGCCTACGTGAGATTTTTTATAAAAGAAATACAATGTTATTTTGATGATAGATCAAAAGACAAAGTACATTACAAATCGATAGTGAAATATCAAATTGCTACACATGATGCAAATTAACTAGCACATAAATAAAAATAATACAAAAAGCAAATAACGAAGAAGAAATGGCACAAAAATTTAACAAGATTTTGCCAAGCTTTCATCCAGCAAAAAAAAGTTTTCCACTATAATTGCAAAACATAATATTAAAATCTCCAATTACAACCCTTTTTATAAATCACAAGTGTTCCACAACCCTACAAGGACAATGGGTGTAACACCTCAGACTTCGAGAAAGGAATGAAAAAGAGAGAGGGGCAAACCACGAAGGGATCCACGGGCCGTGAAGGGCTTCACGACCCGTCACCCCGCCCGTGGAGTTGAACCCCAACACTATGCAGGTTCACGAACACTTGGACGGTCCGTGAAGAGTCACACGGACCGTGAAGTCGTCCGTGAAGGAGACTTGTCAGACTTAGAATTTAGGGTCAACTTCAATCGACCAAATCTTTCAGCACAAATTGCATTAGGTGGCCCATGACATATCAAATTAAAGGTCTTTGAGTCCTCTTTCCAACACCACTGAGTTTGCCCCATTTGAAGTTTGGAGTAAAAAGTTAAACCCATTTTAGTGAAGCACTGTCAGGCAGGGAAAGCACCACGACCCTTTAGACGGGCCGTAATGCTCTAGACGGCCCGTGAAGCCCCTCTTGAAGTCACTTCGTCAGCTTTTAAGTCAGGATCGTATTGGTCTTTTTCCCTATGCGTTGGGCACTTAAACTACGTCGTTTGATGCCTAAACTATGTCGTTTTACTCAGTCTAAGCCTAATAACCTAGTCAGAAACTACCTAGAACCCTCATTCTCCAAAATCATCCAACTTAGAAAGAAAAGAAGAGAAAGAGGCGACAGTTTCTCCAAAGAATAAGCAGAGGTGTTCTTCGAAGTTCAGCCCCAAAATCCAAAGGATTTCTCCGTAGTTTTCATCACGAGGTATGTGGAATTTCACTAGTGGGTTCCTTTCACCCATTAGGTCCCTAGAATTCAGTCGATTCTTCAATTTCTCATAAATTGTTCAGACTTAGGGTTTCCAAAACCTTAGAGATTCATTGTGATTTTAGCTGATATAGTTTCCACGATCTAAATAGCATGTTTCTTGGAAAATTTGCATAGTCCCATGTATAGAACTCAGAACCCTAGCTTGTATTAATTATCAGTATTTCATGAATTATACTTGCTAGGCAGACCAGTCAGAAAATCATGCTTCAGAATTCGAATGTCATATCTTCCAGTATATTTATGTTGCATTCTCAGATAGCATGTTAGTATTTTGAGCTACTCAGTATTTCAGTTACTTAGTATTTTGAGCTACTAGGGTTCACCGTACCCTCAAAGTCCCAGAACTACGTGCCAACGTAAGTTTAGAAGTCCCCTCTGTTGGGCATTAGTTTTTAGTGATCACGCCACAGTCATGCCTTTATACCTTGGCAAGGTATATTGGGTCCTCTCGATGGGGCGTATACATCGAACTCCACGTTTATCTCACGTCGTTTATGTCGATTATTAGTAGCTCCCACAGTCATACCCTTATTGCATTGACCATGCTATCAACATTTACTTCAGTACACAATTCAGCATGTTATCTTCATGATTAGTACTTGGTCATTGCATCTAGCCCAGTTTTCAGTTATACTTCAGTACATCCTATTTCCATGTTCAGTATATATTGTTCAGTTTACATTGTTTAGCTTAGTATCTATATCTTGCATGCTCAGTACATTCAAAGTACTGACGCATACTTTTGTGCTACATCGTTTCATGATGTAGGTCAGGCGCTCAGCATCCAGACCGCGCTTAGCTCGACTTCTAGTCCTTACTCAGCAGCTTCAGTGGTGAGTCCTCATAGATCGAGGATGATAGACATGCTTTACTTTTCAGTTTCAGTCATGTTACAGTTAGTTGGGGGCATGTCCCAGCAACTCCAGTCAGTTAGAGGCTTTCAGACATAGATTAGATTCAGCTTGAGTCGTTGGTGTTGTTTTCAGCCATCACTAAACTCTTCGTATATTTTATATACATTCAGACATGTTCGTCTTTTTCCCCATTTCAGATATTAAACCGTTTTTAGCTTCCGCCCAGTATTGTTTTAAATTGAAATTGTATAGATATGCCATGCCATGGATTAGCTTGGAGTCACTCGTGTCACTAACCACCGTGTTGCACCTAGGAGATAGCCTTGGGGCGTGACAATGGGTTTCTCAAAACAACTACAATACAAGGAAATTTGACAAAATTTAGAGTGGAACTTACGCTGGGTGTCCTCACTAAAGAAACTCATTCAAATTTGGCCTTGTTAACCAAAGTCTTTAAAAAATTAGATTCTCACTAGGAAATTTCCTTCTTCCTCCTTCCTTCCGTCTTCTTCTTGCTTAATTGTGGTTGAGATTGTGTGAGTTTACGGTAGCCATCCACGGAATATCACATTCATGGTCTGCAGATAGATTCACGATGAAGTTCTGAGATATTAAGTTGAATCATTTAGCAAAGGGCAAAAGAAATCCATGCACAGTATGTATATTTACAGCTCATAGATGAGGTCGATATATATTTTTTATAGTTTGAATTCCGAGTTTGTGGGATCATATATAAATACGTTTCATAGAACTTTATGTTTGAAAACTATATGCACAGCGGAAGCATATCAGAACTATACTGCTAACATGAATACTAGATAACACATATGTTTATGCTAGAACACATACGATCATACAAGAACACTGAAACTTACTGAAATTTAATTCGATAAATATCTCTACGTTAGCGGATACATTCAAGTGAATCCACAAGTTAGACTGCAATTTACGATTTTCTACAATAATCCTAAGTTCACAGCCGAACTCTCTTAATACTTGAGTGGGCAAGTATCGTATAGAAAACTTATTCTTTTTTTTTCTAAATTAAAAGAACATCTATTTATAGAGATTTCTTCCCAATTCAAAAAAGGAGAAGAAAAGCATGCCTCTTTTTTTGAAAACCAGAAAGACACGTTATTCTTTCTTTTTCCATAGAAATATAATTTCGAGTTCTAGTTAAATATGGGTAGGGACCACGGAGTTAGTTATTGAGGCTCCCTATTATAAAAATATTCAAATAATTAATTTGAATTATTCTCACTATAATAAATTACAAATCATTCCACTAGAAATTTGTAATTGCACTTCATTTATATTTCTAAATTTCCCATTAAACACTTATGTAATACTGACGAATTTAATTCAAAGATTAATTTCTTTTAGAACACTATTTAACTTATTTCATGTGTTGGATTCATAAAATCCACTTGCAAGATTTGACACGATGAAAGCTTATAAGCTTCTCAAAAAAGTATATCATCAATCTCTATATTGAGATATGAATTCCATCAACTAACTTATTATTTCACCAATATACATCATTATCATTCAATCTACCAAGCATATTAACCCATTTCAGAATCTTACCTTTTAAATAAATCAAAACGATAATTAATATATACAGATCATAATAGCTATATCAGATTGACAATATAAGTACATTTAGCAGTTTAGAGGATATGTTTTATCACTCAGTCTAAAACAACTATCTATACTCGGTTCCATTCAATACATACAAAATGCACTAGCACAACAAGTTGGAACTATAGTGTTCCCATAATCAAGATAAATTATATATAATCTTGTGCTACAATCGTACCGATGAGATTTCGAATTTCCATCTTTAGATTGTGAACAAAAAATTTTATACTTATTAGAATCGATGATTTAATCCTCTGTGTATAAGCTAAAACTCTATATACTAAATCATCTACTATATAAGTAAATAGACATATAACGAATATATGATTTATTAAAACTGAATAAACAATTCTTCTATAATAAATATTATATTTAAACACCTGGTTAATAATATGAATTCCGTGGCTGATAGTATATATCCCAACAATCTCCTACTTAGACTTTTACCCATCACAATTGTTGTAATATGCTAGAACAAAATGCATGGTTAATAGTATATACCTTAACAATCTCCCACTTATATGTTTAATCTTGAAAATTGTTAGAATACTCTATCCAACATATGATTAAAAGTATACAATCTCCTACTTAGACTTTTATTTATGCATTTACAACTTTCAGAGGTATTCTTGTATATTTCTTATCAAAAAGATCTTACCAAGTTGTTTTCTTATGCAACTTCGTCTAGTAGTACTTCGTCATAAATGATCAATATTGTATTAGATCTTCAGAGGTCCTATCATGAAACCCTCCAAGAGTGTACTTCTTTTCAGGAGTTCTATCGTGAAAGTTCTCTGAAGTATATATAAAACAAACCAATCTTTGTTATGATTCTCCCACTTTGACTAAGTCCTATTATTATAGTCACACTTTCATGTTCTTGAATTTTAATATTTTTCTCAAAACTTTTCATTATTGAAATATTAGCAGCTTCTTCATGTAGTGTTCTTTAAGTTGCTCAACATCACTTCTACTACTTGAGAAATTAGTTTTCTTATATCTAGTAATATTTCTCCCATTATTTAAATGTAATGGAACGTCAATTCTAATATACCGGTTACATATTCTTGAGCATCTGAATTTACAACTGACTCATTTATTATTTCTTTGTTCAGTTCTTGTAAAATTAGTTTACTTCTAGGAAGATGGTTTACTAAATGGTCCTTTTCTAGCAATCTGAAAATTGAGTTAATAATTGGCTTATTTTCTTTAGGACAATAAAATAAACCTTCTTTCATTCTTTTGGATATTCAATTAACACACATTTCATCCTTAATTCCATTTTGTTTATTCTCCTTCTCAACACATGTGTTGGATAATTCTATATTTGAACATGTCATAGATTAGACTTACGTCAAATCCACACTAGTTCTATAATTGTCCAAGGTACTGATTTGAAAGGAATTAAATTCAGAATGTGATATGTGATTCTCAGAATATATCCCAAAAGTAACAAAACAACTATGAATGAGTCAATCATTAATCTTATTATCTTCACAAGATTCTATTTATTTTCGCTTTTATACCAATTTATTATAGAGTGTCTGGTGTAGACAATTGAAATGTAATCATTCTATCAAATAAATGATTCATGAGCTTTGCAAAGAGATATACGTAATACGCCCAAACTTACACCTCAATTAAGAGGTATAAAGTGACCGTCGTCAAATATAGAATCCAACTAGGTTGGGGTCAAATCTCACATGGAATAAGGCGAGAACTAAATCGTATGCGGCTATCTACTTTCAGTTACTTATTTCTGAAACAAATGAGAAATATGAGAATTTTGGATTTTGATTTAAGATTCACTTTTCGACAAGTAACAATTAACAATATCACTTCATTTAGAATCAATCATAGAGAATTAATCAGGATTGTGTTAAACAAGTTGATCATTTTCGAATTAATTACAGAACTTCATATTGCATTGCTAGTATATTAGTTTATCAAATTTATAGTGCAATTAAATGTTTCTCAACCAATCAAATTTATAGTGCAATTAAATGTTTCTCAACCAATCAAATTTATAGTACAATTAAATGTTTCTCAACCAAATTAAATGCATATCACTTTTATTCTTTCGAACTAAAAGTGTTCCCAATCATTTCAATATATATATATATATATATATATATATATATACACACACACACACATTCACACACTCAAGTTGGTTGATCTTGCTACAACATTAATCATTAGACAAGTCCATATCCTCGAATCCTTGTTATTAACTCTTTTTTCAAGTTTTAGCCTTTTTACTCAAACAAACTAAACTTAAGGCAGGTTCTAATGTTTGCAACCATTAAAAGTAAATTAAGATGAAAGAGATAATAAGATATGCAGACACAACACGTGATTCATTCCGTAAAAACTCTATTTTTAGGTCAAGTCATCATGGATTCCACAACCCTTGGTTGTGGAGTTTAGCCACTCATGATTATTGAAACAAGAAATAAAATTACGTTCATTCAAGAAGTAATTACTTACAATAATTAAAGACAATCAATACTTTGATTTCAATAAATCATTGTAACTCTCGTTCAAACTCCGCTCAAGCAGTACTATGTTCTTTGCTAAAACAAAGATAAGAAAATAAAATCTTTTAAAAAATACTATTATAGTTCCAAGAAATTTGAAATTTAAAAACAGAATGCAGAAATCTCGAGGCACGTCTGAAGGCATATCATAGGTGTGACGGTCCGTCGCCTTGGCTCCCTGATCTTCAGAGAGTGACTTTAATTCTACAAGTATGACGTTGTATCTGACACCCAGTCAGAGGTTCGATGGTTCGTCACCTCCATCGTCACATGAACTTCAGAGAGTTGTGGTATTCATCCCGGTGTGATGGTTCACTTGACGGCTCATCACAGGTCTAACGACCCATCGGACCAATCGTCAGAGCTCTTCTATGGCAACACTTAGCTTCATTATACTTTCTTTCTCACCTTGAATGATTTTCATACTAACATAATAGAAAAATATTTAAAGACACTATTGTTGTAAGAACTCACAATTATTCATAGTTGGTAAGGCCTGCTTACTTATATACCCAACATCTCTCCTGTGTTTTTAATGATGTGGGACTTCTTGTCTTAAGTTGAGGAGTCACACATTCAGACTTACAAAACATCAAAAAATATATATTCATATCATGAGTAATCTTTTGTGAAAATCCTAGAATACTCAAAGTCACCTCTTACCTGAATGTTCATTTACCACATAAATCAGAATAGATTAATTCTAACTGATCACTATCTCTATTTTCTTAAGAGGAAATGTCAATATGAAGTTGGAGATATTATGTGTGAGATATTACTAAATTGTGTTGTTTAATTAGATGTGAAGAAGAACTCGACAAAAAATTAATCAAACAATGCGAAAAATGAAGAAAAGGGGTTGGGCTAGAAGTCGTCGTGCAGATGAGACAAAAGTGGAAAGCTACTTGAAGTGTTGCGCGATTAGGTTGGCATTTGGGTTTTTAGCTGTGAGACTACGCAACGGTCTATCAGAAATTTTCTAAATAAGACTAATTTTGAAATTTCACAAAATGTACCATTGAAACTATATAAGAATTTGACTCAGCCTAATTAGGCTATCTTGATTTAGAGTGACTTTTGGACAAGAGAAAAGCAAAGAACAAAGTTTGGTAAAACAATTCACAAAATTTCAAATCAAATTAAAGTTGTGATTAAGAGTTTGTTACAATGTCTTCTAACTTTTTATATATTTTTGTGATCTTCTCCTCTTTTGTGAAGTAGATATTTTTTATAGGGAATTAAAAATTGTTTTTTGTTTATAATTTATTTTAGATTTTAACTCTTGTTTTTATGCTCGAATTAGTGAAAATATAAATTGAAGTGTGAATTTGTTTGCTATTTTATTTAATTGAAAGAGGAATATATTAGTGGCTATTACAATAATATCGTGTTTGACTTTAATTTGTGATTCATCTAAGTAATTGAAAGAGCTTGTTGGCGAATAATAAGGCTATATTAAATGGTAAAAGTTGCTACACATTATATGATGTCCGAATAAAATTCAGTTGGTTGATATATCAAGCACCTGGTAAGAATTTGGGGTGTTACATATGGTATAAAATCAGGATTCATAAATTATAGCAGTTAATTAGCATCTACAAAAGATTTATTATTTCACAATCCACAGAGCATAAGAATGTCGAGATTGTTAAGTTTGATGGCTCAGTTCAGCAAAGAAGAGAGAAATTGATTGGGTTCAACTGTGTACTTGACTGATCATTCATGTTTCGATTTTTTTTTTTTACATAAATTGAATAATAGTGCAAATTGCAGAAATTCAAACTCAATCTCGCAAAAAGTTGTTCGAAATAAATACTTCTTAAAGAATTTAGGTTTTGATGGTGGTATTAATCCTAGTTTTGGGGTTCAACCCACTAAAGCTTAGATCTAAGAAGAGCAACTAATTTCAACTAACTTGAGGTTAAAGTGATGGGTTAACAACAACACTCTTTCTACAGAACCTGCACGAAGCTGAATCTTCATCAAATCTATGAGAAAAAAATTGAGCAAAATGATTGAAATCATTTATCATGGATAAACGGAGATGATGTTTAAACGGAATGTAGTAGGCAGATTACCAAGATGTTTCAAAGTTAGAGAATACTTACGCTTAATTGAATCGAACTTCACCTTCCATTGGATAGAAAAATATGAGATGATCCATCGGGGAAGAGGAAGTTGAATCAGCTGCAAGTGTACTGTAGTCTGTTTTTATTTTTTTTAGTAGAGTTGTTTCTCTTTTGTGGGTTTTTAAATTTTATTGTTGGTGGGTTGTAAAAAATATAAAATAAAATAAAATGAAAGAGCTTGTTGAATTTATTGGTTGAAAAATATTTAGAAGACATTTTCCTCGATACTAAATCATTATATAATTTTTAAATATATTTTTCATCGAAATTTTGTTAGTTTATTTCATAGAGTTCAAATTAATCGAAAGAAGAATTTAAGCTTAACAAAATAATCTAATTAACTATTGAATTTATAATGATCCGTCCAGTCATTATGAATGACAAAGGTTATAGTAATCCATATTTGAGTTTTCATAGTGCGTTGAGTTAATAAAACTTGAAATAGGGCTATTGTAAAATGATATTTCTTGATAGTTGTGATGAGTTGTGTTGTTATATTGTGTTGTGTTCCGTTAGAAATACCTAGCAATCTAGACCTTCGTAGGAGACTTAAGATTGTGTAGAGGGGTCAAACTAGTGATTTATGATTCCTTTTGCATTTGTTTTATGTTTTGATGTCTTGTAATAAAAAGTGTGTTGTAAAATAGAAGTATGTGTTATTTTCTCTAAGCCACTATTTAAGGAGGTATTTTTTTTATAGCGATAGGACTTCACTGCACAAAATCTTCGTAGTGAGTCGGAGTTCGTCATAACAAAAGATGGACTAGCCACAGAGATTCGCCATAGCCAAGCATGATTGTTGCAGTAGATATGACCACTGCAACGGATGACGCGAGACAGAATGTACATTTAAGTCAGATTTTCTCAAATCTTCCTTCATAACTTAGAATATTCGAACTAGAGAATCTCAGAGACAATTTTTTAAGATCTAGGACTATTTTCTCTTTTCAGGTAAGTCTTCCTCGTTAATCTTATCATCTAGTAATTCATATCATCCTAAAATCGAAGGGAATGATCTTAATGGTGAATTATAGATTAGATCCCTAGAACTTATAAATTTTGTGGGAGAGCATGTGGATTGGAGTAATTAGTATGTATTTTGATTCTAAGTTGATTAATTATGCTTCTCAGGATGAAATTGATGTTTTATTATTGTTTATGATATTTGGAAAATTTATAAATCCCATAAAACTAGACCCTTTGAGCAAGAGTGGTTAATGTTAAAACTTCACAAATAGAACTGGTGTGATCATAAAAATCTTTCATATGATGTTATATCCTAATGATTATACCATGATTAAGGTAGAATTAAGTGATGATTAAGGTAGAATTAAGTGAGTTTAAAATGCGCAAAGCTTTCATTTACAGAGTAGATGAATAAATGCTCTTATATTTATTTGTCTTAGACTTTGAGCATTCTGAGATTGTAATAAAAGGAAAGGCTTCTGCATATTAACTCGATTAAGGTAAGTGATAGTTTACTTGAAGTTAAACGTTTATTAATTTCTTATATGTGATGTGAATTTATAAACCATGCATAACATATGCTTGTTATTGTTTAGATAATGATATTGTATGAATAAACATGTCAATTGTTGAAACTGTCTATTATTAATGATATTTATAATGTGCACTTTTGATTTATTTTATATTTTTTTGTGTTGTTTTGAGAGATAACTAAACAATGAACATATCAAGATTGTTATGAAGAGGACATATTTACTATTTTGATGATGAGTGACGCAAGTTCGATGTGACTTTGTGGACGAATGATTGTGTATGTTGGTTGGATCAGATACCATGTCCGAGGTATGAATCAAGTACCACACTTATACAATATATAAACACCAAAAATTCCCTACAAGTCATGATTAGATGAACAATATTAAAGACCTTTTTGTATGTGCATACAGATAAATATTTTGAGTAAGTGATAGATAAGACTGACGAAATGCAGAGGCTATACAATTACAAACTCAATATGGATATGATTTTTCTGATTCTATATGATTTGCTTATATTTTGACATAGTTATTAATAATTATTGTATCTATTTGGTGACATATTTGTCTAATAACGGATAACATTGCTATGTTGGACATGAAACTACATAAGTATATACATCTTTTATCTTAATTTATTTATCTTATTTTTATTTTTAATTTATTTTTTAATAATTTTTTTTGCAACTCTTTAGTTTTCAGTTTTCTAATATCATACTTAATAATTTTAATATATTCTACATATTTTTAACGGAAAAGGGTCATATATTTTCCCTTGTACTTTAAGAAAAAGACTATATTTGTCCTTCGTCATACTTTTTTGATATATTTACCCCTGTCATCTAACTTTAGGCTCATATTTACCCGTGGACAGTTAAGTCTCATGTCAAATTTGTCTTCCTACGTGGCTTCTTCGTGGCACGCCTATATATATATATATATTTCATTTAAGATTTCCTTCTAATTTAATTACCATACACCACCTAATATTATAACCACCCATTTAACCCAACTCCTAATACTTATTTAACACATAAAAAATTAGGACTTATCGTCAACTTCAGATCTTCATTGTTTTCACTTTATGGTTATTATCATGGCAACAAATTCGATCAGAAGTGCACATATAAATTAACATCGTCTTGTTTGTTTCTTCTCCTGGTGAAAAAAAGCACCTTATTCTAAATAAAATTGGAACTCGCTATACGTTTCAAAAAGGATGCAAAAAGGGGAGGGGGGGGGGGAGGGAGGAGATGTGCTTGATAAATAAATCTGGATCAATAGGTGAAAGTACTAATTTCAAATGGCCAAAGATACAGGGATAAAGTTGTGGAGTTGCACCGCAGAATCCATGTTCATAAAATACTAGTTTGGATCTAGAAAATGATAATAAAATAAGTATTAGGAGCAGTGGCTTACGCAGGATTATTTGTAAGTAGTGTCGATATTTAAAAATAAATAAATAATAAATAATTGATATAAAAACACTATATTAATATAAAAACTATTTAAAAGGTACTAATAAAACATAAATCAAGTGAACTACTACAACTCTCCTTGACGAGTTTTCATATTTTGAAATGTATTCATAATAGCCTCATTGGAGATAGTAACTAAATATTTCTTTCTCTATATAAGGCACCAAAAACCACTCAAAAGATCATCATCCATTCGATTCCGTAAATCAGTCTTGATTTTGAAAGCTTCGAAGATACTTTAGAATAATATCTCTCCATTGAATTGATCTGAATTACAAATTTAAATAAATTAGATAACTCTAAACAATTTCAAGAAATTAAATCTATAAAAAGTTGATAAATATTCAAGAAATTCCAACTAAAACTATAATGATGGGAGATAAAAAGAAAAGTGAACTTACAATTAAGAGAAAACCGCAGTAGCATCAAGCTTTCAACACAACAACACTTACAATTTGCAAACTTGGAGGTTTCTTTTCAACTTAGGTTTTACTTTATAATTTATTATTGTGTCCAATTCCAATTTGACAAAGTAATAAAATTTCTATAATAAGTAATAAGCTGTATTCTAGTTCAATTGGTTTATTTTAAACTAATTTAAATAGGAATAGTGAGGTAGGAGGTTCAAATCCTTTTGATAAGCTTTTTCAAAAATGCCCCAAAATAAAAATAAAAGTCGCCGTTACTAGGATTCGAACTCACACACAGTGATTGGAACAACTGTTTCGCTCGCTGTGCAAACCAACGAGCCAAGAAGCTATCTTGTTCAAGGAGTGTCATTAATAATATTTGTACTTATTTTTCTATTTTTTCAGATTTTTGTATATGTATATATACTAAAAAATTTCAACGAAGCGGTGTCGGGTGACCCCCCTTGGTATAAGGTGGGTCCGCCCCTGATTAGGAGTTGAGTTGGGTACTATAATGATTAAATTAGGAGAATTTTATATATATAGGCATGCCACATAGGCATCACGTAGGATGAAAAAAGTGATGATGACATAAGACTTAACAATTCAAGGGGAAATATGTGCTTAAAATTGGATGACAAGACAAATATATCAAAAAAGTATAATGAAGGACAAATATATAATCTTTTTTGAGAATATAAGGGCAAATATGACTATTTATTTTACATTAAAATTGAGGGATTAAAATTTTAGGGCACGTGAGAGAATAGGTATTGGCAGGTAAGTGATGTGTCGACACCCCACGTATCAGACAACACTAATCTTTCCATTTCCCATCATCACGCGTCTTGTAAACGCGTAGCATATCCTCCAAATTATTACCATCGTTATTTTTGAGAATAACGCAAAAAAATTAAATAAATAAAAAGGAAGCATATATTCAAATTCCCTACTTTTGTATTTTTTAATCTCTGCTTCAAACCTAACCCTAGCTTTTGTAGATAGAGAAAAGGAAAAAAAATTCACATTTCGCAGGCAGAAGAAAACCCTTCAGATCGATGATCTCAGTATAGAAATCACAGTTGTAATATTTTCTTCTTTGGTTTTGAAAAAAAACTTTAGTTAGGGTTTTCTTTAATTTGTAATGGAGCCTCGTGTGGGTAACAAGTTTCGACTTGGTCGCAAAATTGGCAGTGGATCGTTTGGTGAGATCTATCTTGGTGAGTTTTTAGTTTTTACCCACAATCGCTCAATTTCTTCTTGTGTTTGTTGTTGATTGATTCATGTTTTGGTGGGTGTTGTAGGTACTAATATCCAGACTAATGAGGAAGTGGCAATTAAGCTGGTGAGTTTTTTTTTTTTTTTTAGTGTGTGTTTGTGTGCTGTACTAGTAATTTACTTTAGTTGTGCTTGTATTACTCTAATTGCAGTTGGGCTTTTTATGTTTTTTTGTTTTTGGATTGGAATGTGTTGTTTCTGGACATTTGGATATCAATTGATCTTGATATAGTGGAGTAGTGTAGTTGAACTATATATTTATCTGATGTGTTGAGGTTCCTTTTCTCAACTGTTAAGTGCATGTAAATTGAGGCTTTTGCTTCTATGGTAAAGTACCATTTTTCTCTATAGAGTGAAGTTTAGTAGTCTAATGTTGCGGTCAAACAGTTGACATGACCTTGGAGCTTTCTTGTATATTGCTAAATACTTGCCTTTTTCTGGTAGGAATAAACAATTCTAGTGGCATTTCTTGAGGGAGTGTGTTTTGTCTTCTTTTTGTTTACCGAGTGGAAATGATGGATTTTAATACTAATTCATAGAACGCTTGCTATGTTGATTCTAACTTGCTTATCAGAGTGATGTTAATGCAATATAGTCTTGTTTTCTGGGTTTTCGTCTTGAATAACAAGATGAGTGAACCCAAGAGTATTTTGAAATGTAATTTTTTGCTGGATAGATCTTTCTTTTGCTTAACATTTCCTTTCTTTAAAAAATTGTAAATATTTTCTGGTGTATAAAAGAATAGGCAACATTTATCTAAATATTTAAACTGTTTCACAAGGCTTGCGTGGTACTTTGTTGGGATTGTGTATCGGGGGATCTGCTTTGCTTCTGTTTCTGTAACTTTATAGTTTATATTGGTGACAAAAAATGATGTTTGAATTTTTGTTGGCACGTTGTGCGTGGAATTCACTTGTTTTGGTTGAGGTGCATTCTTGAAGTCCATTGTGGACTCTGTGTTCATCCGAACTTTGAAGGCTACTGGGTCAAAAAAATTGTCTTGCTCCTTGTCCCATTGCTCAAACAGTGAGAGCCTAATGAATACTATCGATTGCTTAAACGGGAGTGTTCTTTGCTTGAGTTCAAGTGAGCAGTTTTAGAAGTTTATAAATTTTAAAAGTTTCCTAGGACATGAATTTATGGAGAGAAAGCAAAGATTCACTGCTGGAGGACATCTTTGATGTGTTATATGATTGGCTTATTAGTGCATCCATGCTGATTCTTTGTCATGATTTAATGTACCCATATATTTCCATCGAAACTTCTGAAAAAATTCCATTTTTTAACCAACCGGAAAAAAGACCTGATAGAGTTTCTAATTTACTGTATTTTTGGGAGAGTGTTCTAAGTTTCCAACTTCTCCCAGTACTTATTGAAACAGAACTTTGTTTTCAAAGTTTGAAGGAATCGATACATCTCATTTTTATTTTAAGAATTACGAATTAACTTAAAAATTCAATCTTACAATATTAACCACATCGAAGTGAAATATATCACTTTCCTGGATTTTAACTGTGGTTATTATTACCTTAGCAAAAATAAAACATGGTTATTGGTCTAGTATTCTTCTGGTTCCAGAGGATGGTGGGGTTTGGGGTGCGAAAGGTCAAGATATCTGAATTTGACTGTGACTTCAGACACGATTTCTTTATCATTTGGAAATAATTGTTTTTTACATATTATAAGTAAATGTATAAATAACTTTATTTGAAGAAATCACAATCAATGAAAATTATTTGACTCTTCAAGTAGTAATAATCACTTGATGCCATGTAATTTGGGGTAAAGGGGGAGACGTTATAAAAAGAACAATGTTCATGTGTAATTGACTATGCACTTCAACCTATTGATAGTCATGTGTTAATCATGATATACATGAAATTGCTTACTTAAAAGTTAATATTATGAAATATTTATCTTTAAATTTATACATGGTATCTAAATCGTTCCCAAAATGTTCTCTAAAAATCTCTGTTCTTAGTTAATCCGAGCTTACTATGGAAAAGAAACTTTAAACTTCTATTTTATATGTCTATTTGAGTCCCAATGGTGTGTAAACGTAGTGAAATAGAAGTTCTGCTGCCATTAATTGTGGACATTCTAATACTACTATGTAACAGCTCACTGGTTTTAGCTCTGAAACAGATTCCATCCCAGTAACATTTAAGATTTTGACATATCTCTTACTTGTTGAACTAGCATTAGGTGATTAATCCTCATTTATAGCATATTCCTATATAACAATTATCTGCAAGATGTATGGACCAACCAAGGTGCTCTATTTGCCCGTGCCTTTTCAGATCTTGGCTTTTAATGTCTAGTCTTTTTGTGACACCATAAATAGCCATTCCATCTATATCTTTTTATTATGTTTCAATATGTTAATTTAATTTTGCAGGAAAATAATAAGACAAAGCATCCACAGTTGCTGTATGAATCAAAGTTGTATAGGATTCTTCAGGGAGGAAGTAATGGCTTTTCCTGTGTCCTTCTTTTTTTTTTTCCTACAAAAATATCCTGTATCTACTCTCTTGCGTAGTTTGTTTTGGTTAGCTTTGTAATTGTAATACTTATGTTGTAGCTGGAATTCCAAACGTGAGGTGGTTTGGCGTGGAGGGAGATTACAATGTTCTGGTGATGGATTTACTAGGACCCAGTCTTGAAGACCTATTTAATTTTTGCAGCAGGAAGCTTTCCCTGAAGACAGTTTTAATGCTTGCTGATCAAATGGTTAGTTTTTTTTTTGCTTAGAGCCTCAAATTTAGTGTCACTGTACCTTCTTAAAACGTGGTGGTTATATGGTTTTTTTGTAATTACTGCAGATAAATCGTGTTGAATTTGTTCATTCTAAATCATTTTTGCATCGAGATATTAAGCCAGACAATTTTCTTATGGGCTTGGGAAGGCGTGCAAATCAGGTCCCATTTTCTAATACTATATCTTTACTTATGTCTCCACGTTTTTGTTGGATTTATTGTTTCTTAATATTTTGTTGACTTAAAATGAAGGTCTACGCAATTGACTTCGGTCTAGCCAAGAAGTATCGAGATACTTCATCTCACCAACACATTCCTTACCGGTAAGTTGATTATGAGTTGCCTATTTGGTAAGATATCAAGTGTTTACAGAACCTGTTTCTTGTCTTCTTTTTAACTGTGAGTATGTTCTACTGGAGTGTAGTAAATTATCTCTTGGGGCTTGTGGTCCTTTCCCTTATTTTAAAAAGATTTGACTTGGTTTTACCCTTCAGGGTGGCCCAGTGGTTTGGGCTTGGGACTTCCATGTTGGAGGTCTCAAGTTCGAAACCCCTTGCCAGCGAAAGCAAGGGGTTTGCCTTCTGGGTCGAGCTCGTCGCACCGGACTTTCCTAGTGCGGGTTACCTCTCCTGTGTGGCTTGCGAGCTCTTGCATAGGAGCAGGGGTTTTACCCTGTGCGCACCCAAAGGGTAGCGGCTGCGGGTTTCCCTTGTCATCAAAACAAAAAAAAAGATTTGACTTGGTTTTAGCATTGGAAGCAAACTGATTTGTAATTTTTTTTTGTAATTGAAATTTCGAGGTTGAAATGTATATGTGATATTGCTATAAAACACAATATATTTATTTTATTTAATGATAAGGACTCAACTTAATTGCCTAACTTAAATTGCCTAACAATGAGTACACCATAATGCAAAAAACTTATCCTAAAAAGAAAAAGAAAAAAAGGATGACATCATGATCCAATAAGATTGTTTATTAAGATTTCCCTATTTAAGTAAATCAAATTGCTTATTTCATAAGTAAATGAAATGTTTATTAGTGTTTAAATAACCACAGCAAATAGTCCTATCGACTTCAGTTGAGCATTATGTAAAGTTTATATGCTCGGGCTGTTTTGACATTTTAATACAATAATGCGAGATTCTGATTTGTATATAGCAGGCAATAATGCAACACAAAATGTACGATGTGCTGCTTAATTAATGCATGTGTTTCTACTGAAAACTCTTATATTATGTTTGGATGGAAGTATGGGGATTAGAGAAGACTAATGATTGTGCTAAATCTTGAAAAGTACATTATCTTCCCCTTTTCGGTCCCTTCTGTTTTTTAAAGAAAATCCTGTGCTGTGAATATCTGGATGATCCAGCTTAGAATTGTAAGTTCAACAGTGGGCTGCTCACTATTCATTCAGAGTACCCTTAGAACCTTGTGGTGTGAATATCTTTGTATTTCAGCTTAGACCTGCAAGTACAACAGAGGGCTATCCACTATTCATTCAGATTGCCTTAGGATGTTTATTAATGTTCATGCACATGCATTCAGGTATCTAGCGTTTGTGAATCTGTCATGTCTGTTTGCTTATATGATGTGATCTGGTATTTTTCTCTGCAGAGAGAACAAAAACTTGACGGGCACTGCAAGATATGCAAGCATGAACACTCACCTCGGTATCGGTAAGTGTTCTGGTTCTTTAGGCTTGTTTGTTCACTCTTCTGACAGTTGAGTTCTGCTGTCATTTAACTCATGGTACTTTTTTGGCTATTATAGAGCAAAGCAGGAGGGATGATTTGGAGTCTCTTGGATATGTTCTTATGTACTTCCTCCGAGGAAGGTGATTTTTTCTTCCATCTGTCCTCTCTTGTTTTTGTTTTGCCTGTGTTTAACATCTATTTCTTGCAGTCTTCCTTGGCAAGGGCTGAAAGCAGGAAATAAGAAGCAGAAGTATGAGAAAATTAGTGAAAAGAAGGTTTCAACATCTATTGAGGTAATTTATTTACTAATATGGTGATTGGATTTTTTATGAATATTTCTTTATGGAACCTAACTGCTAGTCTCTGTTTCTGCAGGCTTTATGTCGAGGTTATCCTACTGAATTTGCCTCATATTTCCATTACTGTCGTTCTCTGCGCTTCGAGGATAAACCAGATTATGCTTATCTGAAAAGAATATTTCGTGACCTCTTCATCCGTGAAGGTCATAACAAGCCTTCAAAAGCTGTTTTTAGCTGTCTGTAATATACAATCTAGCTTGTTGTTACAGTTCTGTCTCCCATTGCAGGTTTTCAGTTTGATTATGTTTTTGATTGGACTATATTAAAGTATCAGCAATCGCAAATTGCAGCTCCTCCTTCCCGACCTCTTGTAAGTGGTACAGCTTCTCTTTTTTCTTCATATATGATACCCTTGTGTATGACAAGGGTTGCTTTTTTTAGGCTGGTGCTGGAACCAGCTCAGGCATGCCTCCAGTTATTCCCAAGGCAGAAAGACAGGCAGGTTAGTTTCTGGCATACACCTCTATGCGTGCTCTATTTTCTAGACTTAAGCATGTTGACTCTATTTTTGCTGTATCTGACTTTTGCTAACTTTACTTAACTACTGGTCAGGTCTCCTTGTCTCTCTGTTTATAAAAGAATCTCATTTTTCGTCTGCTTGTACTTTTTTGCAGGTGAAGAAGAAGGAAGACAATCAGCAGATCCTTCTTGGAGGAGAAGTCCTGGGCCACCACTGATTAGTGCTGGAAGTTTATCCAAGCAGAAAAGTCCTATTGGAAATGATTCCACGAGCAAAGAGGCTATGGTGAGTTTGAGTTGGATAAATAGAACCTTCATAGGAGAGTAACTTTTTTCAAGTGCCAGGGGCCCTGAAGGCCAATAGCAGGAGATTTGTGATGCTTTCCATAATAAAGGACTTGTGAAGCTGTTACAATGAAATGTTCTTGGTTCCAAGTCTTCCATTATTGCAGATAAATTTTCCCTGAGATGCTAGCCCCTTGGGTAAAGATTGTATATTAACTTAGCTAGCATGAAAAGTAAATACTAAATAATAATGGTGTTTTCAAGGTTTCAAAGTTGTCAGAATTGAAGCTTAGTTTTGTGCTAAACCACAAATCTTTAACCCTTTCCCCCCAGTTTTCTGAATCATACCAATATTTGCAGTTGTCAAGCTCCACTTTTCTGGGAAGACCTAGTGGGTCTCTGAGGCAAGGTCTAGTCTCTGGCAGCCGCGAGACTGTCACAATGGGAAATGACTCTGACCCTACACATTCTCGCACGCCTGAGGCAAGTCCAGCAACTATGCACAAAATATCAGGTGGACATAGAAGCTCTCTACTTGGTGGATCATCTGATCCTAGATATGCCTCATCTAGCAAGAATCCTTCTGGCATAAAGAACTATGAATCGACGCTCAAAGGAATTGAGACTCTACATTTTGATGATGAAGAGAGGGCTCATTGATTGCAAATCCTTTCACTTGTAAATTTTTACTTGTGTGGTAGACTTCAGATAGATTGAGGCCCTGAAAGCTTATTTTTGTTTGAATTCGTGAGGTGGAAACTAGTGAACGAGCAGTTGTTATTCGCTCTGGCAAAAGATCTACAGCAAATAAATAGATCCAGATGGTGCAAATGCAGGAGGTGAGGTTCTGTCAATACTAACTCCGACATGGTGCATGACTCTTTATAGATCTAGGCAATGTATGCAGCATTGTCTATAATCATTTAGTACTGTCCAACTGTGGGGGATCAGTTAAACTGTATATTAAATTTCCCCATACTCTTAATACTTTTCAGGTTAGATATGGTTGAGTTAATACAGTTCTCAAATATTAGGATTCTGGTAATTCAAGTGTAGCTGGTTGTGCAAGGATAATGATGTGTTCATTTCTCTCTAGTATATCAATTGAAACAGAATAGAAGGTGCTCGAAAGTATGGTCATGTTATGCACTTTTGGCAGCTATTTCTAATCATTATTTTCTGTTTCTTGCATTGCATAGTTGTGTAGTGAAAATACAATGTAGAGCATCTAGGTCCCTTCACTTAGTGGGTAACTTATTTTCTATCATAACCTTCAGATATGTTAAAGGTAAATAGAAATAGTAAAGGGTTTCAACTGTGAGTTATCCTCCTTCCTTGTGTTCTACTTTGTAAGTTAATTCTTTTTTCCTTTCTAATATGTGAGGAATTGAATGCCCATATTCTTAGGATAGAAAGAAGCAAAAGTTTGACATGCATGCATTTCCTAATCAAGGATGGTGACTGATATGTGATTTTTGTCAACACTTGTTTTTGTTGCTATGCATTTCCTGTTGTTTGTAATTTGTATTGTTGGCATGCATGATCCATGAAATCAAACTAGTTATAGTTTGCACCAATTGCTACATTGTATTTGTGATGTGAGTTTATAGTGTAATGAACATAAACTCATCTTCTGTTTTTTCAAGTTGTTGCTCCTATTCTTTTTCTTCTTTAATCCCAACACTGTTGGGTTGCTTCTCCTCCTTTGGGGCTGTGTTGTGTATCTACCTTTGAGGAGATTGTTTGTTCTAAAGCCGAGAAAGTATTATAAGTCTTGAGTTTGAATTACCCCTAAAGTAGGAACATCTAAAGCGAATTTGGATTAATCGGAGCCCAAAAGTGAATATTGGACAGCGGATGAGAAACAAAAATAAAATACTAAATGAACACGAGTATAATAATTTCTTTTGAGGTTTAAATAAAAGGAAAAATTTCGAACCAGAAGCGCTTATGAGTAGGTGAGGAATTTTTATTTTTAACATACTATGTACTAATTGCCTTGATACTCAACATTAACGCATACCTATCGTCCAAGTGTTAAAACCAAAGTAAATAAACCGCACAAAACCAAAATTCAAATCAACCCAAAAAAAAAGACTTGATTTGATACTGAGTTAGAAATGCCTAAATTGAAATATATAATTATTTTAAGAAACTTTATTTATGAATTTTAAAAGAATATGTCAAAAGCTATTTGTGATTCTTTCTTATAATATTCAATAGAATTATATAGTAAATCCATCTTTTTATACTTTAAATGATTATCAATTTAATTTGTATAGTCAATTTCTGTCAATCTAGCTGTTCTTTCATATTCATATTTTAAGATATATTAAACTTTCATATTTTCTTCAAATTTGTGCTTAATTATTAAAATTTGATCAAGTTTGAACAAATATATCATTGAAAAACTATTGTTAGACTAACCAAATAAACATCATGTGCATAATAAATCATATGTTTGTCAAAATATTATCTACAACGCCAACAAAATAAGATTGAAATAATACTCATGTGACAAAAAAAAAATAATCAAAAATGTCTAGTTGGTTTGTACACCCTTACCGATCGAGGAACTTTCGCATATAGTCACTCAAAATATTTTAATTATGCTCCATAGCTATAGTTTGATAATTACAATTCGTAGCTACATGTTATAGGGAGGAGAGTGGCGAGCGAGACTGGGAGAGAGAGGAGAGAGGCGAGCGAGAGAGGGCAAAGAGTGGAGAGAGGCGAATTGTATATGTATATCTGTCAAAATAATGTATAAATGTAACTGATATACATATGTATTTATATATCTGGCGAGCGAGACTGGGAGTGGGAGGAGAGAGGCGAGCGAGACTGGGAGAGAATGGAGAGAGCCGAGTGAGAGAGGGCAGAGAGTGGGGAGAGACGAATTGTATATGTATATATGTCGAATTATATATATGTATATATGTCAAAATAATTGTATATATGTATATGCATCAAGTATTGTATTTGTATATCTACATATAATTTGAATTCGTATACAATTGAATCGAGTTAAAACATTTGTAGTGTATATCCCATCTCTCTCGCTTTATACAAACACAAATTATACATTTGTGTTTGTATAAAGCGAGCGAAAGAGAGAGAGAAATAGGCAAAAGAGAACTGGGCAGGGCAAGATCCAATCTCTCTCGCTTTATACAAACACAAATTATACATTTGTGTTTGTGTAAAGCAAGAGAGAGAGAAAGACAAAAGAGAACTGGGCAGGGGAAGATTTGCATATGTATAATTATAAGTGTATGGGGCAAAGAGATATGTATATGTATTTGTATATCCCGTCTCTCTCGCTTTATACAAACACAAATTATACATTTGTGTTTGTATAAAGTGTGAGAGAAAGACTGGGCAGGGAGAGGAGAGTGGCGAGTGAGAATTCCAGAGAGATGGGGGAGAGACGCGAGAGAGATAGGAAGAGAGGAGAGAGGCGAGAGAGAGAATGAAATTATACCTTAAAGTTAGTTTCGAATTGTAATTAATGCAAACTATAGCTATGATAGATAATTAAGTAGTATAAGTTTTCTTAGCTACGTAATTTTCTCTACCGATCAGCACAAGTCATCTTTTAGGATAGGTCGAGAGCTCATTTTAATGACTTGGCTGACACTAGATGTTTGAACACTTGTAAATTGCTTCTTTTTGGATAGCTGAAAAATCCCTGGCCAACTAGTGCACGGTTCGAAAGTCTTTGGTGAGCCTGCCCCTCTAACCATTTCTATTTAAATAACAGGCAAGGTCGTTGGAACTCATGACGTGCACCTACTTCATCTCATACACTAAGCACTACTCTGGCCAGCTTGAACACTTTTTGCATTCTTTACAGTCTCATTTGTTGATTTTCACCTCTTCTGACTCTTTGTTTTGGAGTCACCATACATAACTGAGGGGCAGATCTTTTTACATTACAAATATGAAAGACGACACCTCTAGTGAAAACACTCCACAAAGAGCTGTGCTGGAGACAAAGAAATTCCTGCAATAATTACATGTTATACCAGCAGAGAGGCACTTTTAATAACCCTCTACTTGTTATGAACCACAACATTTTCGATATTCAAACACACACATCTGTCTAATAGAGCTTTTTTCTTGGAAAAATTACAGTCAAATACCATTCAGACATCTAGTTTACAAAACATATAGATAGACTATACATACCTATACACTACATATACAATCGATAGTGTATACTTCGGCCATATTGGTAAACTAGATGGCTGGTGGAGGGTACATTTACGTAAGTTTTCCTTTTTTCTTTAATCCCAACAATAGGTCGGGGAAGGTGGAGCACAAAAGAGCAATAACACTCCTGGAACCTTGGAAGAACCCTTCAAAGAACTTTAAATTTATAGAAAGATGCAAAAATACCGTCATAAAAAGAACTGGTTGCAGCATTTGATTTCATAATGTAATTACTTTATTACCAGAACTATAATTTGCTTCAATTGTGAGATCATTTTTTTATCAGTAAACTGCAAGAACATTTTTGATATCCAAACAATCAGCATCTAAATCAAGAATAGAATGCTAGAAAGCAAAACACAGGAGATTTAAAGACAGAAAAAGAATCTTGACAGTAACGGAGTAGAAGAAACCAGAGACAGAAGAGAAACCAGTAAGGAAAAAGAAAAAAAAGGATAGAAAAAGTATCGTCACGGAACAGAGGAAAGAACAAGAGAATTGGAGGGGGAGGGGGAAACAACAAACTATACCTGGAGAGGACTAGGAGTACTCAAACTATACGAAAAACCTTAGTTTTCTCTGCACCTTTTTCTCTTCTATGTTTCATCTTTCAATGTGAGATTCAAAGAAGCAGCCACTTCTTTCCTCACGTGGATCACTTTGCACCTCATATCCAAAGCAAGCTTCCTCAAAATACCATCACTTCACCCTAAAAGGGATATCACTTTGCATCGCTTCCTCCCTTTAAGGGATGAGAAAATGCATTTTAATACTACAGAGCACTTGGAAAAATGGGCTTCACTAAATCTTTGAACATATATCACCATCAGCCTTTGGAATTTCACTTTTACTATTAAGCACAAATTCATATCAAATTGGTTTTCGAATGAAGTCCAGAGGTTGCTAGCCATTTAATTTCTCTATGAGCAACTTAGCTGATCTTAAATGAAACATGAACATAAAAAAACTAAGAAATGTTGGATACACCATCAGTGGATGATGCACTAGATTTTTCCATCTAGTCACTACCAGTGTTATTGACTTAGCTTCATGTACGAAGTCATGCATTTAATAGAAATGTGCACTTCAAAGTTCAGTTGATGACGTGCAAAGTGATCCCAACGAGCAACAATTAGTTCTTTGAATCTAAACTTTGTGGAGTGGATAAATATCGATAATGTGCACTTCAAAGTTCAGTTGATACTGAATTAGTTATTTTAGCTGTAAGTCGACATATTCTTTTAAGTCACCGAGAAATCCGTTTGGAGCCGACACTTTGGGCCAAGCCTCCGAAACTTGGGGATGATATTCCCACCCCTCTACGTAGTTGCAAGTCGACTATTATGGTATTAAATTCATACAATTTGGCATTTTTAATGTGCTTCACTTCTTGTTTTTTGCTTCAAGCCCCTTGGGCCTGGTCTTTTTTTTTTGCGCTTTTTTCTTTTTAAAACACCAGTCTCTCCCATAAGAAGTAGTGGAACATCACAAGGCTGTTTTGCAGCCAGAACATGACACTGTTTTTTTCATTAAAGAGACAGAATATAGCAGCATAAAACAACACCATAGTATAAAAAAGTATCCAGTGAAGCTATTATTCGTAGGAGGGGGGAAAAGGGAGGGTAAGTACAAACTAAGAAAGTATTCCATAACCAATAATATCATGTAAGGTGGAAACTTTTATACTGCCAGAAGAGGATTTGACTACACGAAAGCAGTAAACATCTGAAGAAGATTCAAGTTTCATCAAGGAAACTTGACCTCTTTAGCACAGTGAAGTTTCGCAAGAGAGTAAAATGGCCCTAGTCAATCACACAAGTCGGGTGCAGTATCCAGAATAGAATCATTCCAATAGTTTGAGAATTAATAATGCATTTTCTTCACAACAAAAGTCTAAAACTAAGTCATTTAACTGTTTCAAGTTCTGGAGAATAGCGGCACCTTCCAGCTTAATCTAGAAGCTCACTGAATGTATAGATCTAGTTATGAAATTTCAAGAGTCAATTTATTAATATGTGCAGTTAAGGGTGTACCTTAGCCATGGATGAAGTTGGAATAAAAACTATTAGAGACTATTGAATACCAGTACAGGCAAAAAAAAAAATTAGATGATTTCTTCTCATCAATCTAAGGGCCTTGGGGGACACAGTTACCCAATACCAGTACTACTTGGAGGATACAATATCTGATGGAATTATCAAGTTGTGTGCAACCTTCGACGGATACTACCATTACAACAAAAGAACAAAAATAAGAGCCAATTCATTGATCTACTCAGCTTCTGGCTAAATTTAAACAAACTCCACTCCGAATCAAAAAATGAAAACAAAAATCAGGAAGATGACTACATTTTTCTACGCGAAGCAAAGACTCATTTGCTAATGGATTCTCATTAATGGAACACTCTTGTATAAATCCAATAAGAAATATAACATAAGTATTACTCATCTAATCTCCGCAACCAAAATAGAAATGCATCAAACAAAAGCAATATCTAATCTGAGGAGCAACAATAATTTTACTCATTGAAAGCAATAGTTGACAATATATATAATACACTATATTATTTGAAAGCAGAACATACTTGAAAATTCTAGATCAGGTCCAGCCATAGACTACTTTAGTACACCTCTCTTTAATCCAACGAAAACTCTTCTTTATCGATCCCTTAACTTTTCCTTCAACAGTGTAAACCTTATAACTAGCCACTCTCTTCTTCCTCTGCAACTCTGGATCATTGAAACTCCAGCTCTTAGAAACTGAACCATTACTTGACTTCCCTTTCTTAAACTTCACTTCCTTCGCCGCCGCCGCCGACAACTCCATCTGAGTATTATTCGATGCATATGAAGCACTATAACAACGAAACCCAGTTGGGTTTGAACTGGGTTCACTGTAACCGTTACCAAAATCAGTAGAATAACTGTAGCTTTCGACTTGACTTCTGGAATCGTTATATGACTTGCATCTCAAGTCATCCATTTTTGGATCTTCGAAGTTTTTGTGAATTTGGGGAGTTTGATTTTGGTTCATGTAATTCACCTTTGGATTTTTCCTTTTTCCATTGTGTCGGTGGTCGTAGGAGTAGCAGTGGGGATACTTGCGAGATGGAATTGCATGTTATGTCTAAAGTTTTTGTGCAATTATTAAACACTAGTAAAATTACCAGCGTCTCGCGCGGGAATTTGATATCACGAAATTTATAAAATAATACTTAAAACCTATTAATCATTAAAACTAAAACACTATATTATCTTACGTACAAGATTACGTAATAACGAACATCTTATCTTATATATATATAAAAGAGAATTTAGACTCGCCTATGTGACTGCCTCACAATCAGGATTCTTATTTAACCCTTCTTAAAAATCACATACCAGAGTGATGAAGTTCAATTTGAAACTGCACTTCTATTCCAATCATAGTTTTGAGAAACACATCTATTACTTCAAGAAAAGTATTTACAACTTGCAGTATACTTGAGAATCTATTCATACTTCATATTGAATATGAGCAATTAATTTATTGTGTAGTTATCTATGTCTTTGGGATTAAAAGAGGCTCCAGTCTAGTCATATTCCTCTATAGGTCATCCGGCACAACATTCTTGAAGCCATGTCAAAAGTTTATCAATTCTTGTCTTCTTTTCCTGGTTCACTTCGCACATCAAGGTGCGATAAGGTTTTTATGTCCTTATAATGGCATACCATATTTGAATTTTGTCTTCAAGAGATGGTAGTATAGATCTTTAAGGAATTTTTATTGTACCTTCAACAATTTCAGTAGAGAAAACTTGCGTGAATATTCAATTAACGTGTGTTATTTAATCTGTATTAACAAATACTTATAACAATAATTTTACAGAAACATAAACAACAAAGTTTAAAGCATGTACTCAAAAATAGCAATTAAGAACATAAGCATAAATTATTGACCGTAAAAAAACATACCAGGATCTGTAACAATAGAATGAAACATAAAGAAAAAAATCGAGGCCACTGAATGCATAGTGTCCCCTTAATTTAGAAAATTATTTCCCTCTAGCACCCGAGGTTTAAAGGAATAGATCCTCTTAGGATAGAACGATTTTATTCACCGGTGTATTGATACAAAAACAATGGTGTCAGTGAGCCACTCAACATGAGTGAAGTACGCGAATATTTAATTGTACAGAAGAAGAAGAAGTTCAGAATTTTCGTTGTTTTAAAATGAGAGGAAATCTCTCTATTCATAGACAACAAAGGGTAGTGTGAACAAATACTTATTGTGCCTTATGGGAAAGGTCACAACTCTTTGGAAAAGGTACAACCTTTCGGAAAGGTCACAACCTTTCAAAAAAGTCACAACTCTTCATAAAAGTCGCATCTCTTCATAAAAGTCGCATCTCTTCATAAAAGTCGCATCTCTTCATAAAAGTCATAACTTCATATGAAAGACTAGTTTTGGAAATAAATAAATTAAAAGGAAATCCTGGTTTGTAGTGGCGCCACGTAGGCAGGTCTAGGGTTCTCTTTTATATATATATATGATATGATATGATTTGTCACGTTTTGCTTACCTAATTTGACCAAAAGAGAAAATATTATAGGTTATAGTTTTTTAATATCAAAATTTAAATAATTTAACTCTCGAAAAAGTAAAATCTAATAAGTATTTTTTGAAAAAGAAAGAGTATTAATAAAGAGTAAAGTTGCACAAATTCTTTTCTCGTCTGTTGAGACACTTCTTCTTGTATGTAGCGATAAACGAAACACTTACTAAGTTATATAATTGCTAAAATAGTAATTCAAAACCTAGTAATTATACAATATATTTGACAAAATATGTGATCAACAATGAGTACATATCTAGTATAATAATAACAATTTGATCAACTCTAATAGATATTTATTCTATGCTCAGATGAGCAACTTATACTTTATGTGCATTTTTGCTTTTGAATGATATGATTATGTAAAAAAAAAAATGTTACTCCTTAAATATGTAAACCTTGAACTCATCTAAACCTTTTGGAAGACGTTACAACTAGTAAAATTGGAGCTCCACTGGTGTCAAAATTTTGCATTAATACCTCTGTTTGATTGGGAACAAGATATCCCAAAATAATTAACCTAAAGATAAGTTATTTCATCATATATATGAAATAACTTATTTCATCAGACAAAAATAGTGGGATAAATAATCCAAAAACTACAATACCTCCAATCAAATGTGGGATAAAGTAATCTTACTTCTTATCCTGGAATTATTTTATACCTTATACCTCACAGGCTCACACCAAACAACTCCAAAGTGAATGTACCAACCAATTCAAGTCCCACTTTCTTGTCTGGAAAAAAAGATTCAACCATAATTTTCTAGAGCTTTTAAGTCAAAAAAGTCTGCCCTGAATCTACAAGTCCAGAAAACGATTCAATTGCTCACGCTGTACTGGCCTATTTGTTACCCAAAATATCGATAGAAAAAAGTTTTTGAAATCTCAAAGTTAAAAACATTAACTTCATGTCCAAATCATACACCATTAAATACAAATAGGACATAGACATTATTAAATTTAATGTGATTTCTATCATGTTCTTTACTGTCTAATCAATTTTGATAAGCAAATGTCTTTCACAGCTGTGCAATACCAAGTATGATTTCCGCTTCCTCCAAGATTTTGTTTCACAACAACTAATTAAGCGTTTTTAAGCACAATTGGCTTTGTTTATCTGTTACACCCAATTATTTACATATGATGCTAGCGTCACAGCCAAGCACAAGCAGAACAGATGAATGAGCAATTAGAGGCGAGTAGGGATTACATTAACAAGTGCGGGTACCTCAAGATTGTATGTTACATTTTTCTGACATGGAGAAAACCATAAAAATGTTAGTCATCAGCATCATCTTGTCGTGCCCTTGTGTTGTGCATCCAGAACAGATAATTTCGTGTGTCATCTGGAATATCATTTGGAGTGATGAAGGAAATAGCAAGAATGCCTTTGCCAGAAACACATCGTCATCAATGTTGTTGCTAGTGGATGATCAGTGTACTCTAAGAAACAGTAGCATAGAGCTTGGAATCCAAAACATAAATACTCGACCACACAACAATTCATGATCCTCGGCATGAAGCTTAACGTGCACTGCTTTTTCTATTCATTACGTCGTGGTAATACAGGAGCACACACATTGGCTGACCAAGAATGCAGAAAAAGCACCAGAACATCATATTGCCCACCTAGAAAGATTATATAACTTAATGTCATTCATTTTTTAATTATATTTTAAATGAATGTAGAAGAAGGAATCAGCTGAGCATATGGAAATATTACTGCACCCGAAAACATACCATCGAGCTTTGGAACTGATTTTGTAAGAAGTTTGTGAGAATGACCAAAGGAACCTGATCAAAGAAACATCGCCATATTTAATCTTCAGCATGGGCAAAGAAGATAATTCTATCATTTTCAAATATTGATGTTTTAAAAGCAGTGTTCTTTGGAAACATGAATAACAATGAATTTAAGTTCTATGCACCTGATGAAAATGACTACTAACCTGCTATAATTTTAAACTACGCTGATAGTGTAAATTTGTAGCCAGTGATTACAATTTAAATCCAATAACATAATGCTAAATGACATTACCTGGAACATAATTCCAATGAATGCCCAAAACTTGAAAAGACGACAAGGAACAGCAATACACAGCTGCAAGATAGGCAGGAACATGTCATCTCAGAGACTCATCAGACCAGTAGTTGTAAGTTGCCATTACTGGGTTACGTTATAAAATACGGAAGGAGGAAACAACATACCTCATGGAAAACAGCAGATACAAGGAAAGCAATCAGTAATGCGACCGCCTGCACCAAGCGTTATCAGATATTAAACTTCTCAAAGCAGAATGTGCAAAATCATTTCAATTAACAGGTTGGCATTTTATCCTATTTACACTCACCAATTAACTCAGACCTGACAGGAAAATACTTTTACGTAAAATATTCTGTTGAATTGTCAACTAAAAAAGTACGTTATGAAGGTCGAATATCAGAGGCAACTATTCCGTTTTCAGCATAAAGACGTAATCTTAAGGTTTTAAACCCATCTACACTGGAAATATTTGTACTTGAACATCAACATATGATAAAAAGGTGAAAATGCTGCCATAAGTTCTCTAAAAAATGCATTTTGAATTGAGGAATCATCAAATGAACAGAGATTGCTGCATAAGTGGAAGTGAGATAATTCCTTCCACCCTGGCAAAGATATGATGAAACAAAAGTAGAAGAAATATCAGAAATCAATTTGGAGAGGCAAACACAAGAAAAATACGATGTATACACGAAAAAACAAAAAAAAAAAACAAATTATTGAGACTGAAAGGCACCTTTGGAATTCCATTCCTTAAGCATGGGAAATAAATGTGACGAACCATCCACTTATGAACAGGCTGCAATAATCACAAGATACATGGTTACTAATGTAAAGGAAAGGAAAAATGCTTGACAAAGATGGAAGCTGAACTGCATGTGCTTGTAACTTGGGGTTCTTTTATATGGTGGAATAGGAAAATTGATTTAGGGAAGCAGGACTCAATAAAGGCCATTGTTTAACGTGGTCTCATTCAATCTGTTAGGTGGACAGAAAATACTCCATTCAAACTTAAAGGATAGTTTCATATAAGAGGGAAAGACAGAACAAAACCTATACTTTGGAAAACATTTGAGTTTGAAAAAAACTCAAAAATATTGACCAATTCCATTAGATTTAACATATAATTTAGGGTGCTGATTAGGATGGACCAAAAAAGCTCCCTTTTTGTAACCTAATAGGTCAACCTGAATAGCCAAATGGACACCCATACTTGCACCTATTTGTGTTCCCGGCCCGCGACTCCACGAGGTTTCATCCAGACACCTAGACATAGTCAGAATTAGTGTTTTAAACCCCTCTAACTGTTGACCAAGGTTATGTTAAGTTTGTCCAAAACACTAAATTTGACCGAGTTCACGTGTCAGGATGAAACCCATGGAGCAAAAGGGTTGTTACACAAATCAGTGCAAGCACAGGTGTCTATTTGGCTATTCAGCCTTAAATTTATTTAAGAACGATGAAATATTGAACAACCCCCGAAACTAAATGGACCATTCGGGAAAAACTACAAAGTGTTGAACAGTAGAAACTACAAATAACACAATGCAAAAATGTACTTTTGGTCTTCCACTTCTTGGTCAGTAAGACAATAACACGTTTGCATGTATAAGAATCAGGAAATGATTTACGGAAAAAGGCAGATAGACATACCATATTCCACATTCTCCAGTACTGATAACAGCAGCCGCAGCAGGATAATCACATAAGAAATGAATAAGAAACTCCAACCAGATCTGAAACTGTTGGTATAACAAAAGGCAAAGTGATATTTGAATCTACCTCGTCAATTGTTTTGGCATTCCACCAATCCTTGTAGAACTCACGATCACCAAAACATAGTAGTTCGGCAAGTATATTTAGCCTGAAGACAAATATGAATATGTAAACAGAACTAAGTCTCTTTGATGCAAGGGAACATAAGCCAAATATTCGTTTTAGTATTATTCAGAGATCAGAGTAGAAGCTTTTCATATCCCCGTTAACACTTTAAGAAGTCCCACATCGGAAAAGGGATGGGCAATTGGTCTTCTTAATATGGACTTGGACAATCTGCCCTACAAGCTAGCTTTGGAGTTGAGTTAGGTCCAGGTGCCATATCTTTACATGGTATTAGAGTCAAGCCCATCCCAATTCTTTGTTCACCAATGTTGGACCCCATTTGTACTGTCCACACTACAGTTAACGAGGTCTGGGCGTGCGGGGGAGTGTTAAGAAGTCCCACATCGGAGAAGGGATGGGCCATTGGTCTCCTTATATGGACTTGGACAATCTTCACCCTACAAGCTAGCTTTTGGGGTTGAGGTAGGCCCAAGATCCATCTACAAGCTAACTTTTGGGGTTGAGTTAGGCCCAAGATCCATCTTTACAAACACCAACGCCATTTCGAAGAGAAAGCAAAGAGATAAATTATGATGACATGACTCTGAATCTTTAACACTGACAAAAATAAGGAAGAATGCTTTGTCTAAACAACAGATGAGTTCTAATGTCATGTGAACAATCATAACTGTTCAAAGGATTCAGAAGGCCTTAGCATTAAGGCATTCACAACTAAAAGGTACTTTCTTATTCTAGGGGAACCTTTTCTCTCTTTTTATTTGGGTGGGGTGGGGGGGGAGGGAGAGACAGATTTCAATCAGATATATGCTAACTAAAACCATTCAGGCTCATTGAGAACCTCCGGAGGTTCTTTAGGTGCACCATCTGAGCCTTTCTTTTCTCCCTGATAGTAAGCACTAATCATGTTTAGAAACTCAAATTTTAGTAAGCAATCAACACTTCAACGGTTACTAACCAAGCATCAAAAGTTGAAATAAACATGTTTCGATTGGGAAAGGGGAAACCTGTGGAGATAGACTTCAATGATGTTAATGGTACTTGTTATGAAGGATTTTACAGCACACATTTCTTGCAAGAAAAGGGATTCAGGCAATCGAACAAAAGGAAAGCAAGTAAATAATATAAAATTAAAAGTTGAGGGCCATACCAAAGATGAAAGATGCAATAAAACATGCAGAGCCAGACATATAAATTTGGAACCGAAAGCTTCAATACCCTCTCAATGGCATATAAAAGGTTTCCTTTCAAAGGATGTTGTGAATTTTGCACAATTGGGTTAATGTACTGCACAAGGATGCATCCCGTCAGAATGTATTTATGTTATCAGAGGAAATTCTGAATCTTCACGAAAGAAAAAATCACCTGTTCTATGATAAATCCCATCAATCCTGTAAATATTACCAGCTTAATGAATTGTCGGGCCACCCAACCTTTGCGAATGCATGGAGTGCGGGGATAGCTAAGCTTCAGATAACAGAATAAGTAAATCAAAAACTAATGAGTTGATGTAATAAACAACTCCTAGAGTGAAATCTCTTTGATCCCTCATATAGGATTATTTTTTTATTTTTTTTTGATAATGATATAGGATTTTTATTTAAAAGGGGATTTAATGATAAGATGATAGCTTGAGTAACCTATTTCCTTAGGTTATCAAAAAACAATTATAAGATGTTAGCAAATAATTTTTTGTAAGAAAAAGGAAGAGGGAACCACAATAAGTTATTAATCTAGATAGAAAAGAGTCCTTCAATATTGGATAATCATGGAATGAACTTTGTTCAGTTCTAGCTTAATTGTTTGGTTGAGTTGTCTTTAGTGTAGTCAAAGGCGAACTTTAAGCGCTCTTAAGCCCTGAAGCGAGGCTCAAAACGTGTTGAGCGCTTCGCTTCGCTTTATGTGCGCTTCAGAGTCGTCATCATGGTTCTAAGACAAACTTTTCCTTGCCAATTAGCCTCTTCCGAAGAAGTGACACTAAACAATTGATATTTCACTTTATTGTTAAAATAATTCAATTTCTTTGGTCATATATTTGTCATTCATGTTTATAATTATTAGTCTTGGACTAAACATATATATTTGTATTTTTTTCTCCCTTTGCGCCTTTTTTTCATTAAAGCCAACGCTGTATTTGCGCTTAAAGCCCCCACGGACCTTAGAGCTTTTTTGCGCTTTTCGCCCTAAATTAGCATGATAAAATACACTATAGTAGTCAAAATGAATGAATATGTTCAGTTCAACAACTTCCTAATTATACTAATTGAGCTGGACTTAACCTAAAGTTCTAATTACAAGGTGTTGCCTCTTCGAGTTTGAGTATGAACAGTAAAATTCAATAGGAAATTCTACGGCAGCTATATAAATAGTTTAAAGAGTACCATATAACCCAATCCTTTTGCAATCTCAATGAGCAATTTAAAACATCTAAACACCAACAATACTAAGTCCAAGGTAAATCGTCAAGCATACAAGAATAACAAGTTAGTATAGTTACATGTGTATCTTCATTAAAATGGTTTTTTAATAATTTACTCCATTTGCACCAATATTATTTGAACAAACTGTTTTGAGCACGGAATCTATCACGGAAAGCATTTGAAGGCAATAATTGCAGAGAGGGGAAAATGAGGATTCTAACAAATGAGAGACCCCACCATATGATACATACTATAGGGTAGCAGACTAGCAAGGAAGAAATTAGACTTATTAAAATTAATATTAGGGAATTTCTGGCCTTCACATTAACTGGAGCAAAAGCTTCATTTACCCAGTAAATGAGGTACCTAGGATAGGCAGCTTGGCAGACATTTTGGGAGGGAAAATTGGAGAGTTGCCTACTGTATATCTTGGCATGCCATTGGGGGACAAGAGCAAATCTAAGGGTATCTGGAACAATGTGCTGGAGAAATATGAAAAGTAGCTTGTCAACTGGAAAAGTCAATAACTGTCATTGGGTGGTAGAGTTACACTCATAAACAGTGTCCTAGATGCCTTACCTACATATATGATGTCTTTATTCCCTATGCCAGCTAATGTAAGAGACAAGCTGGATTCAATTAGAAGAAATTTCTTATGGCAAGGTAACTGTGACCCAAACAACCACAAGTTCCATCTGGTTGAATGGGATCAAGTCATAGCCAGCAAGAAAGAAGGGGGATTGGGGATAAGGAACCTGAAGGTTCAGAATAGCAGCCTACTAATGAAATGGTTGTGGAGGTTTGCTTCTCAAGAACAATCCTTGTGGAAGGAGACAATCAAGACAAGATATGGCATGGACAACTAGTGGATCAGCAAAGCTATCTCACAACCATATGGTACTGGTATGTGGAGATCAATAAGGAATTTGTGGCCAAAATTGATAAATAATTGTAAGATCAAAGTGGGTGATGGAAGGAAGACCTTGTTCTGGGACGAAAGCTGGGTGGGACAGGGACCTCTAAAAAACAGTTTCCCTGATCTTTTTTGTTTGAGTCTTCAGGAGAAGGTTACTGTTAAAGAGATGAGAGATAACCATGGGTGGAACTTCAGATTCAGGAGACCTTTGAATGACTGGGAGGTGGTTAGAATGGCTGAATTCTTAAACATTTTGGAACAGTGCAAGGATCTCAACACCAATGAGGACCAACTAGTATGGGTTCCAGACAAACAAGGGAGATTTTCAGTTAGATCAGCTTACAGGAAGTTTCAGAGATCAGGCCTACAACAAGGAGGTTGGCCATGGAAGATGATATGGAAAGTCAAGGTTCCATTCAAGATAGCCTGTTTCTCTTGGCTTCTGGCCAAGCAGGCTGCACTAACTCAGGATAACCTCATGAAAAGAGGGATCCAATTGTGCCCCAGATGCTCTTTTTGTGAATGTGAGGCAGAGACAATAAATCATCTCTTTCTACTTTGTAGAGAGACTGTGAAACTTTGGCAGATCTTCATCAACCTTAGGGGTATTAGCTGAACTATGCCAAGGAATATAAAGGAAGCTTTAGCTTGTTGGAACAGGGATGGAAATCAGTCAGGGCATAGAGAGAGATGGAAGATTGTCCCAGCTTGCATTTGGTGGACTATCTGGCTAGAAAGGAACCAAAGATGTTTTGAAAACAAGAGCTGGTCTTTTGAGAAAATGAAGATGAATTGCTTGGTTCTTTTCTATTTTTGGTGTAAACATGAATATCCTCAAGAAGAAGAAGATATTCCTAGCATTTTAGATAACTTATAAGATTATAGAAGGGTAGTTTTTCACTTCTGTGATCTTGGTTTGTAAGTATTTCTGGACTACTCCTGAAGTATTCCTCTGTTGATAATACAAGTTACCTTTATCAAAAAAAATTAATATTAGGGATCAGCACCCTGCAAAACAATTTCAAAATCTAAAAGACAAAAATAATAAGTTGATGACTACAAATCACAAGATTCCTACCACCAAATTTACAATTTGTAGCAATTGCAACACCAATTTAAAGCTCCTAATTTTTAATATATTTAGAAGATAGATAGCCCTTCTCTCCCATTTGTGACCTAATTTACTTTACCCTCGTAGCCAAATTGACCAATGCTAAGAATGATGTCATATCAAGGGTGTGGCCTATTGGTCAATGAAGCAGGTTGAGAACCATGAGGTATCTGGTTCAAATCCGAAAGGCAAATGTACTAGGAGATTTCTTCCTATCTCTACAAGCTTTGGTGGACAGAGTTACCCGGTAAATGTGTTGGTGGGATGTTGCAGGTACCCTGTAGAATTAATCATGGTAGTATCTACTCATTGAGTTTTTAGTTGAAAAATGCCTGATAGATTAAGAATACTTTGATGGTAAAATTATATAACTTTGACCATAAAAGTCTATGTATGATAGTTAATTTGGCACATATCAAATACAAGTTTATCAACAATAATGTCTAGTCCTCTATGACCAAACTCAAAACCTGAAAGCATCAACTAGGCAGAGTCACGATTCCTAATTTCTATATTAAACATTGCAAATCACCATAAACAAGTTTATCTATTTAGAATGGGGGTTAATTTGCAAACAGACATAAGCTAATGATGTCATGGTGCAGGTTTACTACGATGGAAGAAAATGACTGGATAAAATTTTGCAAGATCTAACTGATCCTACCTGATAACATAATGTTGGAGCAAGCATGAAGTAAGCCAAACTCTTGAAGCTAACATCATAAGAGTAATCCGCATCTGAAGTTTCAACCTAACAACATAAATAAGTGAATAACAAGAACAACATACCCAGTGAAGTCCCACAAAGTGGGGTCTGGAAATAAGTGAATAAAGAAAGAAAAAGAACATAAATAAGCTAGATATAAGAGACTCGATATAAAATAGCTCAAAACACAAGAATAAGATAAATCACTGAAGAGGGTTAATCTAGTGATTTTTAATATTCACACCAAAAATGAAGCTTTAATCAAGTGCAGATCCTACGGGTCCATGAGAAGAGGACACGGATTAATAATACCTTATCCATAGACTTTGCAAGTACTCTCATATCGTGATTTGTATGTGCATAAGAAACCAGCTTCATCCACACAATACAAGCAACGAGCATCAATATGACACCAGACAGAAAAGCAGAATCACACCTGTGCAGTTTAAAAGCATTAACTTGATATTAATTTAAATATATACCAGCTAGAGAAATAGCAGTTGGACAGGTACTGTTGAAAACTCTCCCCTCGTAATGGTAATCCAAATTTTACATCAGTAATTATCCTACCCAACATCCCAAATGAAGGTTTAAAATGTCTCAAACAGTTAAACTCAGAATCAAATATTAGTTCCTATGCAGAAGTCCAGTCCCAATAAATAGTCATCTTTTGACATCTAAAATATTCACCAGTTGTAGCTAGAAAATTTCTCAGTTTTACCCCAAACATGAAAGCAGCAAGAGCCGCCTACCATACACTTTTAAGAGAATATATATCAAAGTTTCATGATTACATTGCATAAAGACATACTTGAGAATGACCAGAACTGGATACAAAATGGCAACTGTTGTTATAGTTATGTGAAGAATGACCACCACCTGCAGTATCGCGGAGAAAAATTTATTGACTAAGTTTGAGTGATGAAGTATTTATGGATCATAAAAATAGTCAAAACATCACAAATGAAATATCACAATGGCCACAAACACACCAACACAAACTTCCTTAACTACAAACAGGAAAACAAGTCGGTGAGAACTCCATGTGAGAGAAATTTTCACTTCACATAACAAGGATGGATTTTAGAAAGGAAAAAATAAGGAAACATATAAAGAGAGGTGATCTTGACTTACACTCTCAGTCATACGCCTCTTCTGTGCCATCTTCTCCACAAGGAAAGCAGCGAGAGGCAAAAGTTGGAGACTGAGACTGAAAGCACATGAAGACTTTCAAACTTTTTTGTCCAAGGAATAGTAGGTATCAAGACCAGAGCAAAGAGAGAAGGGACTCAAGATGACAATACCAGCACATTAGAAGCGGCCAATCCCTTAAAGACTTCGAACTAAACCAAAAGCCAGCCCTAATTAACAGGCCATACTGCAATAGTAGTCAAAGTTTGTCATCTGCATTTATAATACTTAAATCATCTTGAAATGACATTTCATCTCTTTTGTAACCTATTCCTATTCATTGATTGGTTTTGATGGCGATACTGATGCATCAAACAAGTGGGCAGGCAACAAATTGCACTGTCTAGTCAAATTAGTTACAGTGATATTACAGAAAGATGTATACCTTCATCAAGTTCTCAATAATCAGCCTGCTGTTAACAGCAATCAGCACCACCACACAGAGATTGAACAAGCCTGCGTGACTCTACCACAAGAACCATATATAGGGCATCAGCAAAGAGTTTTATGCCCGCTTTATACAAAGGTATAAGCACATGAGATGCAGTCAAGAAAAACACGAAACTGAAATTCTCTAGTCTTCAAAAAGTTTGTAGACTTCCACTTACTTCAGTAGTTCATCATCACTAGTGAATACTGATAATATAGCATAGTAACTCTTTTATAGAGAATATTATGCTACAAGCACTTGTGAGCCACATGAAATGCAAACAAGAAAAACACGAAATTGAGTATTTCTCATTAGCAAAAAATTTATAGACTTCCACAGTCTTCATTAGTTCAAATCATTAGTGAATACTGATAATATTTCACAGTAACTCTTATCATTTGTCAACGTCTCCTGCTATGCTTTTCATCTAGAAGCACAATATAGGTGTGATGTGATCAAACCAAATATCACAAGAACCTATTATCTATTGACAGTTCTATATATCTTCTCCTAAAATTTTGGTGACCATACTGTACTATGAGTCTATCCGATATCACGCAGGGTGAAAATCTATTACTCCCTCTGTTCACTTTTAATGTCCACTATTCCAAAAATAGATTTTCACTTTTAACATATCAAGAAAAAGACAATTATTTTTTCATATGTTCTACCCTTAGCATTAATTACTTAATTACCAAAACATTTTTCAAAACCTAATATTAAATATCAATTAATAGGGGGTGTCAAGTCCAAATGTGACAAGTAAAAGTGAATGGAGGGAGTATTTAGATGATGTGTCAAGGACAGCTTCTCTAGTGGCATGATCACTGACAGTGGCAGGACTACCTTTTTGGCAGACCTCTTTGTTTTAGTACCCTATCTTTCAGATGATGGGTGAACACAGCTTCTTTTTCTGCATGATCATTGTCTGTGACAGGAATACCTTTTGGTAATTATAGATTAATGGTTGTTAAATCCAAAAACTGAAACCGGTACATGAAAACAATTTGGAATTGCAAGATTTTAACTTAAGACGCTAGGTTTAAGTCATGTGATTGAATGAAGTACATCAAGGACGCTTGCAAATTGCAATGCTTAGTTTCCTCTGATGGCAAGTCCTGCTGATGCTAACAAAAAGTGTAGGACTTATTGCGGGCAGTCTCTTTGAAGGTCATGTGTAATAAAGACAAACCATTGCATATAGAGCACAACTGATCCTTTTTAGTGGACAATTTCACTCAAGCAAATGAGAAAGTCAAGTTGCCTGATGAAATCATAGGCTTATGGAAAACCCCAACTGCATTTAATAGTGACATTCTTGTTCTTTACCCGATTTTTCAGCATTATATAAGTACCAAGTATTATTTGTATCGATAGTGTTTTGAGAAGGATATAGGGCCAACAGATAAAAAAAATGTATTCTCTTTGCTCAAAACAACAGCCTATCACAAAGCTAAAGTTTTACTCCTTGCTGAGTGAGTAGTTCAATGAAAAAAACAAAAAGTTATCTTACAATCTAAGCTTATCTGTCACATCTGACATTGGGTTTTTGTTTACTATCATCAAACAGACCGTCAATTGTCCAATTTAACAGTAGCCACAACATGGACAATGACCACATAATGGATTTCACAACAATATAGATGAGACCACACAAAATGAAGGAACATAATTTTTTTTGAAGAAAAATAAACTCTCTCTAAGCCCACGTCCCTATTCACCGCTTTTTCAGCCCCAGTTCAGCATGGTATGCAGCTCATTACAACAAAAATGCTCATTTTCTTTTAAACCTCAACCATATTAATCCTGAAATATGATACAAGTCCCTTGTGTCTTGCTATCTAGAAATAGGAATTAGCAGTTCTGCAAATTGCAATAACTACAGTAAGGAAAGGTGTGCTCTGTCATCTACTGCTCACGCCATGTATTTACTCCAATACAAACATTGACCCGATATCGAATGCCTATGCACTTCAACTTCTGCAACTAATTAGTATCACCACTAATATTCCCAGCCTTTAACAGGTATTCAGAAAATAGAGAAATACTTTTGGACGTAGGCATTTAGATGCATTCCCTCATAAATCATAGATCAAAATTACATCGTAAAATAGACATACTACCAATCAACCCAAGCCTTGTTTGACCTTCTATGACAAGGAAGAACCACAAATGAGGAGGCACCTAACTACCAAAATTCCTCTGTAATTGCAAACTCACATTCGAATCTTAGCAATGTCATACCATTACATACAATTTCGGAAAACTGAATATACGAGAATTAATAACATAGAAAATGGCGAAAAAAACACACACCTGTCTGAAAATGGCGTCAGAGCTAAGAGGACTCTCCCTGATTCGCCTGTGAGCTGGCGCGGACGCCCTGTAAGAAAATTTATAGGAAGTTGTTGCTTCGGTTGTATTGCTTTCCTGTCCATTGGCAACAGCCTCCTCCTCCCTTGGATTGGATTCACCAACCGATTTACTCGGGTCATTCATGGTTTCAAATCCAGCACCGCTGCCACATACATCGTCACCGTTGATTGCAGTAGCCGGCTCAAAACCATTACTACCACGTCTTCTCCGAATAAGATCGGAGTTAATGTTTTCAATACCTGACGCCGTCGCCGTTGCCGTTGCTCCTTGGCTCTCCGGCAATTCCATGATCGGCATTACAAAATCAAAGTCGAAAGGAAGGGAGATTAGAAATCGAAATGGACATGCAATGAATTTTTGTTATGGGTAACTGAAAAAGAGGATCTAAAAAAAAGCGAAGGATGAGGATATTGGTGCTTAAGGCGGTTTGATTTTTGAATTTTCACATTATAAACTGGATTTGGATTTATATGTTTATGCAATGCGTGGAATATGTGCTGGGTGGAAGTGACAAAGATCACAGAGGCGTTTGGAAGTTTATGAGGTGCAAAACTATTTTTTTAAGGCAAAAAGAGGTGAAGTTTTGGTGGTTGAAAGAATGAAAGGACAAAAATGGGTTTACATACGGAATAAGAAAGGAAAAATAAATTAAGTACATAATAGCTTTGTTTTGAGGTCAAAGGATATTTGTTCCTCCAAACTCCATATTTAACACCAATATTTTCCTTAGCGTTTACATTTGACTACCAACTTTTATATTAGTAATTAATTAAAATCGTGCTTTCCACGAATATCCAATGAATAAGATTAAATTGAAATTGTTGCAACTTGCACATTAAATAATCCTAAATTGAATGGTATTTGATTGAATCTTGCTTTTGTGTTATTGGTGAAATTCGATTTATTACCTTATAAATTTCCTCTTCATTTTCCTACCCACAATCCTTTTTAAAAAAGAAGTAAGGTTTTAAATTTTGAAAAAATTGAATCGTACTAAATATATTTATGTGTAAAATTTATTTTATATATTATGTTTAAATAATGAAATACAAGCATTTTGCTTTGGATCTAGGGTGATGAAAGCGGCTAATAATGTCAGTTCTTGCGTGAAACAAGTCAGACAAAGACTTTAGCTCCCAATATTTTTAAGGCCCGTGTTTCATTAATAATATATTTATAAATAAATTATTTTTTTTTAAAAAGTACTTTATCGTAAAAAGCATATTCATTTATAAATAAATGAAACAAATTTGAACGATTCGAAACATATAAAAATTATTTTTAATTTTTTTTAGTGGTAAAATATAAGGTATCTATTCGTATATGGCTAGTTAGTGTATTTGAATGTTTGTACTTGAATTGTATCTGAAAATATCTCTCTGAGTTGAAGTTATGGGGATGGTTGGGTGATTTTTCTAGTACTGGTACAAGTATATCTTGTCAAATATAAGTGAGCATCTACATTGAGTGAATAAATACAATGTATCCAATTAATTTAAGCAAACAAATATAACAAAATTATTTCTAGGTTTGGTAATTAGCAAACTAATGCTATATTTGATAATTAGTTAAATACCAAAGGACCCCACTTTTTATGAAAACTCCTCTTTCTTGTTATTGGTACTCGAATATCGATGATGACCCAATAATTGAGCGCTAATTATATCTTATCCCAAAAAAATTTCAAATTATAATAATTCTAGAGATTTTTCGTATTTTGTCTACTTCCATCCAGAATACTTGGAATAATTCTACCAATACTAAATAAGATCCCAAAAAGAGTACAAATTCTTTTCTTCCATATCGGAAAAGTTATCGTGGGTCTTGTTATGGCAAAAGTCACCTTAGACTTTGGGGACCGGCTCAATGAGCACCTTTGGGCGGTGCTTTCTCGATCAACTATCTAACTTATTCAGAACAACGGTGAACCAAGACATGAAGAAGTGCAATGCAAAAGAACGCCATCTTTCTGGAGGCCTCGGGCAGTGGAAGATGAACAATCGCTAAGGAATAGCTTGAACTAAGAGGAAGTATTTGATACATAAGTTATGTTTTAGATATATAAGTTATGTATCTAATAGTGTACTAAATACATTGTACACAAACAAAATTGTAATGTAATTGATAGAGGTAGAGTTTGGTATCCATTAAGAGAGAAGTAAAAAAAGGAATTTTTGTAATTAATTTAAATGATAGAAGTATTTAGAGATTAAGTTATGTTAAGTCGCGTAATTACGTGATTTTTCCAAAAAAGATTGGTCAGATGTGACCTACCCTTTCCTCCTCTATTCTCTCTTACCCCTCTCCTTTGCTACTGGAAAATGGAAGCACCTCTACTAAATGGCGAATTAGTAATAATAAATAATAATAGATTATACTTCAGATACAACTTTGGATGTCAGAAATATATATAAAAAAAAACTTGAAAAAGCCCACCAACGTATCACTAACAATAATAAAAAGAGAGCCTACCATTGTATATGATGAATTAGACAATCTAATGTGTATTACTAACTAGTTCAGCATTACACTAAGACTATTAACTAAACAAACAGTTAAAATATAAATCAACACTAACAAAATGAAGAAAAAGAGAGCTAAGTGTGGAGAAATGACCAAATCAAACAACGGCCTGCTGTTCGATTCTTGTAGACAGCCAGAGCAGGAAGCTTACAGGAGATCAGCGACATTTGCTGGAAGCTCCTCAATCACAACGTTGTAAAACCTCTGAATGTCAGAAAGCATTCTCTCATCATCCTTGGTAGCAAAATTGATTGCAACACCCTTCCTACCAAACCGTCCACTACGTCCAATGCGATGAAGGTAATTCTCAGGTTGAGTGGGGAGATCGTAGTTTATGACAAGGGAGACTTGTTGGACATCAATTCCTCTAGCTAAAAGATCAGTGGTGATGAGAACACGAGAGGAACCAGAACGGAATTCACGCATTATAATATCTCTAGTGTTCTGGTCCATGTCACCATGGGTAGCTGAGACTGTATGGTCTCTGCTTCGCATCTGATCTGTTAACAAGTCAACTTTGCGACGAGTATTCACAAAAATCACACTCTGTGTGATGGCTAAAGTTTCATACAGATCGCAAAGGGTCTCAAGCTTCCATTCTTCCTTTTCCACATTCACATAAAACTGTTTGATACCTTCTAGTGTCAGTTCATCACGTTTCACAAGAATCCTCACAGGTTTATTCATGAACTTCCTTGTGATCTCAAGGGCCTCAGGAGGCATTGTGGCAGAGAAAACACCAACCTGAATCTTAGGAGGCAAGAGCTGGAAAATATCATAGATCTGGAGACAGAGAAAAAGTAATAACTTTTAGAACCAGGGTAGAAATCATGTATGCTAAGTGCATCATAAACCAGAAATCACTTTAGCTTATAACTAAACCTTCCACACTTTTCTTCCCAAGGAACACAGGTGAACCACTCTACACTCTACAGAGACGCATATTTCTCAGAATAAAAGAAAAACCAACTTCCAAGCATAATCAGCACCACTACATTATGATTATACATATTAAAAACTGTTGTTGGTGCTCTCATTCTAGCATCATTTTTATACCATTTGAACTGAAGAATGTTACGGATTTAGACTTCCATTTTCTTTTAATAAATTACAGGTTGATACTTAAGTATAAAAGACAGATATAGACAGGCATATCTACACAAAACAGAAGTACTTATGCATTCACAGAAACTGTAGATATATATACAAATATGGGGAGAAGGGCACACTTCTAGATACCTGATCCTTGAACCCTCTGGAGAGCATTTCATCAGCCTCGTCCAATACAAACATCTTAATGTGATCAGGGCGGAGAGACTGTCTTCTCAACATGTCAAATACACGTCCAGGTGTTCCCACAACAACATGAACCCCACTTGAAAGGATCCTTTGATCCTCACGGACGCTGGTACCTCCCACACAAGCATGAACCTTGACGCCAAGATAGTCTCCAAGTGCTCGCATGACCTTTTCAATTTGTTGTGCAAGCTCACGAGTAGGTGCCAAGACCAAAGCTTGGCAATCTAACAGTTCATAGTCCAGTTGTTGCAGAACTCCAGAACAAAAAGTAGCAGTCTTTCCCGTTCCAGACTGAGCCTGTTGAATCACATCAAGACCTTTGCAAAAAGGTACAATTCCCCTTTGCTGGATTGCTGAGGGTTTCTCAAAACCTACAAAGTTATACTTCAATATTAGATAGAGCTTATGGGATAGAAGATGACCTAAATATGAATACACTACACCTTAATTTGACACATGCACATGGCGGGGAACAGAAGGCAAAACATTTCTTTTCTTCTTAATAAACTGTGCACAAGTCATGAACCAAAAAAGAAAACCAGAAAAGATTTTCAACTGACCATATGCATAAATGCCTCTCAGGAGGTTCTCCTTCAATTCCATGGCATCAAAAGTATCATAAGCCTCGTCATAGGAGGTAAAAAACTCTTGCCCTTCAGCATTTAGCCTGCATCCACAATCAAAGAAGGATATGATGCATGTATAACAAAAATTTAGTATTTTCCACCATGAGTAAAATAAACATTGTAACTCACAGGTATGCCTATGTGTAGATAGAGAAACTCATGCAGAATACCAAAACATTGAAAATAAAAAAGCAACAACATAAATGGACGCAGTAGTACTCACAACTCTGTCATTTTTGAATCAAATTGACGAGCATCAAATTGGGATCCATCAGGAGCTGCACCCGCCATGACTAGAACGACTTCACAGCACATTAGGACAAAGAAAGAGTTAGTGTGAACTTACATATTGTCAAAACATCTATATTCCATAAACCCGCCAGGCCGCAACCAGAAAAACAAACCAAAGTATACTAAAACATGTAGGTTTCAGAGAATACCAAAAGAATGACATAGCTGATTACTATCCCTGTCAGAACTACAACCCTTGGTTTAGAAAAGAAAAACTACCTCTTAGGGAACTACATTGTGTTCTCCTGTAGTTTTAAATACACCAGTTCTTAATTTAGTTAATTGTATCCAACCAGGAATAAAACTTAACACTAATAAGATCATTACCACTCTCAAAAAACAAAACCCAACATTAAGAAAGAACAACAAAACAATACAAAGAATATCTATCTTAATCTTGTAAGGGCAAACAAAATTCCTTACGATTTTTTGGTGCAAGAAATACTCTCTTGCACAAAAATAAAAACCAACTCACACCACCTTAACTAGATTAGCTAGAACCTAGAAGGAATAATCATCCAGCACTTCTGTATTCAGATTTGTCAGTTCACCATGACAAGTTCAATGTGCTTCACTAAAAAGTTTCGCACTTGCAAAACAATGTTAGGTAAAATTTTCTGCTTCCCCACATCCCCTTCAAAACATTATATAGAGATAACCTTCCATTATACAACTCAAGTAAGAAATTCACTATACATATTAATATAACTCAATTACATAAGATTAACAAAAACAATCACATAAAAAAAAAGTCAATTAAAGTCATAGGGGCGGAGCTAGATGGGGGTTCAGGGTTAAGGAAGGGGCCATGGAAACACTTTCCCACACTATAGTTGTGGGTTCGAACCCCACTATCTCCTTTTTAAAAGGAAGCATGCTTTGCAATTTTTTCTGTTCTTTAGAGCCCCAAACTCCTAATACTGCCTCTGATTACAGTAGCCCCATTTATTTAAAGAGAATGTAACCACCTCTCTGCTCAACAACCAAAAAAGGCCAGAGAATCCTCTACCTACTTGACAAACCATCAACTTTCAAAACTAAATCACAACCCAAAAACAGTTTATCATAGATAAACATCTCCACCAAACTAAACAAAACAAAAAACAAAGCATCCAATAACTTCATCTAGAGCTTCAAAAAAAGGGCCATTGAAATTTTAAAAAAAAGAAGAAGGAGTTCCAAGGAAGCAACCTGAAGAAGAGATGAGAAAGAGGAGTTGTTGCTGTGTATAAGTAAATAGAAGTTAGGGTTTTCCCAAACTTCTCGGATCAGAGTTCGAAAGAGACAAAATACAGTTCAATGGTGTGAGTTAGGGTTTTCCCACAACTATTTGTACAATTCTTTTCCTCTTCTGACCAATATACCCCTTACGCTTAATTACACGTGGCGCGTTTTGCGACTTTCTACACAAGAAGATTCAAGGTTGTCCTAAACAAAACAAAAATGTTGTATGTAAAAATAAAATTTCATAAAATAATAAGGCCAAAGTTGCCCTTAAACCTATAGTAACAAACTTACAACAAGAGGGGTTTAACTAGTGACATCCATATTTAGAGTAGTAAAAATCAAATTAAATTAGGATTAGGAATTACTTTAACTAACAAATTCTAATTAAACATAAATAACTAAATAACATAAATAACAAATCCAAAACAACTTAGGATTCCTACTCAAACTTTAAATTATTATTTTCAATAGTATCAAATTAGCAAATTGAGAAAAAAAAATTGATTAACGATTGAAGTTGATATTTAGAAAAAAATAATTATAATTAATTTGATTTAATTTCAATTCAAAAGAAATCAAGTCACCGACTTTAGATGCATATAATTTTTTTAAAAATTATACTTAAAAACATTTATATTAATATAATTTGTAAGTATTAAATATTTTCATACTTTTTGCTTCTTTATATATTTATTTCACGCTTTGAATTTATAAATTTGGATGGTCCTATAAGTATATTATAAAACTATAGCTCATAAATCTATTATAGGAGAGGAAAAAACGTCATATGTTAATGTCATTATTTTCTCAAAATTTCATATTTTAAATTATAACTAATTAAATATTATAAATCAAAATTTGAATAAAAAATAAGAGGCGTGTCATCGACTTACACAATAATGACAAATTTCATTATTAAAAATAAATGAATTTAGTATTTTTATAAAATTCAAGAAAAAACGTCATATATGAGCACCACAATTTTCTCAAAATTTCACATTCTAAATTGCAACTAATTACATATTATAAATTCGAAATTTGAATAAAAAATAAGAAACAAGTCATCAACTTACATAATAATGACAAATTTCATCATTAAAAAAATAATTTAGTATTTAAATAAATCCAGCTTATAATCTAAGGAGATGAAAAATGGCACATGTCAACGTCATAATTTTTCTAAAAATTTCAGATTTTAAATTTATATCTATATATACAATAGGATAGGAAAACAAGCCACATGCGCCACAATTTTTCTCAAAATTGTGGATAAAAATTGTGGATTTTAACTTATAATTAATTAAATATTATAAATTCAAAATTTAAATAAAAAAATAGGAGATATGTCATCAACTTACACAATAATGACAAACGTCATCATTAAAAAAAAATAGATTTAGCATTTTTATAAAATTAAATTTGTAATATATCTATATATAATAGAAGAGGAAAAAAATGCTACATGTCAGCGCCACAATATTTCTTAAAATTTCACATTTTAAATTTCTATCTATATACAATAAGAGAGGAAAACACACCACATATGGCTCTATAATTTTTCTCAAAATTATAGATTTTATATTATAACTAATTCAATTTTATAAATTCGAAATTTGAATAAAAAATAGAAGACATGCCATCAACTTACATAATAGTGATAAATGTCATCATTAAAAAACTAAAACCATTAAATCAAAATAATTTACAGTTTTTCTTTTATTAATATTACTCTTTTTTTAAAATGTCATCATTAAAAAAGACAGATTTAATACTTTAAATTATTAAAAAGTGTCAATATCATAAACATTCTCTAAATTTATAACTTAAAAATAAATCCACTTTTTAAAATAAAAAATAAAAAATTATTAGCATTTAATATATTGTTTAAATCAAAACTTTACTTAAATATATTACGTGTCACATATCAGCTTTCAAAAGTTATTATAAATTAAGTAATAATACCATTCTTAAATTTATAAAAATATATATTTATGAAAAAGAATAGTGCAATTTCATAACTCCTTAATAACCATTCACTTTACAATAAATCTAAAATTACTGAGAAACTGCTTATGTCAATGCACGTAATTCTACATAAATTATGTAATTTTTCACATGTAAGATTTTAAATGCATATTTATTATTTCATAACTCTCAAAAATCATCCACATTACTGTGAACCTTAAGCTATATTGATAATTTTCATCTCTTTATGCATGTATTATATATAGAATTTTTATCAATAATAATTCAACATTGTTTGGCATGATATTCAAAAATAAACATGGTTTTACAATTCAACATAATTTCAGAAATTACGAGCAAATCAATGTAATGAAATTTGAAAGTCCGTGTTGTTCGTTTGTGGATAGTATCAGATAAACACAAGTCTTTAGAATTGATTTTGCAAGACGAAAAGGTAATATTTTTATTGATAATGTTGAGTTACACGTTAATAAATATCGTAACGCAATATTTTGATTGAATATAAGGTGACCATATAAATGCATTAGTTGAAAAGTACATAATTAAGTATTTCAGGGACAAAGTTCATGATCTTAATTTATATCGATGAATTACTTGCATTAAATTATATAAAATTTAAATTACAACACACAAACATAAGCTTGCATTCACTCAAAATACAATTGTGGTGAAAATTCAAGATTCATCATTTCATATGGATATATTTAATTTTCGCACGTTTGAATAACTGACAATTCATCATAGCGTGGATAAGACTGGACTTTTGAGTAATAACAGAATATGATTTAATTCATTATGTTTTTCATATACAAAAATACTAATTTTTTAAAGATGTTGTTGGACATGTTATCATATATGAACCAATTCAATTATTCAAGGAGAGAACAATGATTATTTCATGAATATAATTCTTGAAGATGGTAAGTAATTCTTATCAATATTTTTAAATTTTTATCAAAAGCATGTTGTAAGGCTTCAATTTTATTACTTCATATATATTGATTATATTAAAGTTAATAACAATCTACAAACATGAAAAAAAAAAAACTTTCAACAATATATTATGTGATAAATTTGTGGACCAAATACAACCACGTTTGACAAGATCTACAGATGAATCATTAATTGCGATTTTTCAATTAATGAAATCTCACAATTTCAGAGGAATGAACATTGTAAATTAAATAAACATTTGAAATAAAATTATCATTACTTTGTATACAGTTTATTTGACATTGTTTACAAACAATCAACAAAAAATTACTTTGTGCTTAGTTATCTGTATCAAATCAAAATCTTGATTAATCCAAATCTTTCTCAGCCTACGTACTGACTTCAAAGAAAGATTTAAAAATTAATATACTCTACCTAGGCATGTATAATTATTCAATCAGTTGCTTAAAAAAAATTGAAAATCTATAAAACTTATATGTTATGAATAATTTTACAGATTGATTGCATCATGTATCTATATATAATATGAGAGAAAAAATATCATATGTCAGTGCCAATTTTTTTCTTCAAAATTTCATATTTTAAATTTTTATCTATATACAATAGGAGAGGAAAACACGTCACATGTTAGCGCTATAATTTTTCTCAAAATAGTGAATTTTAAATTATAACTAATTAAATTTTATAAATTCGAAATTTGAATAAAAAAATAAGAGACATGTCATCAACTTATACAATAATGACAAATGTCATCATCAAAACAAATGAATTTATAATTTTTTTTAAATTCAATTTATAAAATATTAAAAAATATTATTAAATCAAGGATTTACCGTTTTTCTTTTCTTTTTTTTAATATTTTTTTTAAAAAATGTTAGCATTAAAAAAAATTATCTTTTCAAAACCATTAAATCAAAGATTTACAGTTTTTTTTTCAATATTACTATTTTAAAAAAGAATGACAACATCTAAAAAAACAGAATTAATAGTTTAAATTAAAGTTTTTCTTTTTTCAATATTACTCTTTTTTAAAATGTCAGCATAAAAAAACATATTTAATACTTTAAAATTATTAAAATGTATCAACATCATAAAAATTCTCTAAATTGGTAACTTAAAAATAAATTCACTTTACAAAATATAAAATCTAAAATTATTAACATTTAATATACTGTTTAAAATAAAATTTCTATTTAAATATATTACGTCTCACGTATCGGCTTTCAAAAGTTATTATAAATTAAGTAATATTATTATTTTTAAATTTATAACAAATATATATTTATAGAAAAGAATAGTGCAGTTTTATAACTTCTCAATAGCCCACTTTACAATAATCTAAAATTACTGAGAAACTGCTTATATCAATGCACGTAATTCTACACAAATTATGTTACTTTCACATATCAGATTTTAAATAAATATTTATTAAATTTTAAAAAAAAACTCTCAAAAAATTATTAATGTTACTATGAACCTTAAACTAGGTTGATATACTGCATCTCTCAATGCACGTATTATATATAGAACTTCTTTGAGAAATAATTTAACATTATTTGACATGATATTCAAAAATAAACATGGCTTTAAAATTCAACATAATTTCAAAAATAATGAGCAAATCAATGTAATGAAACTTGAAAGTTCATGTTGTTCATTTGTGGATAGTGCCGGATAAACACAAGTCAGAATTATTATTTTCTTTAAATTTGATTTTGCAAGATGAAAATGTAATATTTATACTGATAATGTTGAGCTACATATTAATAAATATCGTAACACAATGGTTTAGTTGAATACAGAGTGATCGTATACATGCATTAGTTGAAAAGTACATAATTAAGTATTTCAGAGACAAAATTCATGACCTTGATTTATATCGAATGAATTACTTTGTTATAGCCTTAAATTACATGAAATTTAAATAACAACACACAAATACAAGCTTACCTTCACTCGGAATATAATTGTGGATAAAATTTTAGATTCATCATTTCATATGAATATATTAATCCCCGAGCGTTTGAACCATTGACAATTCATCACAATGTGGATAAGATTGAACTTTTGGGCAATAACTAAATATGATTCAATTCATTATATTTTCCATATACAAAAGCATTGATATATATATATTTTTTAAGATGTTGGTGGACATATTGTCACATATGAACCAATTCAATTATTCAAGCAAGAAGAGAATAATAGTTATTTTATGAATATTGCTTTTGAAGATGATAAGTAAGTCTTATTAATATTTTTAAATTTTTACCAAAAACAAGTTGTAAAGCTTCAAATTTATTACTCCATATATTGATTATATAAAAGTTAATAAAAATCTATTAACACGAAAAAAATAAACTTTCAACAATATTATGGGATAAATTTACGTTCCAAAATAAAACCACATTTACAATATATACAGATGAATTATTGATTGCAATTTTTCAATTAATGAAGTCTCACAAATTCAAAGGAATGAACATTGTAAATTAAATAAATATTTGAAATAAAATTATTATTACTTAGTATGCTTTTTATTTACATTTTTACAAGGTGAAATGGTTCAATAGACCCTTATACTTCTATGAGTTTATATTATTGACCCTTATACTTAACTCTTTACCAACTGAACCCCTGAACTCATTGAAACCTAGTATTTTAAACCTTTTCTTTTATATAGTGGAAGGTGCGTGTAATACAATCACTCCATATCAAATTTCACGTCATTTTTAACTGCCACATAGAAAATAAAATGGTAAAATTAAATTAAATTCCCAAAATTTTATTTGAAAAATCTTTTTCTCTTTCTTCCGATTTGGTTCCAAATTTCTCTTCTTTCTCCTTTCTCATTTCAAAGACTCTAACCAATAAAATGGAGTACCATCAAGATCGATCGCACACTGCAACGTGATGGTGGAACTACCACTCAAAGACGGAGAGGGCAACTGTGCCTTCGATTTGAAGAAAGTAGAGATGGACCCAAGCTGCTGGGACGCTCTCCAAAACCCTAAAACTCACTAACAATCTGTTCTCATCCGAATTACTCAACTTTCAGATTCTCCTCATCTATGTTGTTTTTCGTTTTCCTCCCTTCTTTGCAATTTTGAATTAATTTTGACTTTTTAGCTTTTAATAATTTGTTCATCAAAGAAAGTATTTTGTGTTTTGAAGATCTGCAAAAATTGGTGCGGTTGGCGGCTCCGACAATGTTGAGTAGGTCAGAGGAAACAAGATACTTGTTGAAGAGTAAGATTGATAAGTCCATTTATTTTTATCAGAACAAGAAAAGAAATTTGTACTTGTGGAGATTCTTTTGTAGAGTAATAAAGAATTTGCACAAGAAATAATGAGCCCTTTGAAAGAGAAGAAAGGCAAAAGTAAAAAAAAATGGAGAAAGAATTTGGACAGAAAGATTTGAAGAGTAGAAAAGCCAAAAAAATAAATTCTTGGTTCAATAATGGTGAATGAAAAAATGGAGGAAGAAGATGACTCTTAGATAGGTCAAAATTTAACATTTGCTATCTTTTTTGAAGACCTCATGCGTCTAATAAATGTGCATCACACGCACTTTGAACAAAAGTGCCACATAGAATGATAGGTCAAAAAAAGGGTTTAAAACACTAGGTTTCAATGGGTTCAGGGGTTCAGTTGATAAATGATTAAGTAGAAGGGTCCAGAATACAAACTCATACAAGTACAAGGGTCCATCAGACCATTTCGCCTTTTTACAAACAATCAACAAAAAACTACTTTGTGCGTAGTTGTTGATATCAAATAAAAATCTGAATTCATTCAAATTTGTCTTTGCCTACTGACATCAAAGAAAGGTTTAATAATTATTCTACTCTGCTTAGGCATGTATTATCTAATCAGTTTCGTACAAAAATAAAAATCTATAAAATTTGTATGTCATGAATAATTTTACAGATTGATTGCATTATGTATCTAAATATATAATAGGAGAGAGGAAAATACGTTATATGTCAGGGCCATAATTTTTTTCAAAATTTTATATTTTAAATTTCTATCTATATACAATCGGAGGGAAAAACAAGCCACATGTCAGTGCTATGATTTTTTTTAAATTGTGAATTTTAAATTATAACTAATTAAATTTTATAAATTCAAAATTTGAATAAAAAATAAGAGACATTTCATCAACTTACACAATAATAACAAATATCATCATTAAAAAAAGATTTAGTATTTCTAAAAAATTCAATTTATAAAATATTAAAAAATAATTTTTATTAAAAAATTTTAAATAAAAAATGTACAGTTTTTCTTTTTTAAATATTATTCTTTTTTTTTAAATGTGAGCATTCAAAAAAATATTTAAAAACTATCTTTTTAAAACCATTAAATCAAAGATTTACTGTTTTTTTAAATATTACTCTTTTTTAAAATGACAGCATAAAAAAAAGTATACTTAATACTTTAAAATTATTAAAATGTGTCAACATCATAAATATTCTCTAAATTTATAATTTAAAAATAAATTCACTATATAAAATATAAAATTTAAAATGATTGAAATTTAATATACTGTTTAAAATTAAAACTCTACTTAAATGTATTACGTCTCAAGTATCAGCTTTCAAAAGTTATTATATAAGTGATATTATTATTTTTAAATTTATAACAAATATATATTTATGGAAAAGAATAGTACAATTTTAAACTTTTCAATAACCATCCACTTTATAATAAATCTAAAATTACTGAGAAACTGCTTATATCAATGCATGTAATTCTACACAAATTATGTGACTTTCACATATCAGATTTGAAATAAATATTTATTAAAAATATAATTTTATAACTTCCAAAACAATCGTCCACATTACTATGAACCTCAAACTACGTTGATAAACTGCATCTCTCAATGCACGTATTATTGTCATGACCCAAATTCACATGTCGTGAGGGCACCTATGCTTTCAACCGATAGGTACGCCAACCCACTAGTTTTACCAATTTAACTAAGTATTTAAGGTGAAAAGTAAACAACGAGTAGAATATATCTAACACTAAGTCCTTCATAAATACGAAATGCGGAAGGCAAAAATACCCCAAGAATTGGTGTCATAAGTACAAGAGCTTCTAAAATACGGTGCAAGTCTGAAATCGAAATGACAAGTCTAAACGTAAGGAACATCCTGTCTGAATACTAAAATAACATAATAAATAGTAAGATAGAAGGGGTGTGGGTTGCGGAACAGCCAAGCAACTCACCACAACTCCAAGACACTCCAAGCTCAGACTCAAAAACCTCCACGAGGTGCGCTCATATCCGGGATTGGATCTACACCATAAAAAGGTGCAACAAGTATAGAATGAGTACGAAACCACGCGTACCCAGCATATCTCATAGACCGACAATGAAGAAGTAGTGACCGGAGTTTATATAAGAAAATCATCTTTTTATTTTTAAAAGGCTACATTATACTGATCAAATAAGTTTCATTAAATAGGGATAATTAAATATCACGTAGTGTCCAATCACCAATAAAACACATAATCAATAAGAATGAGGATGTAATTAGATGCAATGCAATGCGATACCATGAAATGATATGCCTCAGATGCCAGGTACTCTCTCAACCGTATATACACAATACTTCTCGAAAATACATCGAGAGTTCGTGACCCATGGGGGACTCGCGAGGTCCATATACCGACACCGACGATCTCCACGTGTCTGTGCGAACTATCTCAACGGACTATCATAAAATCAAGTAATTTCTGCACGGATGATCTCCACGTGCCCAAATTATAATCATAACATCTCAAAATCCCCAGCACGAACGATCTCCACGTGCCTAACTTATACTCAATCTCTTGTCAATGCATGTATACAATATGATTTCAATAAAAGGGGATGATGATGCATCTCAATCAATCAAATATCAATATGATATATAATCACCTCAACTATCACAACCATACAGGTTCAATAAAAAAACACAATCGCACAAAATAAATCATGTCAATTATACATCATCTAATGCCCATATGCTTCGGCATTCTCAAATTACAATTCGCATTCTATAGTAATAAACTTTCCCTTTATAACACCGGTACTCGTATCAATGCCCGTCACACCATTGGTACGAGACCCCATCTTTCGCCCTTACCCATTGTCTATTCCATTTTTAATCTTTAATTAGGAAAATGTCCTTCAACGAAGTCTGAAAGTCTTAACATACCTCGAATGCCAAATGCGTGTTACAAATCCTCAAAATTTTGCCTTTCCCTTTCGTAAAGATTCAAAATGTTCCCAATCTATCAAATATGCAATATTCGTAAGTAAATGAATCCATAGACACTCATATTACTATATGTCTAACCTAGATTCAAAACTCACCCAAATCTATAATTAACTTCATAAATCTTGGTGCCAACTAAATATGTCAAGTCTCATATTCTTAAATTTTAAGTCTAGAATTACGTCTCAATTTACTAAAATATCATAAATCTAATGGAATCAAAAAAATAAATTTCAACAAAAAATCGTTACAACCAAATTGAAATTCCCAATTAATCATCATGTTATTCCAAAAGAAAACTTATGTTGCGGTTGCAACAACAAAAGAAATCCAAACTTGATACCTTTTTTTTTTTCGAAACCCAAGTCACATATTAGTTATCATTAGCCAATGATAAGCTAATGATTAACTCAACATTAGCAACACCCTACTGCCCCGAACTTTCAGCCATCACCCAATAGATTAAATAATAATTTCGTAACAAAATTCCCCTCCATTCATCCAATATAATTAAATAATTCTTTCTTCAACATTCGACATTTCTATACATATTAATTTAATGTTATCCACCATTCCACTAGTAATTTGGGTAAATAAAAACAAGTACCTGCTTATTCTTGGCGTGGTGATGCCGCCCCACTGCCTTATAATTATGTATTTAATTCTACTAACTTAATTTAATTATATGGGCTAAGTGGTAAAGGGTATTAAATTAATTATAGACTTGGTCCATTAACTATCAACTATATTAATTATTTAATAAATATCCGTTAACTAAATAATTGTAGTTACCAATATTTCAAAACTTCCATTTAAAATTTTACGGGAAGAGTCAAAATAGTCTAGTGCTCAAAACGACCTAACGGGTCATTACATCATCTACCACTAAAACAAACGTTTGTCCTCGAATGGTAAAAGAATAAAAGTAACTGAACGCTTAAAACAAATGTGGATATCTGATCTACATGTCCAACTCACTCTCCCAATTAGCCTCTCAACCCTTCCTTGAACCTTTACTGAAATAACTTCTTTCGACCTCACTTCTAAGTTTTCCCATCCATGTTAGTTATCAACTTCTCCTCAAAAATAAAACTCTAATCAAGCAACACAAAATCTCTTTGAATCACATACGCACCATCCTAAATGAAGCTTCTTCAGCATCAAATTATGAAATATAATTTAAACACCCGACAAACCAAGTGACAAAGCAAATTGTAGCCACCACACCAATACGTTAATCAATCTCGATAGGGACAATATACCTCGGGCTCAACTTGTTCTTCTTTTCAAATTTCATCAAACTTTTCATACGTGTAACCTTCAATAGAACCCGATCTCCAATCATTAACTCTAAATCACGAATCTTCTGATTTGTATAACTCTTTTGTCTACTCTAAGCAATGATAAGCCTATCCTCAATCAACTCAACCTTATCCAAGGACTCCCTAACCAGATATGTGCTTCACGGCATAACCTCAAATGCATCAAACCAACCAACTAGAGATTCACATTTCCTACCATACAATGCCTCGATGGTGCCACAATCTGAGTGATAAAAATAGGCATCTAGTGCAAGTAAACTATCTCCCAAATGTAGATTTTGGCTTACTTCTCTGAATTATAAGTGGTCTAAACTGGTAAGAAGTGTGCAGACTTAGTCAATTGATCCAAAATGACCAATTTAGCATCAACTTACCTAAGGTACGTGGAAATCCTATCACAAAGTCCATAGCAATTCACTCTCACTTCCACTCAGGTATGGACATCTTATGAGTCACACCTCTAGGTTTTTATTTTGATGTTCGTACTTCACTTACTAGCAATTCAAACACCAAGATACAAAATCTACTATGTCCTTGTTCATATGACATCACCAATAATGTTGTTTTAAGTCACGATACATCTTAGTAGACCCCGAATGAATAGAGTACCAAAAACCATGAGCCTCCTCTCTAATCAGTCTACTCAAATCACTTGTCCGAGAAACACAAATATGATCTTTTATCCTCAAAACTATCTCCCCATAAAGAATTTCCTCCTTGACTTCTCCTTGTAACACATTGTCTCGAATATTACACAAATTTTCATCACCAAATTGTTAAGCCCGAATCTGATCCAATAAGGACGACCTCGCCTCCAAGTAAGACTAAACTCTACCAGATTACAAAATATCAAGTCTCGTAAAGCTATTGGCTAAGGACTAGACATTTATATCCAAAGAAAGCTTACCCACCTGTAACAAAGCTAAATTATCTATACTCACTGCCTTTCTACTTGATGAATCTACTACCACATTCACCTTATTCAGATGATAAAAGATAGTGTTGTCATAGTCCTTCAGTAACTCAAAATCATCACCGCTTCCCCAAATTGATATTTCTCTGATTAAATATATATTGGAGACTACGATGATCCTTAAACACCTCACAATACACACCATAAAAGTAATACCCTCAAATTCTCAATGCGAATACTACAACTGTCAACTCTAAGTCATGGATAGGATAGTTCTTCTCGTGAACCAACTTCAGTTGCCTCGAAGCATAAGCTATTACCTTCCCCTTCTACACCAAAATACAATCAAAATCAATCCAAAAAAACATCACAATATATGATAAAATCCACTCCCTCCACGAGTAGAGTCAAAATTAGAGCAGTAACCAATAAAATCTTGAGTTTTTTAAAACTCACCTCTCACAAACCACTAGAAATCCACTTCCTTCTGGGTCAATCTAGTTAATGGGGGATGCAATGGATGAGAACCCCTCCATAAATCATTGATAATTACCCGCAAGGCCTAAGAAACTCTGAATCTCAATAACTAAAGAAGGTCTGACCATAATCTCGAATTGTCTCAATCATCTTAGAATCCATCATAATACCCTCTTTGGACACTACATGTCCCAAGAATTCTAACGAACTAAGCCAAAACTCACACTTTGAAAACTTCGCATAGAGCTTCTTCTCCTTTAGAATTTTAAGCACAATCCTCAAATATTACGAGAATATATCAGTATATCACCTATGAAGACAGTAACAAAGGAATCCAGGTACGGTCTTAACACCCCATTCATCAAGTCCATAATTTTTTTTGGGGCATTAGTCATTCTAAAAGACATCACTAGAAACTCATAATGATCATAACGTGTCTGGAAAGCTATCTTAGGGTTATCCTTCGCCCTAACATTCATCTGGTGATAACTGGATCTCAAATCAATTTTTGAGAAACTTGGAACATCCTAAAGCTGATCACATGAATCATCAATATGAGGTATCGAGTACTTATTTCTGATGGTAATCTTGTTCAACTGCTGATAGTCAATACACATACACATAGATCTATCCTTCTTCTTCGCAAATAACACTAGAGAACCCCAAAGAGATACACTCGGCCTAATGAACCTCTTGCTCAACAAATCATGCAACTGCTCTTTTAACTCCTTTAATTCGGTTAGTGCCATACGATAGGGGGGAATATAAATAGGTTGAGTGCATTGTTCTAAGTCTATACAAAAATCAATATCACGATCAGGTGGAAGACCTAGTAGGCCCATTGGAAAAACCTCAGAAAACTCATTAACAATCGGAATACTCTCAAGCATAGAGTCTTCACACTAGTGTCTCGAATACGCACCAAGTAAGCCAAATGTACTTTCTCTGCTAAGCGACGAGCCTTAATAAATGATATCACCCTTTTTGAACTGTGACTAAGAAAAATTTTCCATTTTACTGTAGGAATTATGGGCATAACTAATGTAACTGTCTTGGCATGAAAATTTAAAATAGCGTGATAAGGAGATAATCAACTCATCCAAATAATAACATCAAAATCTATCATATATAAGACCTTCAAACTCACTTGAGTATCATATCCAATCAAGTAACTACACATGATCGATATACTCGATCTACCACTATGAAATATCAAATAAAAGTAGAAACATGTACAGACAATTAAAGTGACTCACATACCATACCCAACTCGAATGACAACCTTCTTGCCCTCACACTGCTTAAATCTCACACGTTGAATCATCTCCAACTCCTTGGCCATATCTATAACTTTCTAAAATGGAACACCAGAAGTGGTAACCTGAGAAACTCCCATACGAATCGGAATAATCAACCCTTTAACATACCTTCTTACTCTCTCAGCCTCGGTGGGAAGTATTATCGAAGCGTGCCTAGCCAAGGCATCGAATTTAACCTTATACTATGTGACTAACATATCATCTTGCTACAAATTCTTGAACTCGGCCCTCTTGCGCTCTCTCTCACTGCGTGAAACAAATTTATCTAGAAACACCTGAGTAAACTGAGTCTATGATTGTGGAGGTGATCCAATTGGTCTACTATCTATGTAATATATCCATCACTACTTGGCAGAGCCAATCATTTGAAACACGGTGTAATAAACTCCATAGGACTCCACAAATCCAAGATTATGCAACCTCTCATGACAACGATCTATAAATTCATACGTATTCTCGCTAAAGTTACTAGTATAAGTCGGAGAATTCATCATCCTAACCCTTTTGAATATTTCCTATTAGTCTGATCTATTAGCCAAATGTAGTGCAACACAACCTTTAACTTGACCTCACCCCAACATCTACCTCATTCAATAAACCTAGCAATTGGTGCGGGTACAAGCTCTAGATCTTTGATCATGAATGCACGAGTCCTCATCATTTGTGAGAGAATGAGATAGCAAGAAAAAAGCTTCAACAAAGTTAAGTGCGCACGATAAGGAATGAAAGGATAGAAGTTTCCTAAATGTCCTATAGCCTCTCGAAGATAAGTATGGACATCATCATACCGATCCGCAAGACTCTACTAGACATTGCTTTTGTACTCGTGAGACCGATGAACTTAGGGCTCTGATACCAAGTTTACACGACCCATATTCACATGTCATGAGTGCACCTATGTTTTCAACCGATAGGTAAGCCAACCCACTAGTTTTACCAATTTAACTAAGTATTAAAGGTGAAAAGTAAACAACGAGTAGAATATATCTAACACTAAGTCCTTCATAAATACGAAATGCGGAAGGCAAAAATACCCCAAGAATTGGTGTCATAAGTACAAGAGCTTCTAAAATACGGTGCAAGTCTGAAACCGAAATGGCAAGTCTAAACGTAAGGAACATCCTGTCTGAATACTAAAATAACATAATAAATAGTAAGATAGAGGGAGGTGTGGGCTGCGGAACAGCCAAGCAACTCACCACAACTCCAAGACACTCCAAGCTCAAACTCAAAAAGCTCCACGAGGGGCGCTCGTATCCGGGATTGGATCTACACCATAAAAAGGTGCAACAAGTATAGTATGAGTACGAAACCACGCGTACCCAGCATATCTCATAGACCGACAATGAAGAAGTAGTGACCGGAGTTTATATAAGAAAATCATCTTTTTATTTTTACAAGGCTACATTATACTGATCAAATAAGTTTCATTAAATAGGGATAATTAAATATCACGTAGTGTCCAATCACCAATAAAACACATAATCAATAAGAATGAGGATGTAATTAGATGCAATGCAATGCGACACCATGAAATGATATGCCTCAGATGCCAGGTACTCTCTCAACCGTATATACACAATACTTCTCAAAAATACATCGAGAGTTCGTGACCCATGGGGGACTCGCGAGGTCCATATACCGACACCGACGATCTCCACGTGTCTGTGCGAACGATCTCAACGCACTATCATAAAATCAAGTAATTTCTGCACGGATGATCTCCACGTGCCCAAATTATAATCATAACATCTCAAAATCCCCAGCACGGACGATCTCCATGTGCCTAACTTATACTCAATCTCTTGTCAATGCATGTATACAATATGATTTCAATAAAAGGGGATGATGATGCATCTCAATCAATCAAATATCAATATGATATATAATCCACTCAACTATCACAACCATACATGTTCAATAAAAAAAACACAATCGCACAAAATAAATCATGTCAATTATACATCATCTAATGCCCATATGCTTCGGCATTCTCAAATTACAATTCGCATTCTATAGTAATAAACTTTCCCTTTATAACACCGGTACTCGTATCAATGCCCGTCACACCATTGGTACGAGACCCCATCTTTCGCCCTTACCCATTGTCTATTCCATTTTTAATCTTTAATTAGGAAAATGTCCTTCAACGAAGTCTGAAAGTCTTAACATACCTCGAATGCCAAATGCGTGTTACAAATCCTCAAAATTTTGCCTTTCCCTTTCGTAAAGCTTCAAAATGTTCCCAATCTATCAAATATGCAATATTCGTAAGTAAATGAATCCATAGACACTTATATTACTATATGTCTAACCTAGATTCAAAACTCACCCAAATCTATAATTAACTTCATAAATCTTGGTGCCAACTAAATATGTCAAGTCTCATATTCCTAAATTTTAAATCTAGAATTACGTCTCAATTTACTAAAATATCATAAATCTAATGGAATCAAAAAAATAAATTTCAACAAAAAATCGTTACAACCAAATTGAAATTCCCAATTAATCATCATGTTATTCCAAAAGAAAACTTATGTTGCGGTTGCAACAACAAAAGAAATCCAAACTTGATACCTTTTTTTTTTTCCAAACCCAAGTCACATATTAGTTATCATTAGCCAATGATAAGCTAATGATTAACTCAACATTAGCGACACCCTACTGCCCCTAACTTTCAGCCATCACCCAATATATTAAATAATAACTTCGTAACAAAATTCCCCTCCATTCATCCAATATAATTAAATAATGCTTTCTTCAACATCCTACATTTCTCTACATATTCATTTAATGTTATCCACCATTCCACTAGTAATTTGGGTAACTAAGAACGTGTACCTGCTTGTTCTTGGCGTGGTGATGCCGCTCCACTGCCTTATAATTAGGTATTTAATTCTACTAACTTAATTTAATTATTAACTATCAACTATATTAATTATTTAATAAATATCCGTTAACTAAATAATCGTAGTTACCAATATTTCAAAATTTCCATTTAAAATTTTACGGGAAGAGTCTAAATAGTCTAGTGCTCGAAACGACCTATCGGGTCATTACAATTATATATAGAACTTCTATTAGTAATAATTTAACATTTTTCGATATGATATTAAAAAATAACATGGCTTTACAATTCAACATAATTTCAAAAATTACGAGCAAATCAATATAATGAAATTTTAAAGTTCGTGTTGTTCGTTTGTGGATGGTGCCGGATAAACACAAGTCATAATTATCTTTTTCTTTGAATTTGATTTTGCAAGACGAAAATGTAATATTTATACTGATAATATTGAGCTACACATTAATAAATATCGTAACGCAATGTTTTGATTGAATACAGGGTGATCGTATACGTGCATTAGTTGAAAAATACATAATTAAGTATTTCAGGGACAAAATTCATGACCTTGATTTATATCGGGTAAATTACTTCTTTCTAGCCTTAAATTACATGAAATTTAAACAACACACAAATACAAGCTTCCCTTTACTCAAAATATATTTGTGGCGAAAATTCAAGATTTATCATTTCATATTGATATATTAATCTCCGCTAGTTCGAACCATTGACAGTTCATCCCAACGTGGTTAAGATTGAATTTTCGGATAATAACTAAATATGATTCAATTTATTATGATTTTCATATACAAAAGTACTAATATAAATATATTTTTAAAGATGTTGTTAGACATATTGTCACATAGGAATCAATTCAATTGTTCAAGCAAGGAGAGAATAATAGTTATTTCATGAATATTGTTCTTAAAGATGGTAAGTAAGTCTTATCAATATTATTAAATTTCCGCCAAAAGCACGTTGTAAGGCTTCAAATTTATTACTCCATACATTGATTATATAAAAGTTAATAACAATTTATTAACACGAAAAAAATAAACTTTCAACAATATTATGGGGTAAATTTACGGATCAAATATAGGCACATTTAACAAGATATACAGATGAATCATTGATTGTAGTTTTTCAATTAATGAAGTCTCACAAATTCAAAGGAATGAACACTGTAAATTAAATAAATATTTGAAATAAAATTATCATTACTTTGTATATAAACAATCAACAGAAAACTACTTTATGCGTAGTTGTAGATATCAAATCAAAATATGAATTAATTCAAATGTATCTTAGCCTACTGACTTCAAAGAAAGGTTTAATAATTATTCTACTCTGTCTAGGCATATATTATCTAATCAGTTTCTTAAAACTTAAAAATCTATAAAACTTGTATGTTATGAATAATTTTGCATATTGACTGCATTATATATATATATATATATATATATATATATATATATAATAGGAGAGGAAAAAACGCCACATATCAGAGCCATAATTTTTTCAAAAATTTCATAATTTAAATTTCTATCTATATACATTGAGAGAGGAAAACAAGCCACATGTCAGTGCTATAATTTTTTTTAAAATTGTGAATTTTAAATTATGACTAATTAAATTTTATAAATTCAAAATTTGAATTAAAAAAGGAGACATTTCATCAACTTACACAATATTAACAAATATCATCATTAAAAAGAATAGATTTAATTTTGAAAAAAATTCATTTTATAAAATATTAAAAACACAATTTTTAATAAAAATTATTAAATCAAGAATTTACAGTTTTTCTTTTTTCAATATTATTCTTCTTTAAAATGTTAGCATTCAAAAAAAAATATTAAAAGACTATCTTTTTAAAACTATCAAGTCAAAGATTTACAGTTTTTTTCTTCAATATTACTCTTTTTAAAAATGTCAACATAAAAAAAACATATTTAATACTTTAAAATTATTAAAATGTGTCAATATCATAAACGTTCTCTAAATTTATAACTTAAAAATAAATCCACTTTATAAAATAGAAAATCTAAAATTATTAACATTTAATATACTGTTTAAAATCAAAACTCTGCTTGAGTATATTACGTTTCACGTATCAAATTTCAAAAGTTATTATAAATTAGGTAATATTATCATTTTTAAATTTATAACAAATATATATTTTTTGAAAAGAATAGTGCAGTTTCATAACTTCTCAATAACCATCCACTTTACAATAAATCTAAAATTACTGAGAAACTGCTTATATCAATGCACATAATTCTACACAAATTATGTGACTTTCACAAATCAGATTTTAAATAAATATTTATTAATTTTTTTTTATAACTTTCAAAAAATCATCCACATTACTATGAACTTTAAACTACGTACGTTGATAAACTGCATCTCTCAATGCACATATTATACATAGAACTTCTATCAATGATAATTTAATATTGTTCGACATGATATTCTAAAATAAACAAGGCTTTATAATTCAACACAATTTAAGAAATTATGAGCAAATCTATGTAATGAAACTTGAAAGTTCATGTTGTTCGTTTGTGGATAGTGCCGGATAAACACAAGCTAGAATTATCCTCTTCTTTAGATTTGATTTTGCAAAACGAAAAAGATAGTATTTGTATTGATATTAGTGATTTACACGTTAATAAATGTCGTAACACAGTGTTTTGATTGTATACAGGGTGATCGTATATATGCATTAGTTGAAATGCACATAATTAAGTATTTCAACGACAAAATTTATGAACTTAATTTATGTCGGATAAATTACTTTGTCGTAGCCTTAAATTACATGAAATTCAAATAACAACACACAAACACAAGCTTACTTTCAGCTAAAATACAATTGTGGTAGAAATTCAAGATTCATCATTTTATATAGGTATATTTAATCTCTGCGCTTTTGAACAATTGACAATTCATCACAACGTGGATAAGATTGTACTTTTGAGTAATAACTAAATATGATTCAATTCATTATATTTTTCATATACAAAAGTACTAATATATATTTTAAATATTTTATTGAACATGTTGTCACATATGAACCTATTCAGTTGTTCAAGCAAGGAGAAAACAATAGTTATTTCACGAATATTATTTTTGAAGATGATAACTAAATCTTATCAATGTTTTTAAATTTCCACCAAAAGCATGTCGTAAGGCTTCAAATTTATTATTTCAGATAGTAATTATATAAAAATTAATAACAATATATTAACACAGAAAAAATAAAGTTTAAATAATATTATGGAGTAAATTTATGGATCAAATATAACCATATTTGATAGAATCTACAAATGAATCATTGATTGTGGCTTTTCAATTAATGAAGTTTCACAAATTCAGAGGAACGAACATTGTAAATTAAATAAATATTTAAAAGATAATTATCATTACTTTGTATACAATTTATTTGACATTATTTACAAACAATCAACATAAAACTACTTTATGCGTAGTTGGTTGGTATCAAATCAAAATCTGGATTAATCCAAATCTGTTTCAACCTATTAACTTCAAAAAAAAGTTTAAAAAATTAATTTACTTTACCTAGAAATGTTTTATCTAATCAGTTGCTTAAAAAATTGAAAATCTATAGAACTTAGATGTTATGAATAGTTTTGCAGATTGATTACATCATGTGTTTATAAATATGTGAGGTTTTTCTAAATAAGTTTTCAACAATATTATTTTATCGATGATGAATTGTCTAAAGAATTGTCTCTTTTAAATTTCTTCATGATGTGATTCAATGCATTGAAGTGAGTCTAATATGTTATTAATTAAATAATGTATTTATTTTATAATTTATATATTTAATTACATTATTATTATTAAATTAAAAGAGGCTACCTATTCAATTACTGTATAAATCATTTGTTTGGAACTTGACCATAGATCGTTACATTTGGCCTGCAAAAAATGTATTACTAAAATGGATATCAAGGGAAGCAAATATTATTATCCAAAATGTAATTCTGAAGTTAAATTTATCATTCATACGCTTGTATAAACAATCAACAAATTTAAAATTAAATTACTATTCTATAACATAATATATTAGAATTTTTCAGACAGACTTCAAACTACATGTTATGGATGGTACTGCATTTCTTTCATTATTATTTTGAAATAAAGAGGTTTTACAACTACTAGGAAAGACAACAAAAGAGTTCAAAGTAGATGTTTAAATTTTTTATCCTAGTGAGCTTGATGATTTAATGGAGAAAAAAAAAAATCATGTTTAAGCTTTTAATCAAGGATTCAATCATTAACAAAAATGATGGTGTCTATAAAGTTGTTAAATTCTTTGATAATAAAGCTATCCTAAAGAAATATTGTCATCCTAATCTTCAAGAAATCTGAATATAAGTATCTTAAACCCCAACAAATATGATTATTTACATATCATTTTATTAATTATGAATAAAATTATTCAATCAGGATTCCTCCTTTGAATACAGATAAATCTACGGTAGAGATAAATTATTTAAGGTAGTCTTAATGCAAGTTGCATTTACTTTATTACTTATCAGATTTTGCAAACATATGAAATTTTGATACTCTATGTGTTTACTTTAATTTTAGACTCCAATCAGAAATAACATTTTAGACTGTGATTAGTCCTTAACAGAAGATGTGATTGATTTGACTAAAAATATATCCAGCAAGAGTAGAAATGTAACGACCCATTAGGTCATTATGAGCACTAGAACTATTTCGACCCTTCCCATAAGAATTTAAATGGATATTTTGAACTATTCTCTTAACTATGGTTATTTAGTTGACATATATTTATTAAGTAATTAATTTAGTTGGTGGTTAATGGGCCAAGTCCATAATTTATTTAATATCTTATACCACTTGGTTCATGTTTATTAAAATAAGTTAGTAGGGTTTGTCACTTTTTAGTATATAATTATTTTATTTGGAAAAGAAAAGAGAGAAGAGGAGAATAACAGAAACCTTATCTATGGCGTCTCGAAGCAGCGGTGCCTTCAGGTAAAAATCTATCTAACTATTCTTTCTTATTCGTATATATTAGTGTATAGGAGTACGAATACTAATCATAATTAAATGGACTGGTCGAAGGATAAGATGATCCTCGTTTTTCGACGGTACAAAATTAAGTCGGCTGAAATTGGGTCTATACACTTCTTAGCAAGCGTAAGTTACTGTGGTTTGTGCAAAGTAGTAGTGGGTATTCATAGCTTATGATGGCGGGTTCTGTGAAAAATTATACTATTGAATGATTAAGGGCTAAGGAATTGAGGACTATGCTACAACTAAGAGCAAATATAATAAGGAACTAAAGTTCCTAATGATTGGCATACTAATTATTGGGCTACTTTATAGAAATCTAGAATGCATGGAATTTGGTTATTGTTGACTACTGTAAATTGACATGTTATTGTTCCAATATTTCTCAATATTTTTCTTATTATAATTACATTATGATTCAAGTTTTGATATATTGAGATAGGTAATTAAATATTATATATATTATATTATATGAATTCCATTAAAGTTATGGTAATTGGAGGAATATGAGACTTGATATATTAGTTGGTATCAAGATGTAGGAAATTGATTATAGATTTGAGTGGGTTATTGAGTTAAGGCTAGATATATAGTAATATGAGTGTCTGTGGGCTCGTTTACTTATGAAGGTTGTATACTTGATACATTGAAAATGTTCTGAGGCATTGAGGAGAGGAAAAGCATTGGAGAATTAGCTTGCTTGACATCGGTTCTTCGGGGGAGATAGGTTATGGTTTATTCTATGTGATAGATAGACTCTTAATAGTGATTGATACTCATTGAGTGATATTGTGAAATTTTCTATGCACATGGTTGTTGTGGTTTGGATAATTCATGTGTTGTTGTGATTGGTCTGTAATCTCAAGACCGCGAAATTCATAATCTTGAACTTATTCTATTAAAGTGATGCCTTGAATAAAGAAGGCTTGATGAAATATTGTTAAGGAAGTGGAAAGAGATGATAAAGAATGATGAATTAACGATATTGTTGGATCGGGTGCCATGAGCCGACACGATATATTTGGATCGGGTGCCACGAGCCGGCACGACATTATTGGATCGGGTGTCACGTTCCAACATGATATATTTAGATCGGATGCCATGAGCCGGCACGATATTATTGGATCAGGTGTCACGTTATGACACGATATTATTGGATCGGGTGTCACATTCCGATACGGTAACATTAAAGGGAAATATATTAAAGTAACTTAATATACTCAATCTCAAAGAACCCAATTCCCAAAAGAGTGTGGTGTGGAGGCTTGAGTCCTCATGTGTGTTCTTGATATTGTTGACTGATTACGTACTTGCTCTAGTGCTGTTGTCACTTGTTCATGTTATTTGTTGCTTTCCACCTACTAAGTGCTATAGTTGATTTTATGCTATTACTTTATGCATATTAGTTTCTATTTTGAGTCGATCGATGATATCTACTCAGTACATGTTGCCCTGTACTAATTCCTACTTGTATTTTTCTTCATTTTCCTTTTGTGAAGTGCAGCGAGTGTACCAGTGGCTTCGACTCGCCCTTAGCTCTAGCCAGCCTCTAAAACATCAGATTCCAGGGTGAGCTATTCCTTCTAGCTCGTGTTGATTCTCTCGGGTTTGGCACAATGTCCTTAGTTTTCAGACATAAACTATTTTGTTTATTTATTCTGGTGTCTTTGATGCTCTTAGACTTAGTATTTAGAGATTAGATATCCTTGATGTGATGACTTTCAGGTTTTGGGAAACGATATTTTAATAGACTGTAGTGAATTTGTGTTTCTTACATTAATAAGATTTGAGCTTCCGCATTATGGTTGTATTTCATAAGTTGGAGTTTGAATTCGTTGGTTCGCCCACGTAGGAAGTTAAGTGTGGGTGCCACTCATGACTCGTTTTGGGTCATGACAAATTTGGTATCAGAGCTTTAGTTTCAGTGATCTCATCACACAAGGACAAGTCTAGTAGAGTCTTGCGGAACGGTACGGGGATGCCTTTACTTTTCTTCGAGAGGCTATAGGACTTCAGGAAAACTCCACTCTTTCTTTCTTTCGTGCTATTACTTGAATCCAATTGGTATCTAGGTGATACAAATTGACATCTGGCCTCTTTCACTCTATTTCACATATGGTTAGAACTAGAGCAACAGAAGTGGTAACACCAACACCATCAAGAGAGAATGCGTCCTTGGAAATAGACATATTTCTCTGATAGACTACAGGGCCTATAATGACTAGTGACCACCATGATCTCTTTATTAAGTTCTTAAAGTTGAAAACCCCGATCTTCAAGAGTACTGAATTTGAAGATGCTTATGATTTCCTTGTTGATTGTCATGAGATGCTTCATAAGATGGATACGGTAGAGAGATTTGGTGTTGAGTTTATGATATACTAGTTCTAGGGAGTTTCACTTAAAAGTATTGGTTAAGAGTTAGGTAAATGGCTGGAGTGGTTATGATGGTTGTTAGTATTGAGAGTGTGGGCTTCAGTGGAATGATGTGAAGAGTATGTGGAGTCTCATAAATAGAGTATATGTACGATCGTAATGGGGACTAGACTGGGGGATTGTGGGTAGCTAAAAATCAAAGAAATGGAGTCAACTGAATGGAAATGTTTGATATGAGCTCTTTAAAGGAATCAATTTAGTGTTATTCAACTTTGGTTCCATACATTCTTATGTGACCACCTATTTCGTTCTGTACATGGTTTGGAGTATGATTCATTAGCTATGTCCATGTGTGTTTTCACTTTTGTGGGTAGATCCCTAGTGGTGGATTGGGTGTATCGATCCTGCGATGTCCTCATAGGATGTTTGGACAGACTTGATTATCTCAGATGACATATTTTGTGTTGTCTTAGAGCTGTTGAAGTATTCCAATGGTTCTATACGTACCACCCTGCTTATGAAAATTTATAAAAGAGCTACCATGGGTATTTACAGTTGTTCAACAGTCTTAAAATTCATCTAGTCGTCGAGGTCATGTTTCGATTATGTGTGGTTGAATGTAGGGACCATTGGATCTAGTTCTACCTTTTTAAGGGTTATCTATAATCACAACTACTAATCTAGCATTTTGACAGTGTTGTTAGATGTTTGTATGCTTGAGTGTATCGCTTGATGGGTGGTTACTTGATCATTTCCTTCTTTGGGTTAGATAAATTTGATTTTCCCTTGATGAGTATCTGATGTCTAAAGATCAAATTTTTATGACTTAAGCTCATAAAAAGTTTATGTTGTGAAAAGGAAATCTTGATAAGATCTATGATGGTATGTGCATTATGAGTGTGTGGTGGTTGGTTCAAGATTCACTTCTGGTTGTAGCCAGTAGTGATTCAGGATTTTATCATGGTTATGTGAGAAAAGATTAGTCTTGATGGTTATGTCAAGGTCCTTGAGAACATGTGGCGGACGTGTGTACGATTAACTTTGATGGTTATTAGGAATAGTTTTTGTTGTTAGTTGAGTTTGCATACAACAATAGTTATCATTCGAGTATTGAGATTGCCCCATTTGAGGCATTGTATGGGAGAAGGTGTAGGTTTCCAATTCGTTGGTTTGATGAATTTGAAGTAAGACCTTGGGTACTGATATTTTGAGGGAATCATTAGAGAAGGTGAAATTCATCTAGGAGAAGCTTCTAGCAGCTTAAAGCAGGCAGAAGGAGTATGCAGATCGGAAGGTCATGGACTTGGAATTTATGGAGGGGGAGCAAGTGTTGCTGAAGGTTTCACCCATGAAGAGTGTGATGAGGTTTGGTAAGCGAGGTAAGCTTAGTCCGAGGTATATTGGGCCGTTTGAAGTTCTTAAGCATGTGGGAGAGGTGGCCTGTGAATTGGCTTTGCCCAGGGTATTTCATATGTCTATGTTGAAAAAATATCATGGTGATTGAAACTACATTATTCGTTGAAATTTGGTCCTGCTTAATGATAATTTTTCTTATGAGGAGGAGCCTGTAGCTATTCTAGATAGGGAGGTTGATGTACCGTGAACTTACAGTACTTTTGATGCATTAAACTTAGAGTTTTGCATATTTTTTAGGCATTTTGGTAGTAGATGTGATGGTATTTGTGCTTAATTTATGGGAAATAGGCTTTTGGAGCAGTAGATGAGTAAAGTGTTGCAGCAGCAGGATTCGGGTGATGTACGAGTCGACTTACGAGCCGTCATTCTCTTGACGAGCCGTAGGTTCAGGTGCTTGAAATTTTAGCTAAGTATGGAACGATAGTTGAAGATGATGAGCCATATTTCCTGCTACGAATCGTAGATGAGGAATCGACGAAAACTTCAGAGGAGGTCAACTTCAGTACTTGATTGACGGAAGAACAGGACGGGCCGTACTAAGGTCTACGAGCCATAGATCAACCCGTAGAAAATGATCTTTAGATTATTGACTAACTGCTGACTAACAGAAGGAACCTACGAGCCGTAGGTCACCAACCGTAGACGACACTGCCCAAGCTAAATTTCCTGAGCTTTCCTTTTCCTACTTAGTTTAGGTTTTGTTTTCTATAAATATAAGTTGCAATTTTTGTTTTTTACAAGTTTTTGGAGATAGACGTTTTGTGATATATTATTTTGGGCTTTAAGAATTATCTATTCAAACACTTTTGGTAGTTAATTCTTGAAGTTTGGTTTATTCAATTGGCTTTTGTTTTTCAATTCAAGATTTTGGATTTCATCTATTCTAATTGTAAGTTTATGATTTATTATTCAAACCCTAATAAGAAATGTGAATCCCCAAGCATGAGTAGCTAAATCCACAACTAGGGTTGTGGAAACCATGAGTAATTAACAACGTAAGACTAATAATTAAGTAATTCTTGCTAAGTGTTTATGCATATATTTGTTAATCTCTTCGTTTGGAATACTTTTTTTAATGGTGTACAACGTTATAACATGCCTCGTTCCTACTTTCCGGACCAAGGAAGTAATGAATGAGAAAGAGATTAAACAACGGAGATTTAGCGTGATAATTTGCTATATAATAGTCTGAACCACATACACTGAGGGCTAATCTGGGTCAACGGTAAGGGTTAGTAAATCATATACCCATCGTTGGACCAAGTTGCGTGGTGAAATTCTTTATTTGGATGATCAATCACTTAGGCAATACCTAGCTTACCGACTATGCATGTTAAACACTAGAAAAAAAGTTACTATTATTAGGATTACTGAGTTAAGAACTTGTGGGGAACACATGTGCCCTAGTTTTATTTTCATATTGATATTACAAACTGCAAATTCTATTATTTGTTTACTTGTTACTACACATCAATCAATCATAATTTTAATTTTCCAAACCCCTCTTTTTACAGAGATAACTTAGCTAAACGTTCAAATAACAATAAATTAGACTAAGTCTGAACCATATATTCCTCGTGGGATCGACCCTAACACTACACCAAAAATAATCTTTAGCGGCAATTAATTAATGGCAATTGCCTAATTGCCACTAAAAATATATTTTTAGCCTCAATTAGCACTCTTTGTAAATGTCCCTAAAGCCTTTAGCAACATTGGATCCATGACAATTAACTACTGCCGGTAAAGGCTTTAGCCTTCTTTGTTATTGTGTATATTTATTACCGCTAAAAGGTACTTTTGTTGTAGTGTAACCTTTGTTAGGTACTTTATTTGACAATGACCGCTTATACTTCTTAAGGGAAGTGTAATTTGGGCGTATCAAATTTTGGCGCTGTTGCCGGAGAATAAGGATTTTAGATTAGACTAATTTCGTTATTGCACTTTAGTCAATTATTTCTCAATTTACGTTTTATTCTGTTTTTATTTTCTATAGGTCTTAGTTCCAGTGTATGCCAAATACATGAAGTCAAGGCATTCCCTGACTCCTTACGATCCGGAATTAAGAAGAACTCTACGAAGAGTGACTGGAACAGATCAACAAGTGAGACATGAAGATGATCCAAATGGAGAGAATCGTCAAGAGATACCTGGAGTCCAACCTTCGAGAGTGGTGGACGTGCCAGGAAACTATCAGGAAAATCCTCTTGTTGAGAATGTGGTCAGAGTGTAGAACCAACTGCACCCAATGTCCGCCTCAACTATGAGGTTGACCATAATGTTGTAGGATCGATCGGAGCCATAGTCATTCCTCTATTACCAGTTAGACACTCGTTTGTGGTTACTAGTAGTCTTATGCAGATGCTGACATCCCGAGGACTGTTTGCTGGGCTACCATCAGAGGACCCATATGCTCATTTGAGTAAAGTGATCAGCGTATGCAAGAGCAGTGTGGGGAGACCGGACTTAGATATGGATTCGATCGATTTATGTGTGTTCCCATTATGTTTGACAGGTGATGCCACTGTATGGCTGTCCGAACTCCCATACAACTTTATTACCACTTGGAATGAGCTACATCGAGTGTTCCTCGAAAAATACTTCCCGTTATCAAAGAAGCTAAAACTCAAAGATAAACTTAATAATTTCATGGCTTTACATGGAGAGTCAGTCAGTGATTCTTGGGACAGGTTTACAGGTTTCATGAGGAGTGTGCCGAACCACTGCATTGATGATGAATCACTCAAGGAGTATTTCTATAGAGGGCTGGATGATAATGGAAAAGATGTGCTAGATACTATTGGGGGAGGATCTTATGGAGCAAACATATTCCAGGAGATTGCAGATAAACTTGAAAAGATCTCAAAGAATAATAAAGCATGGAGCACTAGAACATCGGCTGCTGCAAAGGGAACTTTCTCAATTCAAGCTACACCAAATCAGTCCAATGATGATATTCATGAAGAAATGGCATAGTTGAGGACAGAAGTAGGCTTGGTGCTCAAACATGTGAGTGGATACCCATAAAAAGTTAATGCAGTCCAGTATCAACATAATGCTCCACTAACTGACTGGTATACATATGAGGAGGAGGTGAATCTCGTGAATGAACAATCGGGGGGTTTTCGGATTAACACTCAAGGATCCAATCATGATAATTGGTGCCAAGGTCAAGAGAATCAAGGTCTAAACTATAGTAACTACAATCGGGAAGGAAAGTATAATCATGAAGGGAACTACAACCGAGATAATAACCACAACAGAAATGGGTATAACAATAGGAATGATAGAAGTGTCCCGTACATCCCACCAGGAAATCGAGATGGAGGATCGAGTCTTAATCGCATTGAAGATATGATGAGCAAGATGATAAAACAGTTTGACTCTACGAATGAAAACGTGAAGGAGATGCATAATGACTTATCGGACATTGGGCAAAAGGTAGAGTCACATGCAGTGTCGATAAGACAGATCGAGAAGCGTCAACTATCTTTGAATGCAAATCCGCGCCAATAAGGAACACTTCCCAGCAATACTATTCAAAATCCAAAGGATGATGGGCATTGTATGGCAGTTACTACTAGGGCTGGAAAGCAGACTATTGACCCTCCTATGCCGACTAGAGTGGAAAGTGCGAAAGGAATGGAAGAGGATGAAGTTGAGGTAGTAGAACTGCCTAAAGATCAAAATGAAAAGGATACTTAAATCACGCAAAAGGTCATCCCTATGCCAAGACCTCCACCTCCCTTCCCACAATGGTTGGTAAAGAAGACGGAAGAAGGGAAGTATCAAAAGTTTATCTCTATGTTAAAATAGTTGTCTATAAATGTTCCTTTGATTGAAGCATTAGAACAGATGCTCGGTTATGCAAAGTTTATGAAGGATCTTGTGACCAAGAAGAGAGCTGTCAGTTTTGAAGATGATGATAAGCTGCAACATTGTAGTGCCATTGCTACTCGGTCACTAGTGTAAAAGAAGGAAGATCCCAGAACATTTACTATTCCATGCACGATTGGCATGATACACTTTGCGAAATCATTATGTGACTTAGGTGCTAGCATAAATCTAATGTCGCTATTCGTGTTTAAGAAATTGGGTTTGGGAGCCCCCAAACTGACTACAATGCGGCTACTTATGGTTGACCGTACTATGAAGAAACCAATTGGGGTCCTTGAAAATGATTTGGTGAAAGTTGAGGCATTCATATTTCTGACGGGTTTTGTGATACTAGACTGTGAGGTAGATTTTGAAGTGCCTATTATCCTAGGCAGACCATTCCTTGCTACGGGGCACTTTTTAGTAGATATGGAGAAAGGGTAGATGAAGTTTCATTTGAACAATGAAGAGGTGACATTTAACATCTGTAGATCAATGAAGCATAAAAGTGAACTTAAGTCAGTACTAGTAGTGAACCATGCCGATGAGAAGAAGGCAGATGTGCCCATTGAAGAGAGACTAGGTGTTGAAGCACTAGCTGCAGTGATTATGAACTTTGATGGTGATGGTATAGATGAATATGACGGGATAGTTGCTGCACTTGATGAGGGTGATTTTCCTCATCGCCAACCAAAAAAGCTAGATTTGGATATGAAGAATCGAGACACTCTGTCTGCAAAACCATCTATTGATGAGTCTCTGAAGTTGGAGCTAAAAGCTCTTCCATATCACTTGTGGTATGTGTTCTTGGGCCAAAACAATACATTGGCTGTCATTATAGCTGCTGATTTGAATGAAGGGCAAGTAGAAGCTTTGATATCGGTGCTGAAGTTGTATAAAAGAGCGATTAGATGGACGATTACTGATATTATTGGTATTTCATCGGGGATATGTTCGCACAAAATCCAGCTCATGCCAGACAGCAAACCAAGCATTGAACACCAGAGAATATTGAATCCACCAATGCAAGAGGTTATGAAGAAGGAAATCATCAAGTGGTTAGATGCTGGAGTAGTGTACCCAATTGCTGATAGTAACTGGGTGTGCCTGATTCAATGTGTGCCAAAGAAGGGAGGAATTACTGTGGTTCCTAATGCAAAGAATAAGCTCGTTACAATGAGGCCTGTCACTGGATAGAGGGTCTGCATAGACTATCACAAGTTGAATGCTTGGATTGAAAAAGATCACTTTCCAATGCCATTCATGGACCAAATGTTTGATCGTCTTACTATATTTAGGCTACAACCAGATCTCTACAGCCTCGAAAGATAAAGAGAAGACCACTTTCACTTGTCCTTATGGGACATTCACTTTTAAAAGAATGCCATTCGAGTTGTGTAATGCACCGATGACTTTTTTGCGTTGCATGATGTCTATATTTTCTGACATGGTGGAACACACTATCGAGATATTTATGGGTGATTTTTCTGTAGTTGGTGACTCATTTGATGATTGCTTGGCAATTTAGGTGACGTGCTGAAACACTGTGTAGAGTGCAATCTTGTGCTAAACTAGGAGAAATTTCACTTTATGGTGAAAGAAGGTAAGTTATGTGCCATAGAATCTCACAAAAAGGCATTGAGGTTGATAGAGCAAAGGTTGAGGTGATTGAAAAGTTACTACCACCTATTTTCGTGAAAGGTGTTAGAAGTTTTCTAGGGCATGCAGGTTTTTATAGGAGGTTTATCAAGGATTTCTCAAAAATTACACACCCTTTGTGCAAACTCCTCAAAAAGGAGATGAAGTTTGTCTTCGATGATGCCTGTCTGAAAGCATTTAAAGAGTTAAAAAACAAGTTGATTTCTGCACCTATCATTATTTCACCAAATTGGGGGCAACCATTTGAAGTCATGTGTAATGCGAGCGGGGTGGATCTCGGCGTAGTATTGGGGCAAAGGTGAGAAAAATTCTTCATTCCATATATTATGCGAGTAAAGCTTTATATGTTGCTCAAAAGAATTACACCGTCACCGAACAAGAATTACTTGCTGTAGTTTTCGCGTTTGAGAAGTTCAAATCCTTTTTTGCTGGGCACTAAAGTAATTGTGCACATTGATCATTCTGCATTGAGATATGTCATGGAAAATAAGGACGCAAAACTGAGGCTGATTCGATGGGTACTACTGTTGCAAGAATTCGACTTCGAGGTAAGAGATAGAAAGGGGACGAAAAATCAAGTGGTTGATCACTTGTCAAGATTAGAGGAAGAGGCTATGTTAAAGCTAGAAGATGGAATCGAGATTGATGATATATTCCCAGATGAACATGTTTTGGCTTCTTCTTGTGAACTTATCCCTTGGTTCGCTGATTTCGCCAACTATTTGGCAAGCGATGTGGTGCCTTCAGATTTGTCATTCCATCAAAGAAGAAAATTCATGTCTGTCGTGAAAAAAAGTTTTTTTGGGAAGAGCCTTACTTGTTTCGTATCTGTGCTGATGGGATTATTCGTCCCTGTGTGCCTGAGGTAGAGATGATGAGTATATTGGAAGCTTGTCACTCGTCTCCTGTTGGTGGTCATCATAGTGGTATCCGAACTGCTCATAAAATCTTGCAATATGGATATTATTGGCCCACTAATCACCAAGATACCTATGATTTCACCAAGTCTTGTGATCGATGCCAAAGAGAAGGAGACGTTTCAAGAAAGCAAGAACTCCCAAAGAACCCTATACTGGTGATTGAACTCTTTGATGTGTGGGGCCTTGATTTTATGGGTCTGTTCGTAAGTTCAAACGGGATGAATTACATACTTGTTGCAGTTGATTATGTGTCCAAATGGATGGAAGCTGTCACGCTTTCGTACAATAAAGGTAAAAGTGTCACCGCATTTCTGAAAAAGAATCTCTTCTCCAGGTTTGGTACACCAAGGGCGATTATTAGCGATGGATGTTCTCACTTTTGTAACAAACTGTTCAAGGCGTGTCTTGAAAAGTATGGTGTTCGTCACAACGTAGTAACTCCTTATCATCCACAATCTAGTGGGCAAGTCAAAGTATCCAATAGAGAGATCAAGCAAATCCTTACAAAGACTGTGAATGCGAACAAAACTGATTGGTTGAGAAAGCTCGATGATGCTCTATGGGCCTATTGTACTGCATTTAAGACTCCCTTAGGTATGTCTCCTTACAAACTTTTTTTTGGGAAGTCATGTCACTTACCTGTAGAGCTAGAGCATAAGGCGATGTGGGCACTCAAGAAGTTGAATCCAGATTGGGATGCTGCATCAAGTCAAAGGTTGAATGAATTAAATGAACTAGATGAGTTCCGCTTAAAAGCATATGAAAGCTTAGCCTTGTATAAAGAGAAGATGAAGAAGTATCATGATCACAATATTGAAAAGCAAAATTTTGCTCCCGGCAATATGGTACTTCTATTCAACTCAAGGCTGCAATTGTTTCCTGGCAAGCTCAAGTCAAAGTGGACGGGACCATTCAGAATCGTCCAAGTATTTTCACATGGAGCTGTTGAACTTGAGAACAAAGAAGGAACAAAATTCAAAGTCAATGGCCAGAGGATCAAACTCTATATGGGCCAAACAAAAGAAGTCAACGAAGTTATTGAACAATGGAGTCTTGATGAAGTTTGAGTAATCAAGAGATCTGCGTCATGCCGCAACTTAAATCAAGCACTACTTGGGAGGCAACCCAAGATGTAAAATCTAGCCAATTTAAGGAATTTTTTGTGATTTTTATGAAATTTTTAAGTTTTGATTGAATTTTATTTTTTTGAGTCATAATATTGGCTAGATTAAGGTAGTATAGGATCTATATCCAAAAAGAGTTAATAAAATATAAAAGGAAGTCCTAATGCTTGCTACATGTGCAGGAAAGTGAGAAAAATCTGGAAAAATATAAGTACAGAAGGTTCAACGGTTCCCATCGGCGAGTCGTCGTTCACTCGACGGACCGTCAATGGCATCCGTAGAACTTGATTTCCAAAAGTAGTTGCAGCTTTAAGTCTATGATTGCATAGTACACACCGTACATCACTTGACTGTCCATAGTCTGCAATAGTAGACCCCATGTATGTTTTCAAAATTTAACTAAGTGTTGGAGTAATGATGGAACCCACCTACGGGCCGTACAACTATGTACGAATCATAGATTCAGACAGAGTCTTTAATTCGACTCGACCCGCAGAATTAACTAATTATAACCCTATATTTTTAAACATTCCCCATTTCCCTCTTTTCCCCAACCGTTAAAAACCTCCCCCACTCCCAAATTCTATTAATCCATCAGTATGCATTTAGTTTTTTTTCTTTCTTTTCTTTATGTTTTACTTCTTTCTTTTCTTTATGTTTTTCTTCCCATGTTTAGATACTAACATGGCTTTACAGGTACCATGCCTCCAAAAGTTACTCGGCAGTACAAGCATAGGGCCCCATCTGTTGCACTTTCAGTCAGTCGAAGGCTTATTGATGAGTCTTCCGAGGATGAGTGTAGTGGGTCTGAGTATGAACCTCCTATGAGGGATGGCTCACCCAAGTCACCCCGTGCGACTCATCAACGGGCCAGGCAGTTGGCCATTGTTCCAGTAGCGGAGGGATCAACCGTGATAGCCATGAAGGTACTTCCCAGTATGAGGAGGAAGTACAGAGTTTAAGAGAGGGCAGTGGTGCCCAGCCAGCTTCCCAAGCCGAGTTCAGCTCAGGCTCTGAGTCTGTATCAATATCTACCTCCGATGCTATAGAGACCGGAGAGGCTCATGACCCTCCACCCACTTGACCATCTCAGCTTATATGGGTCACCGGTGAGCCCAACACATGGTGTGTGGAGGGTATATTCCAGATTTATACCAACGCCATCCACCAAAATGCCCAGCACAAGCATGCTCGGCAAATTGAGGAGGAGCGGCGGGTACTCACAGGCAGCCTCCACACTATTCCGCATATCCATGAGCTATTTCAGAGGCACAGATGCGAGTGGATGGCTGAGAAGCTAGGAAGGTATAGCCCGATTATGGTGCGGGAGTTCTATGCATCATATGCGGCCACAGTACAGAGGGACATGCCCCGGAGGGCAGAGGCAGACCCACATGCACCCGGTAACTTTTAAATTTTTTTCGTATATATATGTATAAATAGTTTAAAAAATGATAATATATTTAATTGTGCACCCTTATAACCAAAAATTTGTTTGGTTGCACTGGTCAAAGTCTCCATTTTAGAGCGCAAGATCGCGAGTTCGATCCCCGTGACCCGCGAAAGGTTCCTTTATTTTGTCTTTTTAAAATCAGTTTTTTCTTGACAGTTAACACCTTTATAAAAATTGCTTTTATTAATAAAATTCACTATTAAAATTTATTGGGGCCTCAAAAATTTGGAGGCCTAAGCAAACACTTTTCTAACCTTACCCTTGAGTCACTTCTAGCCCTACTCTTGAGTCACTTTTAGTGGTGCCCCCTATCTTCAAATTTCGGGTTCGCCTCTGCCGGAGGTCAAATGCATTGGAGCAGGCTCCCCTCCTCTTTACACTTGTACAGGATATTCCCGTAGATAGCTCCGAGACCACCATCCGCCATTTTATTTACGGCCCCTCTCACACTCAGCCGATTAACACGGTTGAGTTTGATTGTAGGATGCAGTTGGTCCACAACACAGCGGTGATGCAGGACATGGAATAGAGGGAGAACCTACTTTGATAGGTGGCCAGTTATATTATTGACCAGGGGATCGATGTAATGTGGGTTTGAGATATGACCCTTCCGATCAAAAAGGCCACGTTGAACTTCGCAGCTAAATTTTGGTGGTCCATCGTTCGCACCAGGCTGCCCCCTACGATGGCAGACAACCAATTGACTTGGGATAGAGCGGTGATGCTGGCGTGCTTGATGGAGGGGCACGAGATTGACTTTTCCAGGGTGATTATTACTAAGATTCATGAGCGGGCCTTCCGGAAGACCACTACATTGCCATTTCCCTGTCTCATATTTAGACTATGTCGCAAGGTAACTGCGCCAGCCTACTTTGGGGATTCTTATGTTGAAGTGATGAAAACTGTTGACATCGGTCTTATTAGAGATGACGCAAACCTCGCAACACCACGACGGAGTATCCAAATTAACTTGCCGCCCATGTGTGAAGAATTAGCCCTTGAGTAGGCTGATGAGGACACTATTTTGGCTCCTACTATGGAGCCCGATGGGTCTATTCCTCCTTTTGCCACTTCAGGTTCAGCTGTGAGCACACCACGTGCTCCCACTCCTACAGGGTCGACGATGCTCCCACTAGCCAGAGTCCTCAAGTTGGAGACTCAAATGGCGACCCTTTTACAACATATTCAGCCATGGATGTAGAAATCGGTGGAGGAGTCTGAGGCACGAACTGAGTGGATGGTGAAGACGAAGATACAGGCTGTGCACCGGCGCATTGATGCTTTTGAGAGATGGATGATGGAGAGGCCTCAGCCTGGGCCTACGATTGATTTTACTGCATTCTAGACGGAGTTAGCCAAACTCCGTGCTGACATTGATGCCTTGATCGCTGTTGACACTGCTGCTCTGGAACTTGGCCCAAAAATTGATGCTGATAATGTAGTGCTTTACACACTATTTAGTGTCAGGCAGCAGGCCACTGATTCCTCCCAGGCAGCGAGGAAGCGCATCCGGACTGATGATGACACTGTTCTTTACCCTGAGGAGGCACGGTGAGCCCGCAAGAGGAAGGGACGGGCACAAGAGGCTACCCAGCGCCAGTCCAGACTAGATGATTAGCTGAGACAAGAGCACATTCGGGAGTTGGCTGCGGGAGCTTCCGGATCGGGGCGCACTACTGATGGTGCAACCCCCACTACTACCGAGGGCATTACTGAGGGCGTCATACTTGATGAACCAACAGGTTTTGGTCAACTGGACCCACCCGCTTCTTGATTGGTCTTCGGTGCGCATGCGCCATAGGTTTGTCTCACCTGATGTTTTTATTTTGACTTGTGCATTGAAGGCATTGCACTACATTTTTTAGTGGGGTGGGGTGAATGGATTGAGAGTGTTGGGGGTGAAGTCTGAGTAACTCAACTCATAATCCTTCCTTGGGGTTTTCTTGCCTATATTCTTTTTCCCCAAGGAACTGTTTTAATTTCTGTTGAACCGGCATGTTTAGGATAGTAAATCTGTAGAAGTAACCTAGAAGTAAAAGCATGATGGCAATAGAGCATAGAAAAATGATATCTCTCCAAATTTTGATTTGTGCTATGTCTGTGAATTTGATAAGTTGAATGTGTAGGATCTTTGTATGGCATGATAGGAATCGATGAGACACTATGACTTAAGCTATAACATAAACCAGATTCATTGATGATTTAATAAGTGCAACAAGGTGCCATATGTGTGTGAGGTTGTTTGTACATTCATATGGTATGTGCCAATCTAGAACTTGCCCCATTGGTCTTGCTAAGGCGATTTAAACTGAAAACTAGGAGATGATCATAGGCCATTGTTGATTACTAAGTCCACTTAAGCCTTAAAACAACCAACCAAAAGGATAAATTACTCCCTTCGATCCAAATGTTTGAGCCTAAAGAGTACCATTCTTTCTTACACCCAATTCACCTTCCCTGATAATATTGTAAAACTCTGTCTTGGCCCTGGTCCCTCCTTGGACATTGTGCACCTCGACTTAGGCCAAAAAGCCTAAGTTGAGGGTGGCTACTACAAAGTTTTACCTTAATTCTGGCCCTGGTCCTTCCTAGGACATTGTGCGCCTCAACTCATACTAAACGTCTAAGTTGAGGGTGGCTATTATGAAGGAAAGCAAGAAAGAAAGGGTATGAAAAGAGTTGTGTGCAGAGAAAAGAAAGCAAACTGAGTAGAAATGATGAAAATAGTGTGACTAAACAAAAAGAGGCAAAAAGAATGAAAAGCTTAGACAAAAGAAATGAAGAAAAGATGAATTCAACAAGTTGATCAAGTCAAAAGTCACACTCGAGCTTAAATGAATCATAAGGAGAAGGGCATAAAGCATGGTGTCATGACCCAAAGTACCCCCTAGGTGTGACATGGCGTATAGGACCCCGAGTGGCCCCACACAAGCCACTTAGCATACATATACATAAGGTAAAGACAAGAATGAGGAAAAATATAGACAATCTCATAAAAGTAAAGCGTTTACAAGCGGAAGTCATGACTATGTCTCAAAAGCCATCTAATACAATAGAATGATCGGGACGTAACCCGTACATCATATACAAGTCTGAAACTGAAAAGTAGAGAAAAGCAATAAAGTCTCTTAGTCCTCGAAACATGAGGACTCACCCATGCTGATAGCTCAAACTCTGAAAGCAACTAACCACGAGAGTGCAAAGGATGACTGTCTGACCCTACATTATAAGAGAATGTAGGCACAAGTATGCATTAGTACATATAATGTACTAAGTATGAAGCAAATGCATAAAATCACATAAAACATGCCAATGAAATGCTTTCATATAGTAAATCATGCTAATGGGATATCATCATGAACATGCAATGACCAAACTAAATCATGTGACAATGGGGTAGAAACTCAATGCATAAACATGGTCAATGCAAGCTAGTCATAACATAAGTCTTGTGAGATACTTCTAGTACCCTAGTTCATTATTATGAAATTTTTACGTTTAACCGACATCGACCATGTGAGCTATAGCATGAAATCCAGTGTCTGCCCCATACCGAAAAGAGAAGTGATGTCTATCCCACACCACTAGAAGGGGTGTCCTACTTGCCAAGGTAAGGACCATAAATATGTAGCTTACGTGGATCCACTAGCTATGTATCTATCTGAGACAAAACCTACGAGGCACGTAGTTATGGGACTTAGAGATTGCTACTAAAGGTCCACTGACGGTAAACAGAAACCTTCATCCCAAAAGCCCGCTCGGTGCTAAGTAAAATCCCAAGGAATAGTCAATTAAGCTTATTCATATTTTAACCAAGGAAGAGGTACGTCTAGGGTTACCAAATCCAAGCTAAGATCATATCAAGACGTTTCACTACCATGGGCTTACCCCAAGCTTACGTCATTAGAATAGCCCCTGATCGATTCATAGGTGAGGAAGCCTTTCAACCATATGAACCCTAATTTATGTGAGAAAACCTTTCATATTCATATTCTTAGCTTATTGTGAAGAAAACCTTTTCACAACTCATGGATGCCATCATCTAGATGCACCGTAGCAATTATAAGCATAATTCTTATGAAACATGCATCTCTTATGCAAGCTATCCATATACATGCATCTCTTATGCAAGCTATTCATATGCATGCATCTCTTATGCAAGCTATTCATATGTTCATAAATCATGATCTAGAATGGGCACATGCCAATTCATCTTAGAATCATGCAATAAACTAGATTCATGCATATTTTCATCAATTTCATAAGTTCATAAATGCATGGATCATACTTCATCATGAATTCATAACTAGGAATCATGGCTCATGCATGGGTTCATACAATTTCTACTCAAATCATATAAATCACGCTAAATCATGCACTAAATTACGTTATCATGCTAGATCATGCACTAGGAATCATAAAATCAACAATTGGAATCAATATTGAAGAACCCATAAGAATTGATGAAAACCCTAACTCAATTTGGGGAATTAAACCTTGAAATTGGAAGAAAACTAGGGATCCAATAGAGGAAAGGACTCCAATGGGGAATGCTAACATACTTCAACAAAGCCCACAAGAAATTGCTAAGAATTGATGACCTTCAATGGAGGATCCTAGCCTTTCTTCTTCCTTGAGAATTGAGAGAACTTTCTAGAGAGAGAATTATTTTTTTGGGGAAGTTGGGAATGTAATTAATGAAGGAAAATTTGGGAAGAAAGACTTATATAGTGGGTCAATTTAGGGGCAAAGTCGTAATTAAAAGGACTTAAAAGAATTAGGAAAAGACATAAAGACCTCTGAAAAAAATAATTGCCGAATGAAGTCTACGGCTCCAACCTACGATTCGTAGGAATTCCTACGGACCGTAGAAAACTTCAGAAACCCAATTTTCAGGACACTTTCGACGAATTCGATCTACGGCCCGTAGATTCAACCCGTAGAACCCAACCTGACCCTCAGAAATTTGATAAAGTCTGGAACCTTTTGACGGGACCTTTCTACGGTCCGTGGAAAGACCTACGGTCCGTCCTACTAGCCCGTAGACTCGACTTCTGAGACTTGATTTTCTAAACATTTCACCCTCTTTCTACGGATGCATTCTACGGTCTATCAACTGGTCTACAGCCCGTAGACTGCATCCGTAGAAAGTGACTCTGGGCCCAAAACTAGAAAATTTTCTCTTTTGAACAAACAATTGAGGTGTTACACATGGATGATGTAAAAGATTGGTTGTATAAGAGGTCAACTAGCCATTGTAATGGTTAAGGAGGGCATAAAAGTCACTTAATATCCAAATATACCACACCTAACCCTTACCCTACGTTACAAGCCAAGAAAGTCCTATAGTGATCCTAAGTGACTAGTTTGGAAAGTCAAAGCAGAGAAAATAAGGGCAAGCCTATGGTATTGAGCACAAATTGTACTGAATTCATTCTGAGCATGAGTGAATACTGATTCCCTAACTAAATGTTAAATTCTGTATGAAAAATGGGATTTCTTTGTGGTAAGGGCACAAGTTGCTTTATTGAAGAATCGGTATCTTGGTGATTGTTGTCGGTGTATGTGAATGTGTCTATTGGTATCTCTATGTCATATATTGATTCGCATAAGTTAGCTTGTTGAGTTTATGAAGAAATTTGCACTATGCTGAGAATAAATAAGGAGGATGATTGAGAAAATATTGTGTGATTGCTTGAATTGTGGGTTGCTTATGCACAAGTTTCATTTAGAGTTTATTGTGTCGCTTGAGGAAAATCAATGATTTTAAGTTGAAGGTGTTGATGTATCGTGAACTTACGGTACTTTTGATGCATTAAACTTAGAGTTTTTCTTACTTTTAGGCATTTTAGTAGTAGATGTGATGGTATTTGTTCTTAATTTTATAGGAAATAGGCTTTTGGAGCAGTTGATGAGTAAAGTGTTGCAGCAGCAGGATTTGGGTGATGTACGAGTCAACTTACTAGCCGTCATTCTCTTGACAAGCCGTAGGTTAAATTCGTAGGTTCAAGTGCTTGAAATTTTAGCTAAGTATGGAACGACAGTTGAAAATGATGAGTCGTAGTTCCTGCTACGAACCGTATATGAGGAACTATAGAAAACTTCAGAGAAGGTCAACTTCAGTGCTTGATTGATGGAAGAACAAGATGGGCCGTACTAAGGTCTACGAGCCGTAGATCATGCCTGTAGAAAATGATCTTTAGATTATTGACTAACTGCTGACTAACAGAAGGAACCTATGAGCCATAGGTCTGGCTACGAGTCGTAGGTCACCAACCGTAGACGACACTGCCCAATCTAAATTTCCTAAGCTTTCCTTTTCCTACTTAGTTTAGGTTTTGTTTTCTATAAATATAAGTTGTAATTTTTGTTTTTTACAAGTTTTTGGAGATAGACGTTTTGTGATATATTATTTTGGGCTTTAAGAATTATACATTCAAACACTTCTGGTAGTTAATTCTTGAAGTTTGGTTTATTCAATTGGCTTTTGTTTTTCAATTCAAGATTTTGGATTTCATCTATTCTAATTGTAAGTTTATGATTTATTATTCAAACCCTAATAAGAAATGTGAATCCCCAAGCATGAGTAGCTAAATCCACAACTAGGGTTGTGGAAACCATGAGTAATTAACAACGTAAGACTAATAATTAAGTAATTCTTGCTAAGTGTTTATGCATATATTTGTTAATCTCTTCGTTTGGAATACTTTTTTTAATGGTGTACAACGTTATAACCTGCCTCGTTCCTACTTGCCGGACCAAGGAAGTAATGAATGAGAAAGAGATTAAACAACGGAGATTTAGCGTGATAATTCACTATCTAATAGTCTGAACCACATACACTGAGGGCTAATCTGGGTCAAAGGTAAGGGTTAGTAAAGCATATACCTGGTGAAATTCCCTATTTGGAGGACCAATCACTTAGGCGATACCTAGCTTACCGACTATGCATATTAAACACCAGAAAAGAGTTACTATTATTAGGATTACTGAGTTAAGAACTTGTGGGGAACACATGTGCCCTAGTTTTATTCTCATATTGATATTACAAACTGTGAATTCTATTACTTGTTACTACACATCAATCAATCAAAATTTTAGTTTTCAAAACCCCCCTTTTTACAGAGATAACTTGGTTAAACATTCAAATAACAATAAATTAATCTAAGTCTGAACAATATTCCTTGTGGGATCGATCCTAACTTTTGTTAGGTTCTTTATTTGACAATGACCGCTTATACTTCTTAAGGGAGGTGTAATTTAGGCGTATCAGAGGTTCAAAAGTTGAGGTCAAAGGAGATTGTATTTGTGGAGGTCCAGTGGGGGAATCGTCTGGTCGAGGAGTTCATTTGGGAGACTGAGGCTGATATGTACAAAAGATATCCATTTTTTTTCGTCGGGTACCCTTTCCTACCATCACCTTTCTTTTGACCGTTTGGGGACGAACGGTGGGTAAATTGATATCTGATGTAACGACTCGTTAGGTCATTATGAGCACTAGAACTATTTTGACCCTTCCCGTAAGAATTTAAATGGATATTTTAAACTATTCACTTAACTATGGTTATTTAGTTGACAAATATTTATTAAGTAATTAATTTAGTTGGTGGTTAGTGGGCCAAGTCCATAATTTATTTAATATTTTATACCACTTGGCTGATGTTTATTAAAATTAGTTTGTAGGGTTTGTCGCTTTTTAGTACATAATTATTTTATTTAGAATAGAAAAGAGAGAAGAGGAGAACAACAGAAACCTTATCTATGGTGTCACGAAGCGGCGGTGCCTTTAGGTAAAAATCTATCTAACTATTCCTTCTTATTCATATATATTAGTGTATAGGAGTACGAATACTAATCATAATTAAATGGACTGGTCGAAGGATAAGATGATCCTCATTTTTTGATGGTACAAAATTAAGTCGACTGAAATTGGGTCTATACACTTCTTAGCAACCGTAAGTTATTGTGGTTTGTGCAAAGTAGTAGTGGGTATTCACAGCTTAAGATGGTGGGTTCTATGAAAAAATTTGTTGACAAATTTTTTATAATATTGAATGATTAAGGGCTAAGGACTTGAGGACTATGCTACAGCTAAGAGCAAATATAATAAGGAACTAAAGTTCCTAATGATTGGCGTACTAATTATTTGGGCTACTTTATAGAAATCTAGAATGCATGGAATTTGGTTATTGTTGACTACTGTAAATTGACATGTTATTGTTTCAATATTTCTCAATATTTTTCTTATTATAATTACATTATGATTCAAGTTTTGATATATTGAGATAGATAATTAAATATTAGGTATATTATATTATATGAATTCCATTAAAGTTATGGTAATTGGAGGAATATGAGACTTGATATATTAGTTGGTAGTGAGATGTAGAAAATTGATTATAGATTTGCGTGGGTTATTGAGTTAAGGCAAGATATATAGTAATATGAGTGTCTACGGGCTTGTTTGTTTTTAAGGTTGTATACTTGATATATTGAAAACGTTCTGAGGCATTAGGAGAGGAAAAACATTGGAGAATTAGCTTGCTTGACTTCGATTCTTCGGTGGAGGTAGGTTACGGTTTATTCTATGTGATAGATAGACTCTTAATAGTGATTGATAGTCATTGAGTGATATTGTAAAATTTTCTATGTACTTGGTTGTTGTGGTTTGGATAATTCATGTATTGTTGTGATTGGTCTGTAATCCCATGACTGCGAAATTCATAATCTTGAACTTGTTCTATAAAATTGATGGCTTGAATAAAGAAGGCTTAATGAAATATTGTTAAGAAAGTGGAAAGAGATGATGAAGAATGATAAATTAACTATATTATTGGATAAGGTGCCATGAGCCGGCACGATATATTTGGGTTGAGTGCCATGAGCCGACATGGTATTATTGGATCGAGTGTTTCATTTCGATACAATATATTTGGATCGGGTGCCACAAGCTGGCACGATAATATTGGATCGGGTCTCACGTTATGACACACAATTATTGGATCAGGTGTCACGTTCCAGAACAGTAACATTAAAGGGAAATATATTAAAGTAACTTAATGCGCTCAATCTCAAAAAATCCAATTCCCAAAAGAGCCTGGTGTGGAGGCATGAGTCTTCATGTGTGTTCTTGATATTGTTGATTGATTACGTACTTGCTGCAGTGTTGTTGTCACTTGTTCATGTTTTTTGTTGCTTGCCACCTGCTAAGTGTTGTAGTTGATTTTATGCTATTACTTTATGCATATTAGTTTCTATTTTGAGTCGACCGATGATATCTACTCAGTACATGTTGCCCTGTACTGACTCCTACTTGTATTTTTCTTCATTTTCCTTTTGAGAAGGTCAGCGAGTGTACTAGTGGCTTCGACTCGCCCTTAGCTCTAGCCAGCCTCTATAACATCAGATTCCAGGGTGAGCTATTCCTTCTAGCTCGTGTTGATTCTCTCGGTTCTGGCATGATGTCCTTAGTTTTCAGACATAAACTATTTTGTTTATTTATTATGGTGTCTTTGATACTCTTAGACTTAGTATTTAGAGATTAGATGTCTTTTATGTGATGACTTTCAGGTTTTGGAAAATGATATTTTAATAGACTTTAGTGGATTTGTGTTTCTTACATTATTAAGATTTGAGCTTCTGCATTATGGTTGTATTTCGTAAGTTGAACAATTAATATAAGTTGGGTTTCGAATTCGTTGGTTCGCCCACCTAGGAGTTTAAGTGTGGGTGCCACTCATGACTCGTTTTGGGTCTTGACAAGAAAATCTGTTGAAAAAGTTTCAAGACATAAAATTGATAAGGAAAATGGAGCTATGCACTATTGATAAATAAAATAAAGCTATGCACTATTGGTGGAGATCAACAACAAAATTTGATGAGTGTGTAAAATTCAAGTTTGAAAAAATGCACAATTTGTTAATATTGACACTAATACTTCTGTATTTAATGTTCACAGAAAGTATCAAGCCCCGAGGCTACCTTATAGACATGAAATGATGCTTAGAGCCACAAGTGACCCCAAGATAACCTCATGGAATGTCATTACATTAAGATAGCATAATAAGACTGAGAATATTGAATGAGGAATGTAAAGTCTGAAATATTCTATCATAGCACTAGACAAGAATTTGATAAAATAATATAAGGGGAATCTAATTGTCTGTCTGAAAGCCTCTTCTAACATGAGTTGCTAGGACATCCCCTAGGTAACTCTAAAATGTCTAAAAACGGAAAGTAATGACCAAAAGAAAATCATAAGTGGTTTCCTCGAGGAGATGAGGACTCACCAACACCGCTGGTAGTTGGTCAGAAACCGCAGGTTGGATAATGAGTGTTAGAATATATTATTAAATAATATAGGCAGAAAGTAAGCTGTCAATACTTGAAATGTACTGAGTATGAGGTACTACATAAAACATGATAAATATGTAGAAAATGTTGATGCAATGACCAAGTAAGATAACATGAAACTAAATTATACTAATCTGAAATACATATACACATGGTTATGCAATATCTGAAAAACATACTGATTTGTGAGAGCTACTAAAATCGACATAAACCATGTGAGCTACTACATGAAGTTCAGTGTACGACTCCTACATCAAAAAGAGAGTGTCCCACTTGCCAAGGTAAGGACCATGAAATCTGAGCTAAGGTGGATCCACTAGCTAATGTCTATTAGAGACAAATCCTATGGTGGCACGTAGTTCTGAGACTTAGGAATTGCTACTAAAGGTCTATGGATGCTAAACGGAAACCTTCATCCCAAGAGTCCACCCAATGCTAAGTATACTCCCAATGGAAACATGCATAAATCTGGACAGAATAATGATATGTACTACTGAATCACATTGATAATCTAATAAAATATTGAGAAGCAAATAAATCATGATAACTGAATATAATTTAAAAGATACTTTAATCAAAAGCATCTAAATCATGATATCTATCTATACTGAGATATACTTTATTCGAAAGCATCATAATTCATAAAAATCTTATAATTTGAGCATGCATATGAAAATAACATAATTTTGATCATAAAATACTAGCATGCTATAAGTTCATGAAAATATCATTGAAAACATGAAATTATAATCAATTCATACAATTTAAGATCAATCATGAAATGGAAACTGAAATTCAATATATCAAAATCACATAAACCCTAGTTTTTGGAGAATTCATAATTTGAGAAATTGAGGTTTCTTTGAGACTCAATGGGTGAAGAGAAACCCATTGATGAAGTTTCCACATACCTTGAATGAAACCCTAGCTTGAATCTTGGGTGGAAGGTTTGAGGCTTGAAGCTTGAATCCCTTGTTCTTGCCTTGAGAGAAAACTTGATGGAGATGAAGTTGGATTTTGGGTGAGTTATGAGAGAATGAGGGGTTAAGGTCTTTGGGAAACATTTAAATTAACCCACTTAGAATAGGCAAAAATGACGTAGTATAGAGGTTAAAAGAATGAGAAAAGACTAAAACAACACTGATTAAAACTGTTGGAGGTCATCTATGAACTAAAACATAAAGTTGAAAGCTAAAGGAGTGACTGACTTTGAACTAAAACATAAAGTTTAAAAAAGATTTAATAAGCATGCATACTGACACATAAGAATTTGAAAATCATGGATCTGAAAGAGTACTAAGGAAGGACTATTACCTCATGCTGAGACTGAACTGGAAGGAAAGAGATGGGGATACTTGGACATCATATCATCTTTGGCTTCCCAAGTAGCACCCTCAACTAACTGATTCCTCTAAAGGACTTTCACTGAAGTAACTTTCTTATTTATCAACTTATGAACCTGATGGTTGAGAATCTCGACCGGCACCTCTTCGTAAAAGAGATTTTCTTTCATACCAATACTCTCTAAAGGCATAACTGAAGTCGTATCACTAATGCATTTCTTCAATAATGACATATGAAACACTGGATACACTGATGCTAACTCTAACAAATCCAACTCACAAGCCACATTACCAAAACACCTCAAAATCTAGGAAGGAACTACATAACGAGGACTAAGCTTTCCTTTCTTACGAAACCTTATCGCCCCCTTCATGGGTGAAATTTTCAGATAAGCCCAATCATCTACAACAAATTCTTGCTTTCTTCTAATTACATCCGCATAAGATTTTTGTCCACTCTAGGCCATCCTCAACCTCTCTCTGATAAGTTAAACTTTCTTCATAGCCTTATTAACTGACTCAGGCCCTATCAAAGCAACCCAACTGTTATGCCATGAGCCTACATCCTGGACGTGGCCGACACTCGAGAACCATCTCTGGTCCCCAAGCGAATCCCTTGGCCTGGATGGCTACTCAGCGGAAGATTTACTCAAACGGTAACAAACTTAGAAATTAAATTTAAAACATCCAACTCCAACAAATACTCAACTCAAACTGTCTGAAAATACTTAAGTTCAATAATACTTTGCAAAACAGTCTCAAAACATCTTAACAAAAGGAAAAAAATACTGAGAGAGTCTCTCAACTCAACTATCAATGAAGCCTATAAAACTAAGATAGATGTCGGGACAGGACCCTCGACAACTTAACAAAACAATAAATATAAGTGTGAAGCCCTCCGAAAAGCAAAGAGGCTCACCAAAGCTAGTTGGAATGCAAATGGTATCAACGAAGCACCTGTTGATGACCCTAAACATTTGTATCTGCATCATAAAAAGATGCAGGTCGAACGACATCAGTACATTGAATGCACGAGTATGTAAAATGGCTGAGTAAAATAATAACTGAACTGATAGGGCTAGGAGAATACTCACCTCAACTCAACTCAATGCAAAGCAATAATAAGAGATAACATTTTTAAATCTTTGTAAATAAACGATGCTAACTCAAGGATGTATATAAAAATATAATAAATTACGCTTAACTCTTATTTGAGAGATTCTCTAAAGGAAAACCATCACTATGAGCTAAGTGATGATACAACGTCTCGCCTACGCTGCCAGAACTTTACTATACCTTACTGGGGTATAGAACACCTCAACTAAGTGGATCCACTAAGCTCTGCCCGAAGGCACTAAGGATTCATCTAAAAAGTATGATCATGTACCCATGTTGGCTACATGGTTTATGAGGATTTTGAGTTGTCTAAATTCATCCCCATATCGGTGCTCAATATTCCTCCTAATAATTGTATATACTCATGCTCAAGTAGAAATACTCTTTCTCTGTTTTGAAGTAATTACTCAAAAGATACTCTTTAATAGGCAATGTCTCAATTATCTCTCGAAATTCCAATAACTTCTTTATGAAAATCAAAGTTCTCTTTCTCACTGTAAAAATGATGAATTTGGAAATCAATAGTTCCCTTAAAATTTACTCAAAATGTTTCTTTAAACTTTCCTCAAAACTCTTATTTACTTTTACAAAAAAATCAATTTAAGATAATTGTTCGGTTAAAAAGATTCTCAATAATAACTCAATGAATACTCAAATAATAGGGTTCATGCAGAAAATTAGACATGAACAATCAACTCAAAAATCTCAATGCATAATATGTAGCAACTCAAAAATTAGGAATAAGAACTTAGAATTCAACGACAAAACTCATCTCAAGAATTATCAAAACTAAGGATGTAACCCTAGATTTTTCTTTACTGATAAATAGTAGATGTAGGGCGTGAGGATGAACTCAATCCATCACTATGATATCCTTGCATACCTGGGAAGAACAAAGTTCTTGGCGAAACTCGAAAGATCTTGAAGAGTGTTTGAAAACCCTAGCTGTTCTCCTCTAGGAACTTTGCTCTGAATCTTCTAAGTGTTAAAGAACGTAAAAGAATATTTTAACACTTTTTAGACCCTTAATTAGGTGTAAAAACGCAGTGGGTTAGGCTTAGAAGGGGTGAGAAAAGATTGAACTACCCCTCTTTAAAAGCTGATAAAAACTGTCCACGGGACCATCTACGATTCGTGATTTGATCTACCGATCGTAGATCCCATCCGTGGAATTGATATTGAATTTTTCAGCTCAAAACTTCATTCTACGGGTCCAATCTACGACCCATTGAAGTTCCTATGGACCATAGATCCAATGCGTAGACTTAATACTAAATTTCAGGCTTAAAAGTTCTTTTACGAGTCTAATCTACGGCCCGTAAAAGTTGATACGGCCCGTAGAATGGATTCGTAGAAAAGGGACCCCAAAAATTGTCTCTGAAATTTTTTGACGACTTGCCAGTACGGGTCGTAGTTCCATCTACGGCCCGTACATTGGACCCGTAGTTCACAGACTCTGAAAACTCTGATATGGCAGTTTCTGTTAAAATGACCATAACTTTTTACTTCGAGCTCAAAAAAAGGCAAACTTGGTGACGTTGGAAAGAGGACTCAAAGACCTTTAATTGGATAGGTTATGGTCCACTATTGCATTATGTGTTGGGAGATATGATCGTTTGAAGTTGACCTAAATAGAATCTTATGTCAAAACTTAATCGATAATGAATCTTTCAACTCAAATTTTTGCTAGGGGTTCTAGTGACCTTAAGTCATATCCAAATCCACTCGAACACAAAAGAAATGACCTTTACATATATGAGCAATTTAAGAATCACCCGATATGATTTTTACATGCAATTAAAGAATGGTTCAGGCCTTAATTTAGAAATTTTTGAGGTGTTACAATATCTCCCCCTTGGAATCATTCGTCCTCGGATGATTGATGAACTGAGAATGAAAAGGGTAGAAAAATGTTTAACAGCCCAATTTAGTTCAAAATACACATAATACTCATGAGCTCAATGTAGTGGAGGAGGGACTGAATTAATGAGCACTTTAGGAAGAGTTAATACCTTGGATTGGAATTAAATCGGAGGTAAAGAGATGAGGGTATCTCTTCTTCATATCTTCATCGGCCTCCTATGTAGCCTCCTCAACAAATTGATTTCTCCACAATACTTTAACTGATGCAACCTCTTTGGTTCTCAACTTGCAAATCTGACGATAAGAATCTGAATGCGAATCTCCTCATAAGATAGGTTGTCCTTGATACCAATATCCTCGGTAGGCACAGTAAGTGAAGGATCACCCAAACACTTCTTTAGCACAGAGATGTGAAATACCAGATGGACTGCTGCTGACTCTGGCGGTAGCTCCAACTCATAAGCTACATTGCCAACTCTCTTGGATATCCTGTAAGGACCAATATATCGGGGACTGAGTTTTCCCTTCTTACCAAATCTCATAACACCCTTCATAGGTGAAACCTTCAAATAGACCCAGTCATTAACCTCAATCTCCAAGTCTCTCCTTCTCACATTTGTATAGGATTTCTGACGACTTTGCGCTGTTTTCAACCTTTCCTGAATAGTCTTTACCTTCTCCATGACTTGATAAACCAAATCTGGTCCTATCAACTCATCTTCACCAACCTCAAACTAGCCAATGGAAGATCTACACCTTCGCCCATATAGTGCCTCATACGGAGCCATCTGAATGCGGGAATGGTAATTATTATTGTATGCAAACTCGATAAGAGGAAAATGGTCATCCCAATTACCTTTGAAATTAAGAACGCAAGCTCTCAACATGTCCTCTAAGGTCTGAATGGTGTGCTCTGCTTGACCATCAGTCTGAGGATGAAAATCAGTACTAAGGTTCACCTTCGAACCCAAACCTTTCTGAAATGACTTCCAAAACTGCGCTGTAAATTGAGCACCCCTATCTGAGATGATGGACAAAGGGACTCCATGCAATCAAACTATCTCGCGAATGTATAGGTTTGCTACTCTTCTGCTGTATTGGTAGTCTTTACTGGTAAGAAGTGGGTTGATTTGGTCATCCGATCCACAATCACCCAAATGGAATCATGCTGCCTGCGAGATCGCGATAAACCTGTAATGAAGTCCATATTAATCATCTCCCACTTTCATTCCAGAAGGGGTATGTTCTGAGCCATACCACACGGCCTTTGATGCTCAGCTTTGACTTGCTGGCAATTTGGGCGCTTAACAATAAACTCTGCAATACACCTCTTCATACTACTCCACCAATAGACTTCTCTCAAGTCATGGTACATCTTTGTGGAACCCGGATGAATTGAATATCTTGAACTGTGAGCTTCTTCCATAATCATCTCTTGGAGATCATCCACCTCTGGAACACATAACCTTCCCTGATATCTCAACACACCATCTCCCCCTTGTGCAAAAGCCATTAATTTCTGCTTATGCACATTTGCCTTTAGCTCAAGCAAAATGGAGTCTTTGTCTTGCTTCTCCTTTACCTCTGCCACTAATGAAGACTCAGCTCCATTCATCATGACAACTTCGCCTTCACTGGAATCCAACAATTGAACACCCAACCGTGTAAGTCTGTGAACTTCCTTAGCTAGTTCCTTCTTGCCTTCCTCAACATGAGCAGTACTCCCTATGGACAACCTGCTCAAAGTATCAGCAACAACATTAGCCTTACCTGGGTGATAGAGGATATTCATGTCGTAATCCTTGAGTAGCTCTAACCACCTCCTTTGTTTGAGATTGAGCTCCTTCTGACTGAAAACATATTGAAGACTCTTGTGTTCTATGAACACATCCACATGAGCACCATAGAGATAATGATTCCATATTTTGAGAGCAAAAACCACTGCTGCCAACTCGAGATCATGAGTCGGGTAGTCCTCTCGTGAATCTTAAGTTGTCTGGAGGCATAGGCTATAACCTTACCATTCTTCATCAATACACAACCAAGTCCAACTCTGGATGTGTCACTGTAGACGACAAAACCCTCTCTACCTTTTGGTAAGGTCAACACTGGAGTTCTAGTTAACCGAGTTTTCGACTCCTGAAAGCTTTTCTCACAAGCTTCAGACCATTGAAACTTAGTTGTTTTCTGAGTCAACTTAGTCAATGGGGACGAAATAGATGAGAACCCCCCGACGAACCTTCTGTAGTAACCAGCCAACCCCAAGAAACTCCTTATATCAGTTAGAGATATGGGTCTTGGCCAATTTTGCACTACCTTAATCTTCTGAGTGTCGACTCAAATTCCTTCGCCAGACACAATGTGGCCTAAGAATGCCACGGATTCGAGCCAGAACTCACACTTAGAAAACTTGGCATGTAACTCTCGATCTTTGAGAGTTTGGAGGACTATTCTGAGATGACTAGCATGGTCCTCCTCATTCCTCGAATAAATCAGCATGTCATTAATGAACACGATAACAAACATATCCAGATATGGCTTACTTAGTTGTTTTCTGAGTCAACTTAGTCAATGGGGACGAAATAGATGAGAACCCCCCGACGAACCTTCTGTAGTAACCAGCCAACCCCAAGAAACTCCTTATATCAGTTAGAGATATGGGTCTTGGCCAATTTTGCACTGCCTTAATCTTCTGAGTGTCGACTCAAATTCCTTCGCCAGACACAATGTGGCCTAAGAATGCCACGGATTCGAGCCAGAACTCACACTTAGAAAACTTGGCATGTAACTCTCGATCTTTGAGAGTTTGGAGGACTATTCTGAGATGACTAGCATGGTCCTCCTCATTCCTCGAATAAATCAGCATGTCATTAATGAACACGATAACAAACATATCCAGATATGGCTTAAATACTCTGTTCATAAGATCCATAAATGTTGCAGGAGTGTTAGTCAAACCAAAGGACAAAACAAGGAACTCATAATGACCGTAACGGGTCCTGAAAGCTGTCTTCGGGATGTCACTTTCTCTCACTCTCAATTGATGATAGCCAGATCTGAGGTCTATCTTTGAGAAACAAGTGGCACCCTGAAGTTGGTCGAAAAGGTTATCAATTCTCGGAAGGGGATACTTATTCTTTATGGTGACCTTGTTCAGCTGGTGGTAATCGATACACATCCTAAGGGAACCATCTTTCTTTCTCACGAATAAGACCGGAGCGCCCAAGGTGAGACACTTGGTCGGATGAAACCCTTATCAAGAAGATCTCTCAACTGCTCTTTTAACTCTTTTAACTCAACTGGAGCCATTCTATATGGCCGAATAGAGATGGGTTGAGTATCAGGAAGAATATCTATTCCGAAGTCTATTTCTCTCTCAGGAGGGACTCCGGGATGATCATCTGGATAGACCTCTGGAAACTCACTCACAACTGAAACTGACTGAATAGGCGGTGTCTCAACACTAGAGTCATTAATTCGTACTAAGTGATAGATGCACCCCGTAGAAACTAACTTTCTGGCCTTAAGGTATGAAATAAAATGAACTTTAGGCACTGCTGAACTACTTCTCCACTCTAAAACTGGCTCATTGGGAAACTGAAACTTGACTACCCGAGTTCTACAATCGACTGAGGCATAACAAGCATGAAGCCAATCTATACCTAGAATAACATCAAAGTCCACCATATATAGCTCAACTAAGTCAGCCATGGTGTCCTTGTGATAGAAAAAGATGGTACAATCACCGTAGACTCTTTCTACTAGAATAGACTCACCAACAGGTGTGGAAACACTAAAAGGCTCAAGAAGTTGTTCGGGGGAAATGCCGAACTTCATGGCTACGTAAGGAGTCACAAAAGACAAACTCGCACCTGGATCAATTAAGGCATAAACATCAAATATAAAAACTTTAAGCATACCAGTGACAACATCTAGTGAGTTCTCCTGATCCTGGCGACTTGTTATAGAATACAGACGGTTTGCTCCTCTGCCTGCCCCCGAAGTAGCTCCTCTCGGAGCAGCTCTATCTGTCAGAGCCGCTGAAGAAGATTGGGCTCTGTTGCCCCCATTACCCTACTTGTTCTTAGGGAACTCTCTCATAAAGTGACCCATCTAACCACACTTGAAGCAGCCACTTGAGCCATCACGACACTCTCCTGGGTGGTTCCTACCACACTTGGTATATGTGGGGGTCCAAGTAGCCCCTTGCGCCATACTACCCTGAGACTGAGTAGGTCAAGCTCTGAAATTTTGGGAGTTCTGGTTCCTGAAACCATTTCTACTCTTTGATGCAGGTGCACTAGCTGAAGATGGAGCAGGTCCAGATGACATTTGCTTAAAGGATGATCGATTTCCATTCCCGGTCTTTTGTTGGCTAGTCTCCTGACTTGCTGTCTTAGCCCTCTTACTGCGGAACTCTTCTCTGTCTTTCAATTTATCTTCCAACTTGTTGCACATGGATCATGAGTCTGGCTATGTCCATGTCCCCTATCAACATAGCCGCCTTACATTCCTTACTTGACAAGCGGGATAGCCCAGACACAAACAAGCTCATCCTACTCCTCATATCAGCCACAACCTCCGGAGCATAGCGAGATAGCTGAGTGAACTTGAGGTTGTACTCTTGCACACTCATAGATTCCTGCTTCAAATTTAGAAACTCTCTTACATTTTCTTCCCTTAGCTCGCGGGGAAAGAAGCGCCCCAAGAAAACATCTTCAAACACCGCCCAACTCAAAGGTGGTGCCCCCTCTGCCCTGCTCTTGTTCCATTGGTCATGCCATATTCTAGCAACACCTTTGAGCTGATATGAAGCTAACTCCACATGCTCTACATCAGCAACACGCATAACCTCAAACACTTTCTGAAGCTCCTCCACAAAGTTCTCCGGATCCTCTATGATATTTGACCCTGTGAACTCTGGGGTATTCATCCTAAAAAATTCATGGATTTTGGTTGTATCAGCCACATCCTGACGACCCACTCTTTATTGACCAGCCTGATTTGCCACAGCCTGAGTCAGCATCTTAATAGCATTCCTGAACTCAGCATTGGTGACATCTCCTTGAGGGGGTTTCACTTCTGGTGCATTGGGAACTTCTTGACCTTGAAGATTCACATTCCTCATAGCAGGACGTTCTCGAACAGATCTTCATGGAGGCATGATCTGAAATAACACGCGTAAGCACGAGTTAGAGGAAACTTTTATAGAGTTGAACTCTATCGCACGAACATGAGTAAGAAGAGAGTCAAAGTTCCTAAATGTTGTAGCCTCCTAATTATAGATGTGGCGCACTTCACACCGATAAGAAGGAATCTACAGACACGGCTTCATAGATACTCTAGGACTCTTGAACTCTGTGCTCTGATACCAAGTTTGTCACGCCCCGAGCCTACACCCAAGACGTGGCCGGCACTCGAGAACCATCTCTGATCCCCAAGCGAACCCCTTGGCCTGGCTGACTACTTAGCGAAAGATTTACTCAAACGGTAACAAGCTTAGAAATTAAATTTTAAACATTCAAACTCCAACAAATACTCAACTCAAACTGTCTAAAAATACTTAAGTTCAATAATGATAATACTTTGCAAAACAGTCTCAAAACATCTTAACAAAAGGAAAAAAATACTGAGAGAGTCTCTCAACTCAACTATCTATGAAGCCTATAAAACTAAGATAGATGTCGGGACAGGACCCTCGACAACTTAACAAAACAATAAATATAAGTGTGAAGCCCTCCGAAAAGCAAAGAGGCTCACCAAAGCTAGTTGGAATGCAAATGGTATCAACGAAGCACCTGTTGATGACCCTAAACATTTGTATCTGCATCATAAAAAGATGCAGGTCGAACGACATCAGTACATTGAATGCACGAGTATGTAAAATGGCTGAGTAAAATAATAACTGAACTGATAGGGCTAGGAGAATACTCACCTCAACTCAACTCAACTCAATGCAAAGCAATAATAAGAGATAACATTTTTAAATCTTTGTAAATAAACGATGCTAACTCAAGGATGTATATAAAAATATAATAAATTACGCTTAACTCTTATTTGGGAGATTCTCTAAAGGAAAACCATCACTATGAGCTAAGTGATGATACAACGTCTCGCCTACGCTGCCAGAACTTTTCTATACCTTACTGGGGTATAGAACACCTCAACTAAGTGGATCCACTAAGCTCTGCCCGAAGGCACTAAGGATTCATCTAAAAAGCATGATCATGTACCCATGTTGGCTACATGGTTTATGAGGATTTTGAGTTGTCTAAACTCATCCCCATATCGGTGCTCAATATTCCTCCTAATAATTGTATATACTCATGCTCAAGTAGAAATACTCTTTCTCTGTTTTGAAGTAATTACTCAAAAGATACTCTTTAAGAGGCAATGTCTCAATTATCTCTCGAAATTCCAATAACTTCTTTATGAAAATCAAAGTTCTCTTTCTCACTGTAAAAATGATGAATTTGGAAATCAATAGTTCCCTTAAAATTTACTCAAAATGTTTCTTTAAACTTTCCTCAAAACTCTTATTTACTTTTACAAAAAAATCAATTTAAGATAATTGTTCGGTTAAAAAGATTCTCAATAATAACTCAATGAATACTCAAATAATAGGGTTCATGCAGAAAATTAGACATGAACAATCAACTCAAAAATCTCAATGCATAATATGTAGCAACTCAAAAATTAGGAATAAGAACTTAGAATTCAACGACAAAACTCATCTCAAGAATTATCAAAACTAAGGATGTAACCCTAGATTTTTCTTTACTGATAAATAGTAGATGTAGGGCGTGAGGATGAACTCAATCCATCACTATGATATCCTTGCATACCTGGGAAGAACAAAGTTCTTGGCGAAACTCGAAAGATCTTGAAGAATGTTTGAAAACCCTAGCTGTTCTCCTTTAGGAACTTTGCTCTGAATCTTCTAAGTGTTAAAAAACGTAAAAGAATATTTTAACACTTTTTAGACCCTTAATTAGGTGTAAAAACGCAGTGGGTTAGGCTTAGAAGGGGTGAGAAAAGATTGAACTATCCCTCTTTAAAAGCTGATAAAAACTGTCCACGGGACCATCTACGATTCGTGGTTTGATCTACCGATCGTAGATCCCATCCGTGGAATTGATGGGGCCAGACCTGAATATTTCTGATGAAACTGAGAATGATTACCACATCCCGATCTCTGATGAGAATAGTTAACACTATCTGTACAAGCCCTCTAGTTATCCCTGACACTATCTCCTTAATCTTTTCCTCCTCAATCTGTTGAGCATGAATCATCAACCTAGAGATATCCATCTCTTTGATCAACATAACTGTTTTGTACTCCTTCAAAATCATCTCAGAAACACCAGAGATAAATTTGCTCATACGGGCCCTAGAGTCGGCCATTATAATCGTAGCATACTTAGAGAGTTGAGTAAACTTCAAAGCTTACTCTTTCATGGTCATGTTACTTAGCCTTAAATGTATAAACTCTTAGACCTTAGCCTCTCTCATCTCAAGTGTCATGATCCAAAGTACACTCCTGATGTGAAATGGTGAATAGGATCCCGAGAGACCCTAAACAAGCTACTTGACATAAGCATGACACTATGAACATAACATAAGAGATTAAAACAAGGAAATATATATAAGTCTCAAACTCTTTAGTACATAAAAGATAGCAAACAGAGTACATCACTGAAATAAAGCGGAACCAACTATGTATGACAAAAGCCTTCTACTAACATAGATGTGGTTAGGACAAACTCCTAAACCACGAATAAGTTTGAAATTGAAATGAAATGAAAGAAATAAATTGATAAAGTGTGAATCATCCCTCGAACCGTGAGGACTCACCACTAAAAAGCACAGCTGATAGATCCAATCTAGCCACGATCGGATAGAGGAGCGTCATACCTATATTATGAAATAATATAGGCACAATATATGCATAAGTACTTTGAATGTACTGGATATGGGGAAAATGCATAAACATAAATATGATAACATGATGTGTTTAAAACATGAAATGCATGACCAAGTAAAACGTATCAAATCATGAGAAGCTAAAATCATAAATCATGCAACAAGGTCAATGCAATCTTTGAAAATTATAAGATAAGCTTAAATCATCGTCTTTTGAGGAATTCATAACTTATTTAGAAAATACAAAGCTTTTGTGGGATGTTTACCATTAACCAACATAAACCATGTGAGTTATAACATAGAGTCCAGTGTAACCCTCCCACACTGAAAAGAGAGGGTCCAAACTTTCCAAGGTAAGGACACCGTACATTCTTTGAGCTAAGGTGGATCCACTAGCTAAGGTCATTTAAGACAAAGTCCTTCGGAGACACGTAGTTATGGGATAATGAGATTACTTCTAGAGACCCGACCTCTACATACAGAAGAGCCTCTATCCCAAAGTCCTCTCGGTGCTAAGTAAAATCCTAACAAAAATAAGTATAATCATATCATAATCATAATATTTTGGAAAGGTACGAGTCTAGTAATACCAATCCAAATCATAAACTTCATATCATAGAATAACTCCGTTTAAAACCATGATTTCATAACATGCTCATAATGACACTTATCTTAAAGCATCTAAATCATGATTTGCAACATAATAGCTTTTTAAGGCCCTTAGTTATTAATGCCATACTAAATTACCATACTACTAGTGAACTTTGTTTTAAAAATTTGATCCACAATCATTGATGGCATTTCGGATACCATAATAATCGTGACCTACTATAGGAAAATAATCAAAAGCATTGATGGTAAGTCTAAATGTCCTTCTTGTCATGTGTCCAAGCTTCATAGAACATATTGACACTTTGTCTAAAAACATTCTTGATTCATAAATTCCTCAATTTCACGATGCATGCTTAATTTTATAACATAGTTCATAATCATAAAATAGGCATATAACATGGGTTCATATGAAATTCATTGGAAAACATATAATTGAATCAAATCATGCATAATAAGATCAAATATAAGCAATAGAATCATAATTGATTGAACCCATGAAGAATAACATGAAACCCTGGAAAATTGGGTTGGAATCATAAAAGAGATTTAGTTTCTTTTGGGACCCAATGGATGAAAGGGATCCATTGGTGAAGTTCCTATATACCTTGGATAATCAAATCCCTAAAGATGAAAGTAGAAACATTGAAGCTTGAAGAACCCTAGAAATCTTCCTTGAGCCTTGAGAGAGAATTAGAGAAGAAGCCTTTGAGAGAATTTGAGGGTTTTGAGTGAATGAGTAGTTTGTGAAGAGTAAAAGTAGTTATAGGACCTTAGAATAGTCTAGAAACGACAGAGTTTAGGAGTTAAAAGGATATAAAATGACCCAAATAACCCTGAGTAAAAACTGTTGCAGGGCTTCTATGGATCGACCTATGGTCCGTATAAGTTTCTACGGACCGTATTGGTCGTCCGTAGAACCAACTACTGGAGGCCAACTTTCAAAACATTTCCTACGAGCCCTTTCTACGGCTCAAAGACCTCATCCGTGAAACCCAGTGACGAAAAATCCTTCAAGTCCAATTCAATTCCCACAGACAGCTTTCTACGGTCTGTCGATATTTCTATGGCCCGTATAACTAATCATAGACCCAATGTCACCCAAATTTTCACCCAGTCTGAATCACTTCGACGGACCATCCTATGACCCGTCAAACATTCTATGGACCGTCATGTTGGTCTGTAGACCCTCATTCGGGACTTGGCATTTTCCAATTTCTCAAGACCCTTTCTACGGTTGCCTTCTACAGACCGTAGAACTTCCTACGGACCATAGATAGGCCCATACAAACTGGCACCAGCAACTTTTCTGCAACTTTCTTTCCAAACTTAACCTACCAATTTCTGAGGTGTTACATCAAGTGAGAAGAATATGTCTAGAAGAGCACCCTTGAATTTGTCCCAATCATGTGGGCTTGCATCAACAACCCTTTGCTCTTTTCATTGCTTGAACCAAATCTGAGCAACTCCCTTCAACTAATAAGCAACTAAATCTGCACTCTCGATCGGAGTGACACCCATAATCTCAGTGATCTTCTAAATACCCTCAATGAACTCTAGTGGATCCTCATCCACTCCCGAACCATGAAATTCTAGAGGGTTCATCTGAGTGAAGTCCCGGACTCTAGTAGCATCTGTACCCACATTTGTGTTCACAGGAGCCACAACCTCTCAGTTGGTTTGAGAAGTCATAGCTTGGACTAGCACTTGGAAAGTAGCCCTAAACCTAACATGAGTGACCTGTTCAGCCAAAGGGTCAACCAGAGCTGGAGGTGCTTGTTGTTCCTCATTCATGTTCCTTCTGACATAAGCCCTTCTAGGAGGAATGATTCTATAAACGTGTAGAGCATGAGTTAGAAGGAAACTTTATAAAGTTAAACTCTATCACCGACTAAGAGTATGAAAAAAGTGAAGTATTTCCTAAAATGATTCATAGCCTCTCATTCATAGATATGATGCACTTCACACCCATGAATCATGATCTACTTAACGCTGCTTTTAGACACCCTAAGACACTTGAACTTGATGCTCTGATACCAAGTTTGTCAAACCCCAAGATTACCCCTAAACACGACACGGTGCTTAGAGTCATAAGTGACCCCAAGCTAACCTCATGGCATGACACGACACTAAGATAGCATAATAAGATTGGAAATACTGAATACAGAATATAAAGTCTGAAATAGTCAATCATAGCACTAGACAAGAATCTGATAAAACAACATAAGTGGAATGTAACTGTATGTCTGAAAGCCTCTACTAACATGAGTTGCTAGGAAAAACCCCTAGCTAACTTTAACATGTCTGAAAATGGAAAGTAATGACTAAAAGAAAACCACAAGAGGTGTCCTCGAGGAGATGAGGACTCATCAACACTGCTATTAGCTGATCGGAGATAGTACTAACCGCAGGCTGGATAATGAGCGTCAGAACCTATATTATTAAATAATATAGGTAGAAAGTATGAAGTCAGTACTTGAAATGTACTGAGTATGAGAAAATGCATAAAATATAATATCTGAACATGATAAATCTGTACAACATGCTGATGCAATGACCAAGTAAGATAACATGAAACTGAATTACACTGATCTGAAATACATATATACATGGTCATGCAATATTTGAATAACATATTGATTTGTGGGAGCTACTAAAAAAAGACATAAACTATGTGAGCTATTATATGGATATCAGTGTACTGCTCCCACACCAAAAAGAGAGTGTCCCACTTGCCAAGGTAAGGACCATGAAATCTGAGTTAAGGTAAATCCACTAACTAATGTATATTCGAGACTAATCCTACCGTGGCACGTAGTTCTGAGGCTTAGAAATTGTTACTAAAAATTCACGAACGCTAAACAAAAACCTTGATCTCAAAAGTCCACTCGGTGCTAAGTATACTCCCAACAGAAACATGCATAAATCTGGAAATAGTAATAATATGTACTACTAAATCATACTTATAGTCTGGTAAAATACTAAGTAACTCATAAATCATGATAACTGAACATAATTTGAAAGATACTTTAATCGAAAACATATAAATCATGATATCTGTATATACTGAGAGATACTTTATTCGAAAGCATCATAATTCATGAAAATTTGATAATCTAAGACATACATCTGAAAATAACATAATTCTGATCATGAAAATACTAGCATGGTATGGGTTCATGAAAATATCATTGAAGACATGAAATTATAATCAATTCATGCTATTTTAGATCAATCATGAAAGAGAAATTGAAATTCAATAAGAACCCATGAAAATCACATAAACCCTAGTTTTTGGGGAATTCAGAATTTGAGAAATTAAGTTTCTTTGGGACTCAATGAGTGAAGAGAAACCCATTGATGAAGTTTCCACATACCTTGAATGAAATCCTAGCTTGAATTTTAGGCGGAAGACTTGAAGCTTCAATCCCTTATTCTTGCCTTGAGAGAAAATTTGAGGGAGAAAAAACTGGATTTTGGGTGAGTTATGAGGGGTTAGGGTCTTTAGGAAACACTTAAACCCATTTATAATAGTCCAAAACGACGTAGTGTAGGGGTTAAAAGAGTGAGAAAAAACTAAAATTCTCCTGATTAAAACTGTCGGAGGTCATCTACGGATGCCCTCCACATGAACTGTGAAAGGGTCTGTTGAATACAAGAGTAAAAATCCTGGATTTCAGAATTCAACTTTTGCAGACCGATCTACGGTTCGTGAAATTTTCTACGATCCGTCCTGGTCATTTGTAGAAGTAGGGTATTCTCTGAATTTCTGAAGTTTTAGGACTTCAGTTTATGGGCAAGACTGTGATCCATAAACTGTTCTACGACTCGTGAAACTCGTTCATCCTGATCAAGACCCAAATCTAACTTTCTGAACTTTGATCTATGATCAGGTCTACAGCTCGTACAACTTTCTACCACTAGTAAACTTGACTCGTGGATCTCAAACCAATTCCTCAACTTCTTAACTTTGGACCACGAGTGGATTCCACAATCCATAATTCTTTGTATGGATCGTAAATGTTGTCTGTCAAAGTCAATTTCTGCAGACTTCAATATTTTTTGAACTCTTCCAAATCTGATCTAAGCTAGGTACTTTCGAGGTGATAAAGAGTCTTGATGAGCTTAGACAAAAGCTAATATCTTACAAAATAGTGTATTTTTGGGTACCAATTGATGGAATTGAGAAAGAAGATATGGATACCCCACCTATGAATACTATATTGTTGTTAATCTTCGTAACAACATTGAGAAGGATTGTTAAAAGGTTTTAATTTATTCTAACTTGGGACTTTTACATGTTTCTAACATGTTCTCATTAATTTATTTTGTCCATTTTTCTTTTGTTTTAATTCAACTTCAGATTATATTTATGATATTCGACATTTATTTTTTGGTGATGCATTTGATTTATTAAGACATTGATTAAGAGTAAGACGATGAACTCAAGTTCACTGCACCAAGTGGGAAAGACATCGAGTTAAAGTCTCGATGCATCATGATAATAATATGTTGGGTTCAAGTCATATTGATTTATGGAATAAGACTTCTTTATATGGATAAGATGCTCGGTTTAAGTTATAATGCGTCATAGTGATGATATGATGATCATTAAGGCATAATAATATACTTTTAACTAAAAGTCATGAAATCTGTGCAATTGATTTGCTCCATTCTCTTTTATGAATATAGTAACAGTACATAACATGTCTAAATAATGAAAAAAATTATTGTGATTATACAAATGAACATGGACATGACAAAGACAAAATAATAATGGTAATCATTGTAGTAATTAAAAGGAAGAGCATTATGGGTTCTTAAGATGGTCCCTCAAATGTAAAGGTAATTTTTCCATCAAAGTGGTAAGAAAAGTAATTGGACACGTTGTTGTCGATGCAATTCAATTTGAAATTTTTTGTAAATTCTTCATCAAAATAAAGGAATATAGAGTGGTAATGCACTTAACCTTTTAAAGTTATGTTAAGGACTTGTAATAAGTATTGAATGTTTGATCCTTCTTGAAGGAGAATGTGCCAAAATGTGAGAAAAGTATAGATAAGGACATGTTCATGTATGATTGGATAAATGTCACATCTCACCTCTACGGGAGATTTGAGAGACTACTTTTTTTTTTGGACATAAATGATCATTTGTTCACGTACTTTGAGTATATCATAAATATTATGGCATGTTTTATTATGAACTTCCGAACGGCAAAAGAAAGAAATAATTCTTTCCTATAAAGGTTATGCCCATGATCAAAACTATAGCTTATACATATTAATAACTCAAATAACTTCTAAATCAAATTATGTTCATTTTCATTCTCTTATTAGTAGTACTAGTTCAATAAATTTCTATGATATGGTAACACTAGATTTTAACATAATGTCAGAACTCTGTCTCATATTTTGTATTGAACGTCTTATAATTGTTGATTTTACTAGGATGATTTTTATTTGGGGAGAACTAGTTACGTATTTGAAAGACCTTACTGATAAAAAAAAATTTAAAAGTCAAATCAATTTTTTTTTAAAAAAACCTAAGAAAAATTGAGACCGCCAAAAAAACTAATGTTATTTGCTTGATTTACATATTTTAAAAAAATAGTTGGTTTAACTTGATAAATGAAATTTGAACCAAAACAAATATACGTACACCCGTAGTTATAAATTCAAAATAGTCTATTACACCATTCAACAACCCAAAAGACAAATAATTTATAAACACAGTTATGATTTCACGTAATTTTTAAGTATGTAAAGTTTATTTTAAAAATTAAATATCTTATTTGAAAAAAAAAAGAAGGGATTGTCTGACATTTTTGTATACAAGTGTGATATGCCTAAATATTTTTTTTGTCTATGCACATCCTTAATCCGGTGTTTCTCCACCGCAAAAAGGGGTGCAAGCTCTTCCCTTTTTATTTAACCATCTGAATTTATAACTCACTGACCCGACTAATCAAACTTTGCACCATGTAAAACCCATTAAAAGAAGAAACGCTCCCTACCAAAAGTTTCTCTATTCTCAAAACTCGAAGTGCTCATTTCTAGTCTCCCTATCCCCCGAGCCTGTCGATATCCAAATTCCAGAAATTTATTCACCAAGATGATAATCTTGATGAGCTCATAAGTAAAGATTCACCAATTCGATGAATGGCCTCTTCAAATTTTAGTTCTATGTTCTTACAGTAATATATGAAGAAATAAATGGTCATCTACTTTTTCACCATTTTGGTCCAAGCTGTTGAGGCAACTGAGAGATAAGTGACAGTTTATGAGATAGATGATTTTCTTATCTTAATGGGTGTCCTAAAATCCTAAACACCACTTATTTTGAACTTAAAATGTTTCATTTTGCTGGCAATAGTTACTTAACAGTTCACAGTGGTACTTTCATCAGTTATTCATATGTACACCGCACTTCACTAAAAAACTCTAATATTTGTTAGTTGTAACCCCTTCCCGAAGCTGATGATACAGGGCTAAATTTCATTTTTTGAAGTGAAACTCATATAGCTTGTTGCAAGTAAAATGGTGACCAAGTTTTTTTCAGAGAAAGTAGGTTTTCCTTAACCATGGCATCTCACTGACAAGTTTCTTTACAGGCAATTTTTTTCCTGTCTTGACTGATTAATCTAACAATGTCCCAAAGTTAAATAAGCTGCATTGGCAGTCCCTTCTGAACTCCTCTGCACTGGAATGTGCACAAATGACTTCCAAATTGTGATACAATATCCACTATTCCTCCGTACCCAGCTACTGCTGTGACCTGAAAGTAATGTACAAGTGGAACTATGTTTGAGTTATGATAACCAATAATGATAATTAGGCGTTGTACTATACTTCCTGCCACAATGGAGATTCAACTTCAGTTTTGGTGTATATACCATTTCTGGTTTTTTATACAAAAAAAAAAAGGAATAGAATTATAAATCTACCTAAAAATGCCGATCACACTTGTTAGCAAATATAAAGTGTTTGGTATCAGCAAACTAAATAAAAGTAGTCTCTTACCCCTGAAGGATGTACAGAAATGGAAAACAAAGACTGAGGAGCACATGGTATCTGTGAAATAATATCTCCATTCAGGTCAAAGCGACTAAGTAGTGGCTCCGCTCCAACCGCTAAAACCTGACAGGAAAATTAAAGCTCCTTAGGAAAAAAGGAATTGGAAATATCCAAAAGGCATTTGATGGAGTTAGTTACTCCACTAGAATGGTGGATTGAAGACTGAAATCAACTAGATTGACCTTGTTAAGTCCACAGGCACAAAAAGAGAGGGCACCATATATGCAAAAGGGATACATTAAGCACAGAAAATTATACTACACTTCTGGCATGACAAAGAACATAAGTCAAAATAGTTCAAATACTTGGAAGACTAGAGCTTGTTGAGATAGAATATAATTAAGTAAATAGAGTGTACTCAGCATCAGTTTTTAAATGAGATTGATAACACATTTCAACATAGTATTAGAGCAGATAGAAGTTTTGAGTTCGAGTCTCACCGCCACCCACTATCGAAAAAAAAAAAAATTCACGTGTTTTGGTTATAAAACAAAATCAAGCCCACATGTGAGGGGCTGCACTGGGATATAATATAATTAAGTAAATAAATGTATGCTCTCTCTAACAATTTAAGCTTTTCGATGATATCATCATTCACTTCAAAATACTCAAAGCTCTTAGCTGTCACCAATAGCTTTATTTATCTAGAGTGTTTTCTGATATATACATATATTACCACTTCAATGCAACTCTCTTCATACAATTCTAGTGCACCGAAGAATTGTTGTTATTATCTTCTCCACCACCCCCACCCCCTTCCTAAAAGAGTTTAATTTGTATTTTCTTGTTAAGTCTATATTCTTTTCCCTTTGCCTTTTGGTTGGTAGCTGGCAATGCAAAGGTCAGGGACAAGTTGCACCTTTATCCTCCTTCAACAAGTAGTACACTTCATTTCTAAACTAGTTGGGATCAATTATATGAATCATATGCAACATTCTGCTCAATTTTTGGTCCATAACTTCACTAATTGTCCTTTGAAACAAAAGTAGCGTCAATTCTCTGAATCTCACATATTTTGATCTACAAATATCTGACCAAACTAAAACTTCTGGAGAACACTAGAATAATGTAAGTGTAGCAATTTTTTTTTTTTGGAACTTGGAAACTTTGTATTATAACACAATAGTACATGGGTAGTACTAAACCTTATATACAGATGAACTCCAAAACTCCATTGTTCTAAATCTAAATTGAGTCTAAAACATCAATTATAGAGACAGTTTCATTTGAGTATAATTGATTGCACCAAAAACATAACAACAAAATGCAGTTGAGTTTAACTTTCTGCATACTATTCTCTAAGCTCTCAAAACACCTAGAATTTCTCTCTTTCCAGGTTGCCCACCAGATTGAAGCAGAGGGATAATTCTCCATCTAGTTCTGTCTTTAGCTAGCACTCCTGCCTCCTCCCAACTTTTTAGGGCTTCAGTAATTCTCCTAGGCATAGTCCAGGAGTAAGTGTAGCAACTTCCTCCCATAGTAACTCCTCATTTTTGTTGAATCTCCATTTTAGTTTTATGCATTAACATCTTCACCTGTTATGCCAATTTCTTAAAAGACTTCACCTAGATATCTGAATTGTTTACATTTTGGCACCATAATTTCATCTGGATTCACCTCAATTTCATTATTATGCAAACTGAACTTGTACTACACACATTTTTTTCCAACTACTACTTATCTTAAAACCCTAACTCTTCAGAGTATTTTTCCATAGTTCATGTTGTTGGTCGATTCCTGCACTAGTTTCATCATTTAACATAATAGCATTTGCTTGTCGCATACACCAAGAAAATCTGTCTTGTATGTATATCAATTGTTAGCTCATCCATAATTTGGGTAAATATGTACGGGCTCTCAAGGATGATCTCATGGTTATGAGAAATTTCTCATCTCTTTTCACTTTTCTCACACTTGTGACGGTCCTTTTTGTTTCAATACCCACCGGAAGACATATCTTTGCATTCTATTGTACACAGGGGCGAAGCCAAATAGCGGTTTATAATGTTTATGCATGGTTAAAATTATTTTTTAAGTATATATATTAGATGTTGAACTCCCTTCAGCTTCTTCGTGTGTCATTTCTTCATATTATGAACCCATTCATGAAAATTCTGGTCCCGCCACTAGTTGTACGCTTTCTCTGAGTCAATGAGTATCATGTGAAGATTCTTCCTCCACTTCCTACAGATTTAGTTCTATCTTTTTAACAAATACAAAATCTCTTTGTAGCTCTATCGGTATAAATCTGAACTGGTTATCTGTCATTCTAGTGTTGTATCAGTGCTCTCATCATTCTTCCCATGATTTCATCATATGAATCATAAGTTTATTATCATGATAGCAAGCACAATGTTGAATATCTTATTTATTATTTATTTAACTAAAGAACATTCCTCACCCGTTTCATATCTTTCTAATGCTTAATATAACATTGAATATTTTGGTAAGCTACACACTAGTCCAATGTATGTAAGGTAATTCCAGACCTTTATAGGGACACCATTTGAACAACAGGCTTTTCTCACTCACATTTTTCATGACCTAATTCTTCAACAGTAGATGAGGTGTTTGTCTTGCATGGATGTATGCACATCTATAAAAGCATCCTCCTGATTCCAATTGAGCAATTGATCATAATACAACAACAAACTCAGTGTAATCCCACGGGTGGGGTCTGGGGAGGATAGAGTATACCCAGACCTTATCCTACCTTGAGAAGGTAGATAGGTTGTTTCATATAGACCCTCGACTCAAAGAACGATAAAAAAAGAGGCAGTAGAAACAACAAGAAGATAATAAGATAGTCGATGCTAAAGGAACATTTAGTAATAGAAATCTGGAAAAAAATCCTAGAAAACAAGAAAATACTAATACACAAAAATGGAAAGAAATATGTCTGGCTACCTACTAACCTCTATCCTAATTCTCAACCTCCACACCCACCTACCAGGAGCCATGTCATATCCTGTGAATTTGGCCCATTTTTTCATTGAACGAAAGGGCCAGACGAGGAACCACTTCCCTCGTCACACACGGCAACTTTGAGTGCTTTAACCATTCAACCATGAATGCTTAGCGCCTAGGGTGGTCTTTGCCTTCTCCACGCAATGGGCAGCTCACACGACGGTAACATCTATTCAAGGAGTTTATGTATCTGCATACGATTTGACAGACCCTGCTCCTCAAACATTCTTGCTTCTGCTTCATTCACCACCACCTACAAGCTAAGTTGCTCGGACTCTTCACTTTTGGTGCCGCACCCATGTCGACACGACATGGGTGTGGGTGTGGGATACATGTCTGATTTGGTCAACCAATTTTTGGTACTTTGATCAAAATCGATGGGGAAAGTCTGGACAATTTTTATGATTTCTATAATCAATACAAAAGCTAAGATAAAATTGAAGAAAATGAAATACCTTTTATATAGAAATTTCTATGTCACTCTTTTTCCTTTAATCTCCTTCCAGGATTCTCCTCAAGTTCTCCACAAAATATCTTATAATTTAGGTTTTATAACTCTATTTTTAGATATTTTAATTATTTTTAGGCAAAATCCCTGCACCCGTATCCATACATTGATCCATATCCCCAAATCTTAAAAATTAGATCATGAAGGATCCAACCTCTAGATCCGCACCCGTATCGAACATCCATACCCGAGTCCGAGCAACTTAGCCTACAAGGAGGTAGAAGGCCCACGGGTACAATTACGAGTAGGATGTCTAATTGTCCGGGTAGTAATCATAGTATCTTGTACCTGAACTAGTGATCATATGCCTTACAGGTTTACTATCTGGACTCTTTAACCCTCGAATTCGGAGTATGAACTTTCACACAATTCACTAGGTTCAACAAGCAATCGATATTTCACATCCATTTAGCATCACCTTAGGATGGCATAGCCTAAAAAGTGTTTCTTTTCACCCTTCCGTCACAATACTACTTCATTATAGATATTTCACATCCATTTAGCATCACCTTAGGAAGGCATAGCCTTAAAAGTGCTTCTTTTCACCCTTCTGTCACAATACTTCACTATTGGTCACCGTCTATTTGTGTCAAGGCCTCAAGGGTCTTGGATATGTAACTACTTAAGATAGGCCAATAGGCGAAGGGGTGAAGGATAGAACGTGCAAAGTAGATCGTGCACTTATCGTGTGACCCATTAGTCCTACAAAATTGATGATAGTGACAATCTTCATGCTAGTAACGGAGCTGAAGATGCACCTTATCTTACCAAATCATCTCACCCCAATACTTCTTTGGCCTACACCTATCCCTCCTCAAGCCCACTACATCCTACCTCTCATACCTCCTCACTGGGGCATCTACACATCACACCTCCTTTTCACATGTTTGAACCATCTCAGCCTCACTTTCCGCATCCAATCCTCCACAGGAGCAACTCCCTCTTATCCCCAATATTTTCATTCCTAATCTTATCTCCCTGATGTGTCAAACATCCACCTCAGCATCCTTGTCTCTACCACTCTCATCTTCTAAGCATGAGAGTTTGAGATTGACCAACACTCCGCCTCATATAACATAGTCAGTCTAACCACCACCACCTTTAGAACTTACCTTTAATTATGAGTGTGGCACATTCTTATCACATAGAACATCAAATGCGAGCCTCTATTTCATCCACTCCACCCTAGAATATACTTCCTCATCAATCTCCTCAATTGATCAAAATAATCTCTCCATCTCTTTTTGATCTCACTATCTCAAATCGAAATATATTGGAAACCGCTTCACCAGATTTGACCTAATTTAAGTTTTACCCTCTTCTTTCTTGATTGCGCTAGTTGTACATTTGTTTCTCCCTCTCTAGATCCCTAACTTTTCGTACAAGCCATCTAGGACTTTATCTCAAGTATCACTAATAGCCTTCTCACTTCTCTGTTAACTATCATATACTCTTGTTCTAAATTTTGGGGACTCTTCACTTTCGATGCATCGCTCATGTCGACACGACATGGGTATGGGTGTGGGATCCGTATTGAGTATGGTCAATTGAGTTTTGGTACTTTGACCAAAATCGATAGAGAAATCCAAGAAAGATACAATGATTTCTGAAATCAAAACAAAAGTTAAAGGTAATATCATAAATTAGGCATTTTTTTTTATCGTTAAAAGATATTTGTATTAAAAGCTCAGTAACCACAAAGTGCTTTAAAGATAGTTACAAGTAAACACCATGACTAAATGGGTAATCAACTCAAGATGTCAATCATGGCCTCTATATCATTTGCAGTAGGAAAATACAGTAAGGAGATGCATTTGTACTTAATAATAATAATAGATCCAAACTTGCTCTAAAAAAATTGTGCATTCCTTTCCTTCCAAATAGTCCACTATAAATTAGGCATATTTTTATAAATCTATTTTTAGATTTTTGAATTTTTTTAACCGAACTCTGCACCCGTCTTCGTATCAGGATTCATACCCCCCTGGATCTTAAAATCTAAATCATGAAGGATACGACCTCTAGGGCTGCACCCATGTCGAACACCCACACCCAAACAACTTCACTCTTCTTACTATTCCCAAAAAAAAAAAGTTTCCTATTTCAATGTCTTTTCCACAATCCTTGTAGTTGAGGTCTTAGGTTGTGAGACATACCTAACTTCACATGTTAATTTTCTAATGCAATTGTCATTACTTTTCACTATTGAAGTGTTTGGTATGGCAAAGTGTTTCCCAATGGTATGTTGGTCAAAATGTTCTAAATTTTTTTTAGGAATATAAATTTCTTAAAAATAAGGAAAATGACTTCCCCAATGGGAGCAAGGGAAACAAGTTTCATAAGTGGCATTCCCAAGTTCATAGTCTGCTCTCAACACCCTAATACCCCTAACTTGCACCCCTTGACCACCCCACTCCATAATATTTTCCTAGATTACATATAAATGCTCTTGGGACAATATTTTTTGCTTACTTACAAAACACTACAAAAGAAGTAAGAAAACCACTTATTTTCTAGAAAAAATATTATTCATAGGAAACATTTTTCTTCATAGCAAACACGCCCTAAGTATTTGCGTATGCTTTTAAGTTTCATGCTCCCGCTCCCTCCTGTAGTACGTTTAAATGTAATTTGGTCTGAATTGTTTAGTGCCCACCATTGAATTATAATTCCATGCAGCTTTTCTCTGTTCTTCATTCTTTCGCTTTACAACCAAAATTAGCTGGTGGTAATGGTTTCCTGTTATAAACATTGCAATCTTTAAATATGGCAGTGCCACTTCTTGTAAGAATGAAATCTATTTAGCTATAACTATCTACTCTTAAATGTTATACAAGAATATAAGTGAAATCAAATAATGAAAAGCTTTGTTGGAGATATAAATTAAGTTAATAAAAATATGATCTTTCTAATTTAAACTTTTAGATGAGATGGTCACATAACTTCAACATGGTATCTGAGCTATTATGCATGCTATTGGAAATAAACTTTTAGCTCACGAGGCTCATCCCAATTTGTGATTTACCCGATGTTGAGCTCTAATATTATATTGTTCATGCTCCAACTGGCAGACTTGGGTGTGCAAGGGTGTTGAGTTTGTCCTATATCAGTTGTGGGATCGGGATTTGATCTCCTTATATGATCATGGGCTATCCCCACCTCATGAGCTAGCTTCCAGGTGTGAGGGAGTCAGATTCAAGGTTCATTTTCTTATCATGATATCATAGCAGAGCTCCAGGGTTCAAGTCTCATAGTTGCCAATTATTAAAAAACATCCATGTTCTTGGCTCATGGAAAAGAATCAAGTGCACACTTAGATAGACGTCTTGGAGATCAGTGATAGGATTTTCACTAAGGGGGTTTGAAAAATAGAAGTGGAGTGTCTAGGATTTGAACTTGGAACCTCAAGGTGAATTTTGAACCCCTAAACCACTGAATCAACCTCTAGTTTTGTGTTTAGGGGATTCAATATATATATATATATATATATATATATATACACACACACACACACACTAAATTTTTAAAATACATTATATATACAATATAATTTTTTGCTGAGGGGGTTGGGGTAAACACCCTCGCCGCCTCCTAGATCCGCTCCTGTTGGAGATACAAATTAAGTAAATAAAAGTATGTTTTTTCTAACCGCTTAAGCTTTTAGATGAGATCGTCAAACAACTTCGTGTTTGATCGAACAAGACCTATATTACTGCTTGCAGCCAACCTACACAAAGTTTATCAGTGGAACCCACTGGAAAAAGGGGATTTAAATAAAGGATAATTGTAAATTCTCTTTGAATAGACACAGGAAACATCAAAACTACTTGGAATTTGATGTAAATCAAAGAACTCACTTGATTATCATCAAATGAGACATCCTGGGTAGCAGCACTTGTCGTGATACCTGAAACACATTCACAAGCTGGAAGATTCCAAACAGATAAAGACCGGCCACTTCCACAAGCCTGTGAAGTCAAACAGAGTGGCCATAATTAATATACTTGATACATGAAAGTTACTTTTACGCATGAAAATTTGATGAGAATATTCATTTCTATGATTTAAACCTCAAAGGTGAGAAGCAACAATAAACCAGGCAAAAGAAAATGAAAAAAAGAAGCACAACTTGAAACATACCAGGAGATGATATTGCATACCTCCTGTATGCACGTAAAGGCACACATATTTTCTTTCCGTTGATTGCATGGTCAGATGCAAAACATGCATCAACAAGAATTCAGAACATATAACTATTGATCAAGATGAAGAAATTGCTTTATTTTGAGAGACACAATCTTTTTCTGAACACTTAAATGTTAGAGATTAATATGCAGAGAAAAACTTCACTTGGCAATGCTAGAGTTTCAAATGAAACTCAATCCGATTGTCAATCACTAAGCATTTCATTAAAATATTTCATGCATTCATCTAGAGAAAACCATTGTTAAGTGAATTCCAACAATGCAAAGTCCTTAAAACTTCAACAGTGAAATAGGAAAACCCTTCATTGTCCTCTGATCATATTAACTGGAAACAAAAATATCTAGCTTTTCTGGTGAATGGGAATAACAAGTACTTTACACATTTATGGAAGTGCTGTTATTGAAGGCTTACAGTTGCAAATACCTCAGATGTCCATTAGCAATCAAGCAACACAGTACCTGGCTCGAGGCTCTACGTCTAATGCATGAAGCTGTTCTCATTACCATGTTATCTCAACATGAACTAGTTTCACAAGGCCAAATACAGGTTATGCTCTATGTAAACACAGCAAGTAGTTCACACATCCCCACCCCATCCCTCTATTTTTTCCTTTGGCCAGTAAAGATGTATACCTACTTATTTTTCAAGTTTTATAAGGAAAGAGAAATAACCTGCTCTTTTGGAGAAGGGGGAGGAATGTTTTTTTAGAAGTGGGTAGAGGGTACACACTGAGTTTGAAGACTGCTATTTTAAACTGTTTCATCACACATAACAAAGAAAATCAATACAAAGAAAATCATGAATGAACAAAGTGTTCTCTCTCCAAAATTAGGAGATTCATATCTTACTGTCATCTTCAGCAAAACCAGTCCTCATTGACAAGATTATTATAACTATACAGTCTGTCTGTAATAACCCAGTTTATTTATATGATGTGGAGAACTAATTTTATTCATAGCTATTGGGTCAAATACTAAACTAGTTGGAAGAATTTTATAATATATAAGATAGTGACTAAATAAGTGGCTAAGTTTTCCACTCTACTTCTTTAGTTGACTTTAACAGGACTATTAAATTAAAAGGAGCGGGCCAAGCCCATTCTCTTATCCTTGTTGCTGCCACATTTTGACTGAGGGAGTAAAAAGTAGGGTAACTGATCTCTTACTTACTTTAAATGGGAAGAAGCAACCTCGTAGAAGAGTTTTAAGGAGTTCATGGGCAGGACAGGAAGCTGGTGCAGTAGAGATTGCATAGCCAGGTATTGAAATTTCTTGTTGTCGTGTTGCTCTCGTTAGCATATAATTATATATATGTTGCTGTGATGCTCTTGTCTAAGAGGTGTAATTAATTATGGCTCAACAATGAACCAAACATGTAGAAACGATTAGTAGAAATAATGAGAAGACAATGGTAAGTATTTTTATAACTATTCACTGTGTGTAAAAATTTAATACCTAGTCCCAACCTTTTTCATAGGAGTTGCAGCGAAGTAAAATGCTTGATAATGTGGCTAATTGAGATTGATTCTGCAACTATATATTGTTAAGTTTATATAGTGGATATGGAATTTGGATTCTCAAAAAAGAACCCGGGTAGAAAAATTGCACCAGAAACCTAGTTGGGGTTCAACAGTCTCTTTTAGCCACTGTTTGAATGCTATTCTTTTAGCTATAAAGATATTGTATTTACTTAGGGGTCGTTTGGTAGGGTGTATAAGAATAGTATTGAATAGGGTGTATTAGTAATGATGATATTAGTTATACTTGCATTAGCTATGATGAGATTATTTCTTATGCAATGTTTGGTTTGGTGTATTAAAATAACATGCATTGCACATTTCTAAAAAAAGAATTATTTGTTTACAAAAATACCTCCACAAATAAAGTGGGAAAAATGTGGAATAGGTTTTGAGGGGCAATTGTGTCTTTACCCAGCTAATGCATGCATTAAAGCCCCCTGAATTGCTAATACCATGGTTTCCCATGTATTAGTTATACGTAGCACAATACCAAATAGAGTGTATATAGGTTGAAAAAGTGTATCAACTAAGGTATTATTAATACACAAAGTTAATGAATGAACTATTTTTTCTTGTGCATCCTACCACACAACCCCTTAATGTTCTTGGAGTATGGATATTGATTTATATATTGAATAATTAGGTTGGACAGTGATAATTTCCCCCTTGAATTCATGGTTTAAGATGTGAGATATTAAGTTTAGCTTTAAGCTTGCAAGTTAGGGACATTGAGACTTGACCCCGACTAGCATAATTGATATCGTTAATCAATATTTTTGCATAGATTGAGGCCACTGAAGGTTGTTTGGTTAGTGTTCTATGCGTTGCAATGTTGGGAAACTTGTCATTACAAGGGTAAGTGAGACTTCAAACTTTGGGTGCTTGCTTTTCAAATCCGTTTCAAAAATGTTGTCTTCCCTGTCAATATGTTGGGATGAGCGCGCTTGGCAGAATCAGTGGTCTTTGAGGCCAGCCGCATATACTTTATTTTCAAGTACACTAAAACTCACTTTATAAATTGTTTCGTGATGTGATATGGCAGTGCCATGAGATTGGGGCATTGTGTATGCTTCTTGATTTTACTGGGTCATTGTGTATGCTTCCCCGAGTATTGTGTATGCTGCCAGGGACTTGCAGTGTTGATTAATTGCTTTAACTACCATTTATGACAAGTCTTTAGTGTGAATTGTTTTGAGATATATAGTTTATTGATAAACAATTGTTTGGAACTTGTTGGATATTCTATTATGATATGATTCCTGTGCATAACATTTTAGTGCTCGTGGTGTGTTTGTGTTTTCCAACACTTGTTCCAGGGGTATTTAAAATGGCGAGTCAAAGATCTTACTAGGTTATATTATGTATAACTCACTCCTTACCTGCAAGTCCATGCAGATACTATTGTTGTGGATGAGGCTAGTGGCTGAAGAGTTTGTTGAGTGGATTCTATTGTTGAGGTGAGCTGCCTCATTGTTCATGCAGGCCGTTGTTTCAACTTTCCTTATTTAATGTCATTTATTTATTTCCTTGGGTTTGCATGTCCGACAGTTGAACTCATGTTATTCTATTAGATGTTCCATAGTCTTATTGTTTGTTCCTGGCCAGAGAAGTAGTATTGGAGTGATCGTTGAAATACTAGATTGATTATGGATTTTGTTGGATTATTATTCTCCATTTTTTTATTATTATTAATGCGTTTAGACTTGCACGTAATTGCTCTCAGTACTTATATGATTGGGTAAGTGAATGGATAATTGGTTCACCCAACAGGTGGTGTTAGCGGGTGCCAGTCACATCTAGGGGGTATTTTGGGACGTGACTTTTCCAAATAAAGTGAAAAATATTTTGTTTTCATGGCCAAACACCCACTGAACTTTGCAACAAAAATAATTACAGTATGACAGCTCTAAACCAAACAACAATTATAATATTTCGTACAGTAGCAGACACAAGAAAGTTAGTTTGGTAATGGCATCTGAACTCTTACCAGCCAACTCTCGCTTGCATCAAGAGCTATGCAACTGACATATGGATACAACTCCTTCAATTTCTTATCCTTCTGGGGATCAATTATTTGAATACATTTACCACTTCTGCAATCTAAGACAATTTCATAGAATGGCAGTCAATAATCAACAATAAAGATAGATCAAAATTTAGAAAATCATGTGTTACTCCCAAGTAAGCGAGAGCCCAAAGCAATCAATAGAAGGCAAAATTGGCAAATTCATCAGGGCTGGCCTTGTGTTCCAAATTTTTTTTAATAACTACTGCTCCTATTATTAGAAAGAGTATAAAAGATATACCCCATATTCGTGCTGTCCCATCCTCTGAACCAGTTATAACCTGAAAATTGCCGAGGGAGTGAGGAAGTGAGAGAGAGAGAGAGAAGCAAAATTGGGCCAAATTCCAAGGTACAATTGAAGTTTCAAGAAACATTATATTTAAAGAACACAAGGGTGATGTTGTACTAAACAAGTGCATAAAATGGAAAAGGGAAAGACTAGCCACACAGGAGAGTGTGTATGCATGAGAGACAAGCAGAATCTTTACCTGATTGTGAGAATTTCGCGCAACAATGCAGTGCAAGTAGTCTGAATGTCCTTTGAGAACCATCTTTATTTCATTCTTCTCCTGACCACCATAATTTAAATCACATTAAGAAAGAAGTGACTAAGAATTAATATAATATGATAATCAACCAAGCACCTTGCACAAATACATACCACATCCCAGCAATATGCACAAGAATCACCAGAAGCAGCAAAAATGGATCCGGTCTACAACAGAACACAGAAAATGAAATAAAATTATGTAGACAGGACAACTTGGAGGTCGGAAATTGGACTTGAGAGAAGCAAGAGAAGAATCCAGGAGATATAAATGCTAAACGCATAAGTGTAAATAAAGTTAGCTAAGTCACATGCTTTGAACTAACAGCTCCAACTACGGCATCCATGCCCCGAAGTCCACTCAGAATGAATGCCTAAGTGACTACTTTATTCTTCTCTCCCTACCACCCCATAGGGTTGTTGCAGAAACCTTCTCCAAATTTGGTATTATAATATCAACTGCACAATTCTCAATTCTAAATGGTGTAGGTTGATGGTGTACTAAAGAAGATTGGTAAACCCCCCTTCCCCACGCATCAAAGAAACAGATGAATAAGAGTATAGTACAAATTGTCCACTACTATGAAGTTCTTTTGTAGTTCATTCAAAATTTAGCACTTCAATAAATTGCATGATTTGAAAAAATGATAGCTTCCCCCACACCATGCTCTACTCTTTTCTTCGTAAAAAATGAAATGAAACAAACTATTGCCTCACTGCTGCACAGCAGATAGGTTTCAGACGAACGTTACAATCTAGTCAAGAACCCAAGACATTCCTTCACAACGAAGAGCATCTGTAGTGATACAGCTGGTTTTGCCTCTCAGATTTAAGAAGCATCTAACATTAGAAAACTAAATTACGATTCACATCTACCTCCTAGCAGCTAACGCATAACCAGAAATCAGTCTTACCTATAGTTCTATCCTCTATCTAGAATATCAATCAAGAAGCCACTCGGCTGGCTTAGAAAAAGATAAGAGGATAACTTACCTGATTATTAACAGCCATGCAATTATTTTCGGGAATCGGCGAAAGCGCCCCCCACGGACCTCTGAGATATGAGAACATGGTTAGAACATAAATAAGGCAATAATAGTGTAAAGTAGAGGAGGATGAAATAATAGAACCATCATAAGCAGTAGCCACTAATTTTCAGATATAAAATGCAAAGGTCAAAGACAACATTTCATCTACACACCAATCCAAAAAGTTTTTCAAATTAAAAGCAATGAAAAACTTTAATTGCATAATATATTTGTTCAGAGTCCCCCTTCCCCCAACACCTAACAGGCCAACACCCAAACCCCCTGATTCCAGGTAAACAATAAAAGCTACTAACAATAATGTCAAGGAATCTTCTTAACATTATGTATGAGAGGAAAATTTCAATAACCATCAGTAAGCAAGGAAACTGCATAGACAAAATGTTTAAATCCTGAACAAGACATCTTTTGCTGCACATCAATTGCTAAGGATGCAATATCAACACCTAGCAGTAATGCAAACTGTGTGAGAAGGTAGTAAAATTTCACCCCTAAACTACAAGCTTTCTTTGAAGCCCCTACAACAAGGGATATTTGAAGAAATCTGAAATTATTTCACGTTTCTTGATAACTTACTTCTTTTGAGGATTTACCAAGTCAAGTACTGGCTTTGATACGCCTCCTGAATAGTAACAAAAGAAAAGTAAGCAGAGAATCCTACTGATGGCCAAAAGCAGTAACAAAATAATTTCAAGTTGCATCAACATCACAGTGAAAACCAGACAGCCTATGGGCATTCAGCTGGTGCTTCGACTTGCAGAATTTTTCTGCCCAAACAGATAAAGGATGTTTATGTTCAAAAGGTAATTTGGTTTGTAGCTGCTAAACTAGTATCTAAGAGGGCACACAACAAAATATAATGTGGGAACCAAGAAAGGGGCATCTTACAAAATTAGGCAAGAACATTTTAAGACTAATATTTTGCCAGTTCATTAGGTGTGGCAGAAAGTGCATTCCCTCACTTCTCTGTCATCCAAGACTAACAATATTTCTTGCACTGGTAGATCTATAATGCAATAGGGCCACAATTATTAGAATCCAATTTTTCTTTGCTTTTGTTGAGTCCTACATCGGTGGGCTTAGGGAAATTTGGTCTTGGGTAATGCTCCCTCATGAGCTAGCTTTCGGTGTTGAGTTAGGCCTAAGGCTCATTTCTTTATCGTGATATCAAATCCATGCCCAACCTAATTCATTATTTCACCTGATGTTGGGTCCCCCGTCTTGTATTCCCCCGAATTGGTAGGCACACATCAAAGAGTTTTCATCAAAGGAAGACAATTTAGGGATATTGCCCTAATTGCAAATGAATGCCTAGACTCCAGATTCTAGGAAGGGAAAGCATAATTCTTTGCAAACTACACATAGAGAAAGGCTTTTGACCACGTGAATTGGAGATTCTTGTTAAAACTTAAAAGAAAAATGGGTTTTGGCAGTAAGTGAGTGAACTGGATCAATTTTTGCATATCTACATTCAATTTTTCAGTCTTGATTAATGGCTCACTTGCAGGTTTCTTTCAATCTCACAGAGGAATGAGGCAAGGAGACCCTCGGTCTCCTCTCCTCTTTCTGATAGCAATGGAGCAGTTAAAAAGAAATAAATGGCTCAGAGAAAAAACTTGATGTATCCCATCAATTATCCTCAGAACTTCCACCAATGTTCTGAGATCCTGGGAGGTGAAATAGGAACATTACTCACTGTCTACCTTGGAATATCATTGGGGGCAAAGAGTAGGTCTGAAGACATATGGAATGGGGTTCTAGATAAGTGTGAGAGGAAACTTTCCAGATGGAAAAGCCAATATTTGTCTCTGGGTGGTAGATTCACTCTAATTATTAGTGTTTCAGATGCCCTTCCACATACATGATGTCATTATTTCCAGTCCACCCAAAGGTTGAGATTTGACAAGAGAATTGATGCACTTAGAAGAAGTTTCTTGTGGCAGGAAAACAATGAGAAGAGGGGCTACAACCTTGTCAAATGGAAGTCTGTTAAAACACAAGGAGGCCTAGGCAAAAAAACCTCAGAAAGCAGAACCAAAGCCTACTCATGAAGTGGCTATGGTCTATGGAGATACTCCAATGAAGATGATTCTTTATGGAAGTATGTTATTAAAGGCAAGTATGGAGAAGATGAATCATGGAAGACAAAGGAGATGAGCTCAATTTATGGGGTCAGTATCTGGAGGACTATTAGGAACCTACTCCAATCCTTCAATTATAGAACAAAATTCAAAGTTAGAAATGGGGAAAAAATATACTTCTGGAAGAATAACAGGCTTGAATTGGCTCCTTAAAATTTCTCTTCACGAAGGTTTAGATCCTAAATCAGTAGCAAAGAGCCAATATCAGTGAAGTCTGGAGTAATCATGGCTGGAATTTTAGATATAGGAGATTGGCAGCTTTGCAGAATTCTACAACACACTTGCTCAATTTACTGGAACCCTCAGAGACATATTATGGTGAGACCACAACTCAGGTGAATTCTCAGTCAAAACAGCAAACCACTTGCTGAATTTTGGCAACAATATTAGTGACTTTTGACCTTGGAAGCACAGATGGAAGACTATGATTCCATATAAGGTGGCCTGTGTTGTATGGCTAGTTGTTAAGAAGGCATGTTTGACACAGGATAAGCTACAAAGAAGGCAACTACAGCTATGTTCTATCTGCCCTTTATATGGAAGGACTACAGAGACAAATAATCATTTGTTCCTGCACTGCAGAGTCACCACCCAACTCTGGGAATTTTTTTGGGGCTATGATAGGCTTGAGCTGGACAATGCCAGGGAGTTCACTAGAGATGCTATCTAGCTGGAGCAGAAAAGGGGGCACCAAAGTTCAGAAAAGAAGATGGAGCATAATCCCAGGATGCATACAGTGGACTATTTAGAAGGAAAGAAATTTGTGGTGCTTTGAACACAAAAGGAACCCAATGCAACAGATAAAGTTTAGTTGTATTTTGCTATTTCATTTTTGGTGTAAACAAGAATACATAGAAAACACTGAGACTCTACTTCAAGTCCTAGAGTCTCTATAGTTTTCCTTTTTGCTAGTAGGTATCTTCCTAGGACCTAGGATAGCAGTTTTTGCCTTCTATTACTCCTGTAAATACTGGTTTCACAGCCTTTTTTGTGATTTAATATAAGTTGTTGCCTTCGTCAAAAAGAAAAGATGTCAGCTTAACTGCTACAAGAGGGGCAGATTGAAAATTTTAAGATGCTGAATTGACATTTTTAACTTGTAATCTGTTAAGCTGATGAAAGACACAAATACATATGCATTGCATCTCCTGTTCTTTCCCCTCCTGAACTTCTTTCATAATGAGAGGACATTATAACAAGTTTGTCCGGCAAAGAAATCATTCAGCTGCACGAGTTTCAATACAGCAAAAGAGTTGGATGCAAGAACTGGAAGCAAAACCAAGCAAAGGAGCTCGACATTTTCAAATGTTAAAAAATAGGATGTTAGAATCCGTCATTCAACAACAATATAACAACGCCTCAATCTCAAACTACTCAAGGATTCATGACTGCACACACAAAAAAGATGGTACCTTGTGCCGATTCCTTAGACCCCAACATTTCTTTCCACTTCCATCCTCGAATCCGACCATCATCACCACAACTGCATGAAATTTACATATGTTAACAAAGCATTGGCACGTATGATAGAATAAATAACACTTATCGGAGAAATTTATAGGATATATTTACTTTTATATGATAAGTTCCACAAGATAATTGCCTCTCTTGCTTATTTGATTAAAAAGAAAATTAGTTCACCTAGTTTCACATCCCGGTCATTAACTACAACTCTCTAAAACTAAGTGTTTACAGTGCCAAACAGTTTTACAATTTTTTCTCTACTTGCCCTGACACATGAGCTCTAGTCATGTTAATAGTTATGTACCTGCATTTTGATTTCTTGAAAGTAACATTTTCCCATAAGTTTGATTCTAAGCCAAAAAAAGGTGCACTATCTCCCATCTGTGCAAATTTGCCTACAGTTTTTATCAGTATAGATAGACGCAAATTATGAAATATACCTCAACAACAATGAATCTTCATGGTTGCCATAAAATTTAACATCATAAGCAGGTCCATCATGTCCTTGCACCAGCCAACTAGGTTCAGCTACTGGCACCAATGAACTAAACCAACGTCACCAAATAAAACATCAATTCAAACCAAAACTGACCGCCACACTTTGAAAACATTGAGAAAACAGAAACTCACTTGCCCGCAGAGCTCAATCCCTATCAATAAGAAAAAAGAATAAAATAATAGCAATAAATTTGTAGAGCAATCCATATACTAACGTTCTTTCATATTTTATAGACACAGATATTGAGCTTACAAGGCAAGAAGAGATAGAGTAAGCGGCGATGGAACCGTCGCTAATGGCGGTGACGATGAGGTCCGGATAGGAATTATGGTCCGGGTTCGGGGCGAATGCAGTCCGGAAGACCGTTCGACATTGAGATTCTCTCTCCAGTATAATGGAGTCTCTGTATATGTCTTCGTCCCAGTTTCTGCAGTCCATGGCTGTCGCCATTGTTACCGGGATATTTTGGGGTTTAGTGAATCAGGGTTCAGACCGGCGAGTTATTACGAAGAGAATTCGAAAAAAAATATTGGGTGGACTAGCCACTTTTTGGATCAATATTCAAATTTTAACCACATTTGACATGTAATTAAAAATAATCATTTTCTAACGCAAAAATGAAATTTAAACAAACATACCTCTAGTCTAGATGAAAAACTTCAAAAAAAATTTAGTGGAATGTGATGTGACACTTCAATACTTCATGAAAATAAGCATATAATTATGAAATTCCTAAATTTTTATATTTAATTTAAACTAACTTTGAGAGTAAATATATAAATGAAATTGAGGTTAGGGGCGTACATAGGTCGGTTTGGTTTGATTTTTCATTAAAAAAAACTTAAACCAATTAAGTCGGTTTATTATATCTAAAAACCAAATCAAACCACATTAAGTCGGGTTTTTCGGCTTTAGTCGGTTCTTTTGATTTTTCGGTTTTTTTACAATTATACGGTGATTGAAAAAGAGATCAAATATATTTTCACTTACCTATGTGATAAGCTAAACTTTAAAAACGTTAAATGAACAGATTCAAAAAGAAGGTAAATTCACATGAGTACAAAATAATTTTATTGAATATCAACGTTCATTATGTTAAATTTACTCCCTCCGTCCCAATTTATGTGGCACTTTTCGGATTTTGAGATTCAAACAAGTTTATCTTTGACCGTAAATTTTTCATACATCTTTTAAATATTTTGAATTGTCAATTATTGTGACTTATAGTACTTTTTACATAGTTTATAAATATATAGATTTCATTTCAAAAAATTTGAAGACTCCATGCGTAAATTGCTGGTCAAACTTAAATAGTTTGACTCTCGAAAAACGAAAAGCATCACATAAATTTGGGAGAGTATAAGATTAAAGTCTATGGTCAAACGGAATACAAAACAAAATATTTACAAAGTAGATTGTTAACTTCGAATCTGAAAAACTATAACAGTATAATTGTAACTTTCGATTTGAATACAAAATAAAATATTTACAAAAGTTTACAAGCCCAAATTTAAAATAACATATCTAAACATTGAAAACTATAAACTAATTAAAAATATATTAACAAAATAGATTATAATTAATATTATTTATAAAATTAAATTAAATTATATATTATATTACTTCGGTTTGGTTTTGATTCGATTTGACTTTTTTCTTTTAATACCAAACCAAACCAAGAGTGGTCGGGTTTTTTTTTTCAACGCCAAATCCACCAAAACAAACTACAAATCGGCTTTTTTTTGTTTGACTTGATTCATCGGTTCGATTGGACTTTACGATTTGACTTGTACACTTAATTGAGGTATTACGATAAAATGAGGTATCATATATGAAATTAAATGATAATAATTGTCAGATTATGACACATTTTCACTAAATTTCATGAGAGGGTATTTGTAGAAGTGTTGGTTCATCTGTAGCTATGATTATCAATTGTGGTTACAATTTTTCAATTGTATCTACAACTTCAACATATCGGGACGTCATCAATCTGAACCTATACATATGTAGAATCGAAGAGAGAAAAAAAATAAGAACATTAAGTTAAGGAGTTTTCTTCTCCTCCCTTTCGACTAAGGTATTTCAACTTCCATCAAAGTGAATTTCTAAGGTGTCACACCCCGAGCCTACCCCCTGGATGTGGCCGGCACTTGAGAACCATTGCTGATCCCCAAGCGAACCCTTGGCCTGGCTTACTACTTAGCGGAAGACTTGACTTGAGCATATAGGGCTCTTATCATGACATAGATAACTCATAAAACTTAACTCAAAAAATACTTAAATAAACTTACTAGAAACATTAGTCAAACTCAAATGTAAAGAAAGTATGACGTAGTCTGTGAGACCCATCAATTCTAGACCTGTCCAAATAACTAAGACGGATGTCGGGACAGACCCCACGACATCTCAACAAAACTGAAATGAAAAGATATAGATGAATCCTCCGGGAGTGCTAGGAGGTTCACCAAAACTACTAATTGGGAAGTGCAAATGATCCTCAACGAACGCCTGTTGATGATCTTAAACACCTGTATCTGCATCCACAAAAATGGAGGTCGAATGACATCTGTACATGGAATGTACAAGTATGTAATATAGCTGAGTAGATAAATAACTGAAATGAAGGTACTGAAGACCAATAAAGATATGAGTAACTCAACTGAATGCAAAGAGATAAGGAATGAAACCATTAAAACTTTACAAATACACTTACTCAACTCTGTTCTCATAAAACTCATAAGTATATAGAAAAACACTTTAACTTTACCTTGAGCTCAAAACTGAATGTAAAGAATTAAATGAATAAAGTCAATTTAAAACTTCACAAGGCTAACTCATCTCTGGAAAACTCAACTTCTCAAGTAATATGAAAATAGTATATCTTTAAAGAAGTTTATGCTTTTCTCAAGATGATGATTTAAGTTTATGTCATGATTTTCAAATGTTGCATTGACCTTTTCTCATGATTTACAATTTTAATTTATCAAGATTGATATGTTTTACCTGGCCATGCATCATTATATTTTTTATACTTATCACGTTACAAGTTATATTTATACATTTTCCCCATATTCAGTACATTCAAAGTACTGATTCATATATTTACTATGTCATTATTATTTCATAATATAGGGTCTAACATTTCTTTATCCAACCGTGGCTAGATCAAATTGATACAACGTTGTTAAGTAATTTGTCTGTCCTCATTTTTCGGGGACCGTGCCACTACCTATCTTTTACTTCTTTTATGTTATTTCAGTTACAGACTTCTTTTAGGAGCTAGAGATTTGTCCTAGTCACCTAGCCAAATATGAAGATTTTATGTTTTCCTTTTAGGAAAAGAAAATTCCATTTATGGTAAGAAACTCATGGCAAATACCCAATAGACAATACATAGTCAACGAATGATCTAAAGCCTTTGTCTTCTAGCTAAGAGCACCTAGGAGAGAAAATGAAGCTATCAACTGAGGTCCGGAGATTCTTCTACATTAGTTTAAAAGACTTCTCATCAATAATTCAGAATTAACTCAATGGAATAGGGCTCATGCTGTAATAGGTACATGAACAATACCACAAAATATTGAACAATACGAATACAATTACTCAAGAATAGAATTAGATAACCATCAATGGACTATCTCAACTTTGCTAAAAATCAAGGAAACAAAACCCTAGATTTCTTTTGCAAAAATTCTGGCATATGTAGGGCGTGAGGGCGAACAAACCCAATACTAAGAGCCTTACATACCTGGAAGATCAAAGATCTTGACAAAACTGAAGAACTTGGATGAATGCTTGAAAACCCTAGCTTTTCTCCTCTTGAATCTTCTCTCCAAAATTTCTAAGTGTTAAAGGTGTTCTAATATGATTTAACACTAATATAAACCTTAACTAAGAGGAAAAGGGTTGGATTTTGGGCTTAGAAGGGAAGGGAAAAGTCTGAAATACCCTTCATTAAAACTTTCGGAAGCGACCTATGGTCGTGACCTACGGTTCGTCCTGTTCCTCCGTCGTTTGATTTAGAAATTTCTAAACTTTGGCCTTCCAACGACGACACCCATGTACGGCCCGTCGTTTGACCTACGGTCCGTACATGGCCATCGTAGGTCAGCCTTAGGACTGAAAATCTGACTAAGTCTGGAAGGGAACCTACGAGACCCATCTATGGCCCGTCAACTGAACGACGGCCCGTCCTGTTGCTCCGTAGGTCAATGTTCAAAAACTTGGAATTTCTTAAGGCTGACAGTGCCAACAACAGCTCCCACCTACGGCCTGTCGTTCCACCTACGGTCCGTAGGTGGTCTCCGTAGATCAGTGCTGCAGCAGTTTTCTACATTTTCTCCAACTCCAAGTTACAGGGTGTTAAATTATCTCCCCCTTGGGAACATTCGTCCTCGAATGAGCCCACTCTAAGCCTGTAAGGGATGGGGACACCTAACAACCCAACACAATGCAAATCCAAGCAACACATTCCAACTAAAATTTAAAACTCAAGAACTCAACATGCTAAACTAAGAGTGGTACTTCGTTAAGAGTTAGTACCTTGCTCTGGGTTTACATTGGAGGTGAAAAGATGTGGATATCTCTCTTTCATGTCCTCATCGGCCTCCCAAGTAGCTTCCTCAATGAATTGATTTCTCCACAAGACTTTTACTGATGCAACTTCTTTGGTTCTCAACTTGTGAACCTGACGATCAAGAATCTGGATGGGAATCTCCTCATAAGATAGGTTGTCCTTGATACCAATATTCTCGGTAGGCACAACAAGTAAAGGATCACTCAAACATTTCTTTAGCATAGAGATGTGAAATACCGGATGGACTGCCTATAACTCCGATGGTAGCTCCAACTCATAAGCTACATTGCTGACTCTCTTGGATATCCTATAAGGACCAATGTAGCGGGGACTGAGCTTCCCTTTCTACCAAACCTCACTACACCTTTCATGGGTGAAACCTTCAAATATACCCAATCATCTACCTCAAACTCCAAATCTCTTCTCCTAACATCTGTGTAGGACTTCTGAAGACTCTACGCTGTTTTCAACCTCTCTTGAATTATTTTCACCTTCTCCATGGCTTGATGAACCAAATCTGGTCCTATCAACTCAGCTTCACCAACCTCAAACCAGCTAATGGGAGATCTACACCTTCTCCCATATAGAGCCTCATACGGAGCCATCTGAATGCTGGAATGGTAACTATTATTGTATGCGAACTCGATAAGAGGCAAGTGGTCATCCTAATTACCTTTGAAATCCAGAACACAAGCTCTTAACATGTCCTCTAAGGTCTGAATTGTGAGCTCTGCTTGACCATTAGTTTGAGGATGAAAAGCAGTACTAAGGTTCACCTTCGAACCCAAACCTTTCTGAAACGACTTCCAAAACTGCGCGGTAAACTGAGCACCCCTATCTGAGATGATGGACAAGGGGACTCCATGCAGTCGAACTATCTCATGAATGTACATGTTTGCATACTTTTCTGCTGTATTGGTAGTCTTTACTGGTAAGAAGTGGGCTGATTTGGTCATTCGATCCATAATCACCCAAATGGAATCATGCTGCCTGCGAGATCGCGGTAAACCCGTAATAAAGTCCATATTAATCATCTCCCACTTCCATTCCGGAAGGGGTGTATTTTGAGCCACACCACATGGCCTTTGATGCTCAGCTTTGACTTGCTGGCAATTTGGGCACTTTGCAACAAACTCTGCAATACACCTTTTCATACTACTCCACCAATAGACTTTTCTCAAGTCACGGACTTTGTGGAACCCGAATGAATCGAATATCTGGAACTGTTAGCTTCTTCCATAATCCTCTCTTGGAGATCATCCACCTTTGGAACACATACCATTCCTTGTTATCTCAACACACCATCTCCCCCTTGTGCAAAAGCCATCACTTTCTTCTTATGCACATTTGCCTTCAACTCAAGCAAAATGGGGTCTTTGTCTTGCTTCTCCTTTACCTCTGCTACTAATGAAGACTCAGCTCCATTAATCACAACAACTCCACCTTCACTAGAATCCAACAATCGAACACCCAACCGTGCAAGTCTGTGCACTTCCTTAGCTAACTCTTCCTTGCCTTCTTCAACATGAGCAGTGCTCCCTATGGACAACCTGCTCAAAGCATCAGCAACAACATTAGCCTTACCTGGGTCATAGAGGACAATCATGTCGTAATCCTTGAGCAACTCTAACTACCTCCTTTGTCTGAGATTGAGTTCCTTCTGACTGAAAACATACTGGAGACTCTTGTGGTATGTGAACATATCCACGTGAACATCATAGAGATAATGGCACCATATTTTGAGAGCAAAAACCACTGCTGTCAACTCGAGATCATGAGTCAGGTAGTTCCTCTCGTGAATCTTAAGCTGTCTGGAGGCATAGGCTATAACCCTACCATTCTGCATCAATACACAACCAAATCTAACTCTAGATGCATCACAATACACGACAAAACCCTCTGTACCTTCTGGTAGGGTCAACACTGGAGCAGTAGTTAACCGAGTCTTCAATTCTTGAAAGCTTTTCTCACAAGCTTCAGAACATTGAAACTGAGCTGTTTTCTGAGTCAACTTAGTCAATGGAGACGAAATAGATGAGAATCTCAAGACAAACCTTCTGTAGTAACCAGCCAATCCCAAGAAACTCCTTATATCAGTTGAAGATGTGGGTCTTGGACAATTTTGCACTGCCTCAATCTTCTGAGTGTCGACTTGAATTCCTTCTCCAGATACAATGTGGCCTAAGAATGCCACGGATTCGAGCCAGAACTCACACTTAGAAAACTTGGCATATAACTCTCGATCTTTGAGAGTTTGGAGGACTATTCTGAGATGACTAACATGATCCTCCTCATTCCTCGAATAAATCAGTATGTCACCAATGAACACAATAACAAACATATCCAGATCTGATTTAAATACTCTGTTCATAAGATCCATGAATGTTGCAGGAGCGTTAATCAAACAAAGGACATAACAAGGAACTCATAATAACCGTAATGGGTCCTGAAAGCTGTCTTCGGGATCTCACTTTTTATCACTCTCAGTTGATAATAGCCAGATCTGAGGTCTATCTTAGAGAAACAAGTGGCACCCTAAAGTTGGTCGAAAAGGTCATCAATTTTTGGAAGAGGATATTTATTCTTTATTATGACCTTGTTCAACTGGCGGTAATCGATACACATCTTAAGGGAACCATCCTTCTTCCTCACGAACAAGACCGGAGCTCCCCAAGGTGAGACACTTGGTCGGATGAAACCCTAATCAAGGAGATCTCTCAACTGCTCTTTTAACTCCTTTAGCTCAACTAGAGCCATTCTATATGGCGGAATAGAGATGGGTTGAGTATCGGGAAGGACATCTATTTTGAAGTCTATTTCTCTCTCAGGAGGGACTCCGGGAAGATCATCTGGAAAGACCTCTGGAAACTCACTCACAACTGGAACTGACTGAATAGGCGGTGCCTCAACACTAGAGTCATTAACTCGGACTAAGTGGTAAATGCACCCCTTGGAAACTAACTTTCTGGCCTTAAGGTATGATATGAAATGACCCTTAGGCACTGCTGAGCTACTCCTCCACTCTAAAACTGGCTCATTAGGAAATTGAAACTTGACTACTCGAGTTCTACAATCGACTGAGGCATAACTAGCATGAAGCCAGTCCATACCTAGAATAACATCAAAGTCCACCATATCTAGCTCGACTAAGTCAGCCATAGCATCCTTGTGATAGACAGAGACGGTACAATCACGGTAGACTCTTTCTACTAGAATAGACTCACCAACATGTGTGGAAACACTGAAAGGTTCAAGAAGTTGTTCGGGGGGTGGGGGGTGCCGAACTTCATAGCTATATAAGGAGTCACAAATGACAGACTTGCACCTGGATCAATTAAGGCATAAACATCGAAGGTAAAAACTCGAAGCATACCAGTGATGATATCTGGCGAGTTCTCTTGATTATGTCGAGTACCCATAGCATATAGATGGTTTGTACCTCCGCATGTCCTTAAAGTAGCTCCTCTCTGATTGCTCCTATCTGCTGGAGCTATTGAAGAAAACTGGGCTCTATTACCCCCATTACCCTGCTTATTCTTTGGGCAATCTCTTATGAAGTGACCCGCCTGACCACACTTGAAACAACCTCTAGAGCCATCACGACATTCTCCCCTATGGCGTCTGCCACACCTAGCACAAGCGGGAACCTAATCAGTGCTTTGTGCTACACTTCCCTGAGTACCTTGGGCCCTAAAATTCTGGGACCCTTGACCCTTGTGATCATTCATGTTCCTAGGTGCAGGTGTGCTAACTGAAGATGGAGCGGGTCCAGATGACCTCTGCTGAAAGTTAGACCGATTCCCATTGCCAGTCTTTTGATGGCCAGTCTCCTGACTTGCAGTCTTGGCCCTCTTGCTGCAAAACTCCTCCCTATCCTTCAACTTGTCTTTCTCAACCTGCTGCACATGAATCATCAGCCTAGCTATGTCCATATCTCCGATCAGCATCGTCGCCTTACCTTCCCTGCTAGATAGACGAGACAACCTAGACACGAACAAGCTCATTCGGCTCTTCATATCTGCTACCGTCTCCGGAGCATAACGAGACAATTGAGTGAACATAAGGCTGCACTCTTGCACACTCATGCCTTCCTGCTTCAAATTCAGGAACTCTCTCATCTTCGTTTCTCTTAACTCTCGAGGGAAAAAACGTCCCAAGAAAGCGGTTTAGAACTCAGTCCAGCCCAGAGGTGGGGCTCCTTCTGCCCTAATCTCTTCCACTGATCGTACCAGATCCTAGCAACAACCTTGAGCTGGTATGAGGCCAACTTCACACGTTCAGCATTTGTAACTCGCATCACCTCGAACACTCTTTGAAGCTCTTCAACATAGCCCTCTGGATCCTCAGCAACTTTCAATCCAGTGAATTCTGGGGGATTCATGCATAAGAACTCACGGACTCTGGATGTATCAGCCACATCCTGTCGGTCCACTCTCTGCTGCCCAACTTGGTTAGTCACGACCTGAGTCAGCATCTGAATTGCATTTCTGAACTCAGCATTAGTGACATCCCTTTGGGGGTCTTGCATTTCAGGTGCAACTGGAGCTTCCTGATTTTGTGGATCAATATTTCTCCTGGCAGGACGTCCCCGAACAGCACTTCGTGGAGGCATATCTGAAAAGACACGCTTAAGCACGAATTAGAGGAAATACTTTTATAGAGATGAACTCTATCGCACGAAGTGGAATAAGAAGAAAGTGAAAGGTTCCTAAATGTCGCAGCCTCCAAATTATAGATGTGGTGCACTTCACACCGATAACTAGGAATCTACTGACATGGCTTCATAGACTCCCAAGGCCTCTTGAACTCTAGGCTCTGATACCAAGTTTGTCACGCCCCGAGCCTACCCCCTAGACGTGGCCAGCACTTGCGAACCATTGCTGATTCCCAAACGAACCCTTGGCATGGCTTACTACTTAACGGAAGACTTAACTTGAGCATATAGGGCTCTTATCATGACATAGATAACTCATAAAGCTTAACTCAACTTGCAATATTCAATTACTGTCTGAAAATACTTAAATAAACTTAATAGAAACATTAGTCAAAACTCAAATGTAAAGAAAGTATGACATAGTCTGTGAGACCCATCAATTCTAGACCTGCCTAAATAACTAAGACGGATGTCGGGACAGACCCCACGACATCTCAACAAAATTGAAATGAAAAGATATAGATGAATCCTCCGGGAGTGCTAGGAGGCTCACCAAAACTACTAATTGGGAAGTGCAAATGATCCTCAACGAATGCCTGTTGATGATCCTAAACACCTATATCTGCATCCACAAAAATGCAGGTCGAATGACATCAATACATGAAATGTACGAGTATGTAATATAGCTGAGTAGATAAATAACTTAAATGAAGGTACTGAAGACCAATAAAGATATGAGTAACTCAACTGAATGCAAAGAGATAAGGAATGAAACCATTAAAACTTTACAAATACACTTACTCAACTCTGTTCTCATAAAACTCATAAGTATATAGAAAAACACTTTAACTTTACCTTGAGCTCAAAACTGAATGTAAAGAATTAAATGAATAAAGTCAATTTAAAACTTCACAAGGCTAACTCATCTCTGAAAAACCTAACTTCTCAAGTAATATGAAAATAGTATATATTTTTACTCTGGGGAGTTTCTCTAACCGACAACCATCACTATGAGCTATGTGATGATACAACGTAACATCCACACTGCTAGAACGGTCCTATACTTGCAAGGCATAGGACTCTCAAACTCATTAAGTGGATCCACTAAGTACAATATGGAAGGAAATCATCTAAAAAGTATGAATCCTTTACCCATATTGGCTACATGGTTTATGGAGGCTGTGAGTTGTTTGTACTCTCCCCCATATCAGTGCTCAATACTACTCCCAAAAAGCTTTTTACTTTGCTCATCTCAAATGGTTAAAAACATTATCTTTTCTGGGTTGAGGTAATTACTCAACTAATTCTCTTAAAGAGGTAACTATTTTCTGGAGTATCTCAGTACTCAATAACTTACTTTAGAAATCATTGTTTCTATTTTTAAAATACTGTTATCCTGGAAAAATACTTAGTTTCCCAAATGCTTCTCAAATATTTTCTCAAAACTTCTTTCTTTTGAACTCTTCTCAAATCTCTTCTTTAAGCTATTCTCAAAACTCTTCTTTAAGAAATCAATTTAAAATAATTAATTAGTTTAAAAGACTTCTCATCAATAATTCAGAATTAACTCAATGGAATAGGGCTCATGCTGTAATAGGTACATGAACAATACCACAAAATATTGAACAATACGAATACAATTACTCAAGAATAGAATTAGATAACCATCAATGGACTATCTCAACTTATCTAAAAATCAAGGAAACAAAACCCTAGATTTCTTTTTCAGAAATTCTGGCATATGTAGGGCGTGAGGGTGAACAAACCCAACACTAAAAGCCTTACATACCTGGAAGATCAAACGCTTGAAGTTAATTCTAATTGAGAAGATTCAGTACTCAAATTTAAGTTTTGGGTCTTCCTACAATAATCCTATCATCTCAAACTCATTTATTGTAGTCATTTATGATAGTTGATATTTCCTCTGTTTCAAAAAGAATGATTTAGTTTGACTTAACATGAAGTTTAAGAAAAAAAAGAATTTTCTATCTTGTGGTCTTAAATTAAAGTTATATCAAATATACCAAAATGTCCTTTAATCTTGTGGTTTTAAACATGTCACGTAAAAAGTTGAAGTTATAGTGTTGCCAAAAAAGGAAATAAGTCATTCTTTTGTAAGAAAACTATAAAAGAAAGTAGCTCATTCTATTTTAAAACGTCGGGAGTAGTATTTATGAGACTTGATGATAGTTGATGAGAAGAAGATGAATTGTGAATGGGTATTAAAAATTGTATATAATGAGTAGATTAACTTTTTTACAGTGTTGATAGGAAAACAATTAAACTTGATCTAATGTCAAATGACCACACATGGAGAAATTGATGAAATTGATCGATTAACGAGTCTTATGAGAGTAGTTTGTATTATGAGGAACGCTTTAATTTAAATAATTAATATTATATAAAGTAACCTTTGTAGAATCATTGGGACAGTTGGAGCTTAAATTTGCTAATGGAACATTCAAAGGTATGTTGAGTGTATTCTTTCATAAATTTCTTCCCAGTGTTCGTGTCTTTCAAGTGGTCATTTAAATGTCTAGATGAATTTAAATGTTAATGTATGATTGTGGGACGCGTAATCGTACATAATATTCATATGTTCCAATGTGTTCTGCTATTAATATTATGGAATGTCTCATATGAATGTTTTATCACGTTTCAAGTTATATTTATATATTTGATATTTTCAAATAGGTCATATGATGTATTTTCTCTTATGATGAAAGGAATGACGTATTGATTGTTATAAAAAATAATTTTTGACAGAAAATTATCTCAAAAAGGGTGTATTATTTTTTGGTCAAATTAAAGTTGTTGCTCAACGTTCTTTTTTCTTATTAATGACAAAATAAGTCTGTTGGCCAACATTCTTATTCTTCTTCTTAATGGTCATCTTTATGACATTGATCCTCTATTATTTTAATTATTTTTTAGAACGTTGAACGTTGGCAAATTGAATCTTTCCTTTCACTATAAATATTTCCCTATTGCTTGATAGAGGAAGAGTGGAAAACAAATCAACAATTGCTTCATTCCTCTTCTTTCTTTGCCGAATTTTATTAATATAAAACTTAATTAAAAGAAATACGTCGAAGGCAGTGGTGGAGCTACAGTGTCGGACACCCTTCTTCAGAAAATTATACTATGTATATAGCTCAAATGATGTTTTAATTGAATATATTCTTTGATTTGGACACCCTTGATAGATCTGAGAGGCACGGTCCAGCAGTAAAGGCAACTCGTTGGAGTTCTAATTCGCCGGTTCGAATCCCATTTTATGTTTTTCATCCTTGAATTACCTTTTTTAAACTAAAAAAAGAAAGTTGAGTCTACCTTTATCTTTATCAAATAAGGGAACATTTTTAACTATTCTTTTCTAAAATCTAAGAATTTCTTAAGAAATAACTTTAAAAAATTATGTAAAAATAAATAATAAATTTTTACAATATTTTTTATTAAAAATATTACTAAAGAAATCTTAAAGTTTAAAATTCAAATTTTTAAAAATTTTATTTAACAAAAAGTTCTATATATATTACAAATTCTCATGATTCTCTTTCATTTGGTTCTAGGTTTCTATTTGTTTACTCTTTAACAATTGCTAGTCTGTCTCCATCCATCCCATTGTGTCTACTCCCATGTGCCATCATAAGTTTACAAAATCAAAGTGATGATGATTTTTAAAAGTGTCTTATACATAGAAAGAAAAGTATTTCATATTATTATTAATTAATCTATAATTTTAAAAAATAATGGAAAAACAATTTTGTCGAAAAAAATTGTGATGATGTACTTGGATAAGATGTTTATAGTAGTTTTTTTTTTGTTGACTTCTTATGTTAGTTTTAATTATAAAATTGTAGCCCTATTATAATGTTTTTTAATGATTTAGCTAAATATTACGTAGGTGGACTTAAAATTTTTGTGAACTCATTCATTGATTCTTTTTATTGAATTTCTAAAATTTGAACACCCTAGATAAAATTTCTGGCTACGCCACTAGTTGAAGGAATATATGTAATGACCCTTCAGGTCATTTGTGTGTTTGTGCCTCTTTTCTGTCATTTAGAGCATTCCTGTAGCGATCCCGAGTCTTTTCTGACTTGCTAGCACTGTAGGTTCGGTCACCTAGTCGTTCGTTTAGTTTTTATGCCTGTTTTCCTGTTTTGGAGCTTTTGCACCTTGAAAAATTGATTTCGGTTATAACTTCATGTAAACAACCTCAAATGGGCATTCTGACGGTTCCATCAGCTCCGGAGCGGCCAAATTATGCTATAAGTGTTGTTGGCCTGAGTCCCGGGCTTCCGGTGTGATTTTGGGGCCAATTAGCTCTTTAGCCTTCAAAATTTGGCTTAAAGTTGACTTTGATCAACATTCTTCGTAAATGCACTCGGATGAGAATTCCGTCTGCGCGGTTAGTTTCAGAATGTCGAGTTTGGTCTAGAATGACCCTTCGAGAACTTCCGATCAAATTCTGAGGCCTCCGATAGAATTTGGCTAAAATGGCCCATTGGGTGTGGGACACACTTTTCGTCGAAACAACCTCGTATGAAAATTTCAATTGCGCCACTGAGTCCAGAACGTCAAATTTGATGGGGTATCATATCTCGTTGCATGCACGAGTTTCCGAACGAATTCCGGGCACCCCGTCGGAGTTTTGGAATTGTCCAAAACTCAGTTGGTGCACAACTGATATTGCAGACCCATTCTCTCTCCGCGTTCGTGGAATTGGCTCCACGTTCACGAAGGTGTGGGCCTGTCGCGAGCTAAGTTCCGCGTTCGCGGAGGTCTGAGGAATCCTTCTCCGCGTTCGCAGATAGGGCTGCGCATTCGCGGAGGTTTGGGAGGCCTAGGGGAGTCTTCTCTCGGCGATCGCGGATAGGGTTCTGCATTCGCGGAGGTATGAATCCCTTCTCTCTGCGTTTGCGGGCCCTTGATCGTGTTCACGGCGTAGCGTTTATTTATCCTCCGCGTTCGCGGGGCCTTAGTCGCATTCGCGGAGGTCAGCGGGTTGCAGTGGCTTTATAAGTTAGGTCGAGGCTCATTTGAAAAGAAGTTCCAAAATTCATATCTCCTTCATATTTTATCGGTTTTTGGTGATTCAAAGTCCCAGGCGTTCAGATTCGCGTTGGCTTCGTGGGTTTGTGGTCGGTTTGCATTGGGTATCCCTCGATTTCTGTGAATTCGAGGCCTAAGTTGCTATCTTAGGCTTATAATTGTAAAGTTTTGCATTTCTGGTTGTTAGCTGTTTGGAGCTGATCCGAGCCTCGATGGGTGTTCCATTTCGGAACGCAAGTTTGGGGGAGGATTTGGGACTTCTTCACGGAGTCAATTCCAGAAAATCCAGAGCGGGTTCCACATTTCTCAATTTTGACTCTGAAATTGGTCTGTCTCTGATTTTAATAATTTTAGTAACTAAATGACCGTATTGACGCTGTGACTCTATTTTTGACAGCACGACAGCAGTCTGAGGCCGTTCGGAAGGTAAAAGCTTCGGCAGAGTGACTTGGAGCGCGCATGATCGGCCTTCTGGTAGGTTACGGCTTCCCTTATTCCTAGATTAAGCTTGAATGAGTAATTACTTGTCAGTTTGTGTGGATCTGAGTTGGGTAGCTAGTATTTCTGTCCTTTTTCTCCGATTTTCTTCATTTAGAGTTGATTTTTGGATGGTTCGGGCTAGTATCATGCTTTAGTATGAGTTGTTGACCTTGGGGTGTTGATGATTTGTTCGTGGGTTATCTGTTGGGTGGTTATCTGTTGTTGCATTCTTGGTTTCAGGTTATTTTCTTTCGTTATGATTGATTGCTGTGATTTTCGACTTTACAATAGGTTAGGATAGTGTTGCCTTAGTCTCATGCACCTGTTGACTTTGGGTATGTATCCGACGTTGATTCGGATGGACTAGGTCCTTGTAGACTGGCATAGCAGACTTGGGTCTGATAGTTTGGGTTATGTTTTAGTTTCGTTGTTGAGATCTTCCTATTCTCTCCTCCCCTTTTTTGCGATGTCGATGCATTATCAGAGGCGTAGCCTCTCCCTGTCGAGGATGTTCGAGGCCGGGCTTTCATTGAGGTTTATCGGGAGAGGTTATCGGCCTGCAGTGGCCTGAGATCATTTCACGCGGTGCATGTTAATTTAGATTGGATGGTTATCCACGATAGCTTAGAGTTGAGATCCTCTATAGAGTTCATTTGACCCGCACACTCTGACTGGCAGGGACAGGGCCCTTGGGGATGATAGCTAACTCACTTGGCTGGCACGGGCTGGGCCCAAAAAAGGGCCCTCGGAGTGTTAGATGGCTCACTTGTCTGGCATGGGCTGGGCCCTAGGCAGGGCCCCTGGAATGACAGCCTATTAGAGGGCCCAGCTGGGTTTAGTTCTGATATTCTTATATTTACTTTTCGGTTATTCTATTTCCTGTTCTATTGACCTCTGTTTGTGCTTGATTCTCTCTTGTCTGCCTGTTTTTACCTTTCTTGCTCAGTCGGCCTATGATGCCTATTGGGTACCTGTTGTTGGTACTCATGCTACACTCTGCATCTATTTTCGTGATGCAGGTCCAAGCACCAGTCATTAGCGTTGAGTTCGAGCCTGCAGCTGTCTATTCAAGAGACGAGGGTGAGCACATGGCGTTCTGGGATTACCTGTCTCCTTCTGTATTTATATTTTTACTTGTCTTTTGCTTTCGAGACAGTTTTTTTCCGTGGTCCACTTTTTGGGGCGTGTATTCATTTAGTAGCTCTGTACTGGTGACTTCAAGGTTCTGGGAGGTATTGTTATTGTATATAGATGTTTCGCTTCCGCCCTTTCTTATATGTGTTCTCATTTTATATTTTCGTTTAGTTGAGGTTAGTTTCCACCCTCAGTCCCATTACTGTTATGTTTTGGGATAGGGTTTTGGCTGGCCTACGGGTGGGTTGGTAGGCGTCATCATGGCTCGAGAGATCGTGTCGTGACAAGTTGGTATCAGAGCTCCAGGTTCGTTTGTCTCATTTGTACAGAGCTAACATCTAGTATAGTCCTGCGGATCGACACGAAGACGTCCGTGACTTATCTGTGGGAGGCTACAGGATGTCTTTAGGAGGTTTTCTTATTTTTGATTCCTGTTTGTGCGTCATTATCTGATTGGTTTCATGAAATCTCATTTGTTTCACTCTGTTGCAGGAATGACTCGCACGCGCAATAGAGGTTGACTCCGAGGTCGAGGTGGTGCTGTGGCATCAGGCCGCGAGAGAACGAGGACTCCGGAGCCAGAGTTGGAGCCTCGTAGAGAGTAATTTCCTCCTCAGCCGGTGGGGCTGTGACCAGCCCATCCACCGCCCGCACCAGCTGCCTCCCCCGACCTTCAGAACATGCTTGCCCAGATTCTAGCTGCTATCGAGGGTATGCAGCAGCAGTAGCAGTTGGCCCCAGCACCAGTTCCAGAGCCGATCCCAGCACCGCAGGGCCAGCCTGCCCTGTGGTTCCAGAGATACGTCAGCACGACTAGCCTGTGGTAGTGGCTCTAGAGGTTCATCAGCCGCCAGCACCGGCCGCGGTTCAGCCGAACCCTTTGGACGGGGTTATGCCACTTAGAGAGCAGAAGATGCTCTGGGTGTTTCTCAGGCTACCACCGCCGAGGTTTTTCGGGGCTGTAGGGGAGGACGCCCATGAGTTTATTACTACTTGCCGGAAGAGATTGCAGACATTGGGCTTAGTGGAGTCTAGGGGAGCTAACTTCACGGCATATCAGCTAGACGGATCGGCCAGACAGTGGTGGCATTTTTTTATCGAGACTAGGCCAGTTGGATCGCCACCGGTATCGTGGACGGAGTTTTTAGAGGCTTTTCTGGCCAGATTTATTCCACGAACTGTCAGGGATTGGCTTCGTAATAAGTTCTCAAGGTTGGAGCAGGGCTCCATGACAGTATCCGAGTATGAGGCCAGATTCCTTGAGTTGTCCTGTCATGCCACCAAGATTCTGCCTACAAAGGAGGAGCGGGTTCGATGTTTTGTTAGAGGTCTGAGACTGCAGTTGAGGATTGAGTTGCAGTCTATGTTATCAGCGGGCAGTTCTTTTCTAGATGTGGTAGACCATTCCCGCACTATTGAGCAGCTACGTCTTGAGGCCCACGGGGGCAGCGGCAAGAGGGACAGATAGGATGGTAGAGCTAGTGGGCCCCGTTCCAGGCCTAGAGTTACTCGGGACCAGGTTTATCAGAGGTTCCAGACAGGTCAGCCTAGTCGCACATTCCAGGCTCCATTGCAGTTATCAGAGGGTGACCAGCACCGCCAGAGAGCATATAGTGTCGGGCCGAGTCAGGGTCGGGGTAGCTTGCAGCCGGGATCTTCAGGTCAGGGTGGCCGACCTCTAGTAGGGAGCAGATATTCGGGTTGCTTCACCTGCGGGACACCTGACCATTAGGCTAGGGAGTGCCCTTCTTCCAGGCCAGCATTACCAACTCCCTAAGCGATGAGACCGGTTTCAGCAGTAGCACCTCCAGCTAAAGGAGGAGGGCAGCAGTAGGGTGCGGGGAGGTCCTCGGGGAGGCAGGACAGGCGGTAGAGCAGATGCACAGGGTAGGGGCACCCAGGGCTATTTCTATGCAGCTCCAGCCAGGGTAGAGGCCGAGGCGTCTGATGATGTGATCACAGGTATGATCCTTTTATGCCATCAATCCGCTTCAGCCTTATTTGATCCTGGTTCCACTTATTCTTATGTGTCCGCTTATGGTGTGCCTCGATTGGGAGTGAGTCCTGAGCCTTTATCTGTACCTTTGCGTGTTTCGACCCCAATAAGGGATTTTTTAGTAGTGGATCGAGTTTGTAGATCATGTGCGGTGACTATTCGGGGGCAGGACACTCTGGTTGATCTTATTGTGCTCTGTATGGTGGATTTTGATGTGATTCTGGGCATGAATTGGCTATCCCCTCACTGGGCTGTCTTGGATTGCTATGCCAAGACCGTTACTTAAGTCATGCCTAGTATTCCACCGGTGGTGTGGCAGGGTTCTTGTAGTCGCACGCCGATTGGGGTCATTTCTTATGTTCAGGCTCGGAGGCTAGTGGCTGGCAAATTTTTGGCATATTTGGCGTATGTTAGAGATGTTAGTAGGGAGGGCCCTACAGTTGAGTCAGTGCCTATAGTCCGAGAGTTCGCAGAAGTGTTTCTTGCCGACCTTCCTGGCCTACCCCCAGAGTGAGATATTGATTTTGCCATTGATTTGGAGCCGGGTACCCATCCTATTTTCAACCCACCGTACTGTATGGCTCCTGCAGGGCTCAAGGAGCTCAGTGTTCAGCTTCAGTACCTCTTGGGTAAGGGGTTCATTTGTCCTAGTGTATCACCTTGGGTGCCCCTGTTCTGTTTGTGAAGAAGAAGGATGGTACCATGCGGATGTGTATTGACTACAGGCAGCTAAATAAGGTGACGGTGATGAACCGTTACCCCATGCCTCGTATTGATGATCTGTTCGACCAGCTTCAGGGTGCCGCAGTGTTTTCTAAGATCGACTTGAGATCTGGCTATCATCAGCTAAGGATTCTAAGACAGCATTTAGGACTTGTTACGGCCATTATGAGTTCCTGGTGATGTCTTTTGGGTTGACTAAGGCCCCTGCCGCTTTCATGGACTTGATGACTCATGTATTCAAGCCGTATCTAGACTCCTTCGTCATAGTGTTAATTGATGATATCTTGGTATACTCGCGGAGCCATGGTGAGCATCAGTAGCATCTTAGGATAGTGCTCCAGACTTTGAGAGATCATCGGCTTTATGCCAAGTTCTCAAAGTGCGAGTTCTAGCTTAAGTCTGTAGCATTCTTGGGGCACGTGGTGTCCAAGGATGGCATTATGGTGGATTCGGTGAAGATTGAGGTTATCCGTGATTGGGCTAGGCCCACTTCTGTGACTAAAGTTCGGAGCTTCGTCGGATTGGCAGGGTATTACATGCACTTTGTCGAGGGTTTTTCCACTAAAGCAGCACCTCTAACTCGGTTGACTCGCCAGGATGTTTCCTTTGTGTGGTCGGAGGAGTGTGAGAGGAGCTTCTTGAGGCTCAAGGAGTTGCTTACCACCGCTCTTATATTGACTCTTCCAGTTGAGGGCGAGGGCTTCACGGTTTATTGTGACGCATCCGTCATTTGTTTGGGTTGTGTTCTGATGCAGCAGGGCCGGGTTATTGCTTATGCATTGAGGCAGCTTAAGCTGCATGAGCACAACTACCCCACTCATGATCTAGAGTTGGCAGCGGTAGTTTTTGCGCTTAAGATCTAGAGGCATTACCTTTATGGAGTTCACTGCGAGATATATACCGATCACTGGAGCCTTCAGTACATTATGAGCTATAGGGATCTTAATTCGAGGCAACGCCATTGGATCGAGCTCCTGAAGGACTATGATCTCTCTATTAACTACCATCGGGGCAAGGCGAATGTAGTAGCGAATGCCTTGAGTCGGAAAGCAGGGAGTATGGGTAGTTTAGCCTTCCTTTCTGTTTCGAAGCGACCCCTGGCTATGAACATTCAGTCTTTAGCCAATCAGATGATCAGGCTTGATGTTTCAGATTCCAGCTGGGTGTTAGCTTATGTGGGGGTTCAGTCATCTCTGCTTGATCAAATCTGTAGTCGTCAGTTCGAAGATGAGACATTGGTGGCACTTAGAGGCAGGGTTTTGGCAGGTGATGTCGAGAAGGTTACCCTAGATTTAAATGGGGTTTTTAGGTTTGTTGGCCATTTATGTGTTCCGAAGGTTGGTGATTTGATCCAGCTAATCCTTAGCGAGGCCCATGATTCCAGATACTCTATCCATCCGGGCACAGCTAAGATGCATCGTGATTTGAGGCAACACTACTGGTGGAGCGGTATGAGGAGGGACATCTCAGACTATGTTTCCCATTGCTTGTGTTGCCAGCAGGTGAAGACCGAGCATTTGAGGCTTGGTGGAGAGTTGCAGAGGTTACCCATTCCTGAGTGAAAGTGGGAGCGCATCACCATGGACTTCGTTGTGGGGTTGCCACGAACTTCTAGAGGTATTGACAGCATTGGGTCATCGTGGATCGATTGACCAAGTCAGCACACTTCCTTCCAGTTCATTCTTTCTTCAGTGCTGAGAGGTTAGCACGTATCTACATTCGGGAGGTATTCCGCCTGCACGGTGTGCCTATATCTATAATTTCGGACCGGGGTTCACAGTTCACTTCTAGCTTTTGGAGAGTACTTCAAGAGGAGTTGGGCACCCGTGTCGATCTTAGCATAGCTTTTCACCCACAGACCGATGGTCAGTCAGAGCGTACTATTCAGGTTCTTGAGGATATGATGCAGGCCTGTGTTATGGATTTTGGAGGCCAGTGGGACCAGTTCTTGCATTTGGCGTTGTTTGCGTACAACAACAGCTACCATTCCAGCATCCAGATGGCCTCGTTTGAGGCCTTACATGGTAGGCGTTGTCGCACTCCACTTGGTTGGTTTGAGTCTACAGAGCCTAGGCCGAGGGGTACAGATCTGTTTCAGGAGACCTTGGAGCATGTGAGGTTGATTCAGGATAGGCTCAGGACGGCTCAGAGTAGACAGCAGAGTTATGCAGATCGCAGGTGTCGCCCGTTGAGATTTGTCGTGGGAGATAGAATATTCCTCTGAGTATCGCCCATGAAGAGCGTGATGAGATTCGAGAGGTGGGGAAAGCTTAGCCCCTGGTAAATTGGGCCTTTTGAGATTTTAAGGGCAGTTGGTGAGGTGGCCTATGAGTTAGCTTTACCTCCAGCATTCCCAGCTATTCATCCAGTCTTCCATGTTTTGATGCTGCACCGATATCTTCCAGATGAGTCTCATGTGCTCCAGTATGATGCCGTTGAGTTGGATGATCGCCTGACCTATATTGAGGAGCCCGTTGCTATTTTGGCCAGAGTTGTGAGGCAGCTGAGGTCGAGAGTCATTCCTGTAGTTAAGGTCCGTTTCAGGCACCGTCCAGTTGAGTAGGCTACCTGGGAGACCGAGCGGGAGATGCGGGAGCAGTTCCCCAGCTTATTTGAGCCCTCAGGTACTTCTTGACTCTTACTTTCGCGGACGAAAGTCCTTTTAGTAGTGGATGTTGTAATGACCCTTCAGGTCATTTGTATGTTTGTGCCTCTTTTCTGTCATTTAGAGCGTTCCTGTAGTGACCCCGAGCCATTTCTGACTTGCTGGCACTATAGGTTCGGTCGACTGGTCGTTTGTTTGGTTTTATGCCTATTTTCCTATTTTAGAGCTTTTGAACCTTGAAAAGTTGATTTTGGTCATAACTTCATGTAAATGACCTCATATGGGAATTCTAACGGTTCCATCAGCTCCGGAGTGGCCAAATTAGGCTAGAAGCATGGTTGACACGAGTTCCAAGGCTTCCAGTGTGATTTTGGGGCCAGTTAGCTCTTTAGCCTTCGAAATTTGGCTTAAAGTTGACTTTGGTCAACATTCTTGGTAAACGCATTCGGATGAGAATTCCGTCAGTGTAGTCAGTTCCGGAATACCAATTTTGTTCTAGAATGACCCTTCGAGAACTTTCAAGAGCTTCCGATCAAATTCTGAGGCCTCCGGTAAAATTTGGCTAAAATGGCCCATTGGGTGTGGGACCCACTTTTCATCGAAACGACCTCATATAGAAATTTTGATTGCGCCATTGTGTCAAGAACGTCGAATTTGATGGGGTAGCATATCTCGTTGTGTGCACGGGGTTCCGAACGAATTTCGGGCACCCCGTCGAAGTTTTGGAATTGTCTAAAACTCAACTGGTGCACAGCTGATGTTGCAGACCCATTCTATCTCCACGTTCGCGGAATTGGTTCCGCGTTTACGGAGGTGTGGGCCTATCTTCTCCGTATTTGTGGGCTAGGCTCCGCGTTTGCTCAGGTCTGAGGTATCCTTCTCCACATTCGCGGATAGGGCTCCGCGTTCGCGGAGGTCTGGGAGGCCTGGGTGAGTCTTCTCTCCGCGTTCGCAGAGGTGTGAATCCATTTTCTCCGCGTTCATGGGCCCCTGGCTGCGTTCGCAGAGTAGCGTTTGTTTTCCCTCCGCATTCGCGGGGCCTTGGCCGCATTCGCGAAGGTCAACGGGTTGTAGTGGCTTTATAAGTTGAGGTCGAGGCTCATTTGAAAAGAAGTTCCAAAATTCATATCTCACTCATCTTTTATTGGTTTTTGGTGATTCGAAGTCCCAGGCATTCCTATTCTCGTTGGCTTCGTGGTTTTGTGGTCAGTTTTTGTTGGGTATCCCTCGATTTTCATGAATTTGAGGCGTAAGTTGCTATCTTTGGCTTATATTTGTAAAGTTTTGCATTTCTGGTTGTTGGTTGTTTGGAGCTGATCCGAGCCCCAATGGTGTTCCATTTTGGAATGCAGGTTCGAGGGAGGATTTGGAACCTCTTCACGGAGTGAATTTCGTAAAATCCAGAGCAGGTCCCACATTTCTCGATTTTGACTTCGAAATTGTTAAGTCTCCGATTTTGATGATTTTAGTGTCTAAAAAATCGTATTGACGTTGTGACTCTATTTTTGACAGCGGGGCAACAGTCAGAGGTCGTTCGGAAGGGAAAGCTCCGGCAGAGTGACTTGGAGCGCGCATGATCGGCCTTCTGGTAGGTTACGACTTCCCTTTTTCCTAGATTGAGCTTGAATGCATAATTACTTGTCGACTTGTGTGGATATGGGTTGGGTAGTTAGTATTTTTGTCCTTGTTCTCCGATTTTCTTCGTTCAGAGTTTATTTTTGGACGGTTCGGGCTAGTATCATGCTTTAGTATGAGTTGTTGACCTTGGGGTGTTGATGATTTGTTCGTGGGTTATCTGTTGGGTGGTTATTTGTTGTTGCATACGTGGATTCAGGTTATTTTCTTTCGTTATGATTGATTGCTGTGATTTTCGACCTTAGAATAGGTTAGGATAGTATTGCCTTAGTCCCATGCACCTGTTGACTTTGGGTATGTATCCGATGCCGATTCGGATGGACTAGGTCCTTGTAGACTGGCATAGCAGACTTGGCTCTGATAGTTTGGGCTGTGTTTTAGTTTCGTTGTTGCGATCTTGCTGTTCTCTCCTCTCATTTTTTGCGATGCCGACGCGTTATCAGAGGCGTAGCCTTTCCCTGTCGGGGATGTTTGAGGCTGGGCTTTCGTTGAAGTTTACTGGGAGCGGTTATCGGCCTGCAGTAGCCTGAGATCATTTCATGCGGTGCGTGTTGATTGAGAGTGGAAGGCGATCCACGATAGCTTAGAGTTGAGATCCTCTACGGAGTTGATTTGACCCGCATACTCTGACTGGCAGGGACAGGGCCTCCGGGGGTGATAGCTAACTCACTTGGCTGTCACGGGATGGGCCCCCAGAGTGATTAGCTGGCAAGGCGATTGGACATAGGTTATTTGAGGTCCTCTGGGCAGGGCCCCCGGAGTGACAGCCTATTGGACAGTTGGATATCAGGTTATTGTGCCCCGAGGGGGCTAGCAGGCTAGGTGAGACGATTTGAGATTTGGATTTGTTATCTGGTTTGAAGATGGTTTGTTCGTTTGGTGGAGTTGACTCGGTGATTCTGGTTCATAGTTGGTCCTTCCTCAGTTCTCGTAGAAGTAGTTTTCAGTGCACCTGTCGGGCTTATGGGGGTCCGTTCAGGTTCTTGTTTGTTTGTGCTTGAGTGTACCTAGCGGGTCTTATAGGGGGCTCAGCTGAGTTTAGTTCTGATATTCTTATATTTACTTTCCAGTTATTCTATTTCATGTTCTGTTGACCTCTTTTTATGCTTGATTCTCTCTTGTCTGCCTGTTTTTACCTTTCTTGCTCAGTCGGCCTATAATGCCTACTGGGTACCTGTTGTTGGTACTCATGCTACACTTTGCATCTGTTTTTGTGATGCAGGTCCGAGCGCCAGTCATCAGCGTTAAGTTCGAGCCTGCAACTGTCTGTTCAAGAGACGAGGGTGAGTACATGGCTTTCTGGGATTACCTGTCTCCTTCTGTATTTATATATGGACTTGTCTTTTGCTTTCGAGACAGTTTGTTTCCGTGGTCCACTTTTGGGGCTTGTATTCGTTTAGTAGCTCTGTACTGGTGACTTCCAGGTTCTGGGAGGTATTGTTATTGTTTATAGATGTTTCGCTTCCGCCCTTTCTTATATGTGTTCTCATTTTATGTTTCCGCTTAGTTGAGGTTAGTTTTCACCCTCAGTCTCATTACTGTTAAGTTCTGAAATAGGGTTTTGGCTAATCTCATCAATTAACATAAATCTAGTGATATTTATATAATACAATACATCTAATATTTAATTATCTATCTCAATATTCGTAAGAAAATACAAGTTCTAGCACGCTATTCTTAAGAGATAATCCCAAACATGAAGCTGAAACACAAAAATTATACCAATTTACGTAGGAATCCTACCCCCACCCTAATATGAATTTTACTTAATAATTGAGTCATCATTTTTCCATAAATAATCCACTTTTTCTTGTCCCCTCAGATTTACAGAATCATATATTAAAAAAACTTTGCATCAGCAACATATGGCTTCACCTTTGCTAAATTTCAATAAGATCTATTAATATAATAATAATAATTATTCAGTTTCCATCTATTCACTATATTACACTATCTATAGAAAAGATCAAAAACTAATTAGTAATTATTTCTTACCTGAACTTGAAGTACGAGCATCTGCCATTCTCTCGTCTGAGGATATTAGCCCTAATAGGTTTATGTTATAATTTTTTAAAAATCTTCTTTAACTTATTTCAATAAATGGGTCAAGTGGTATAGGGTATTAAATAAATTATGGACTTGGCCTATTAACCACCAACTAAATTAATTATTTAAAAATTATCTATCAATTAAATAACCTTAGTTAAACGAATAGTTCAAAATTCCTATTTAATATTTTACGAGAAGAGTCTTTTATGATAGAAAGAGGTCTAGAAATCAAAACGACCTAGCGGGTCGTTACATTAATTTTTTGGGGGTATTTTTTAATCTATAATTAAAATAAAGAGGAGAAGTTATAACCATCTTTAAAACTGTAAATATTGAATTAAAATTTTAATTTTTTTTTGGTGTTTTCTTAAAATAATAACTTTTTTTAAAAATGTATCTTTGAATTTAAAAACTCCTACAACTCCGACAAAGTGAAAAACATCAAATAAAAAGTTGTAATGAAAACTCCTTTTATTACGAAATGAATGATTAAAGTTACCTTTTTCTCCCGTTTTATTTTTCTGATTTTATCCTTTTTATTTTTGTTTTTATTTATAAAATTAAAATTGAGCTCATTAAAATGTTTACTAAAAATATTTATAAATCACTTTCTTATTTATTAAAACCTAAATTATGTCGTCGAATATATATTTTCTTTTCATAAATATAAATAAAACTTACATCCTAAACGTTTATTAGTTCTGCGATATGAATTTTATGCAATTATCTCTTATGAGTATTTTGTAGAAATATGATTTCACAAAAATAGTCTTTGTAACTAATTTGTATTCAAGCACGTGTTTTAAACATACGTAATTTCATAATTCATAAATTTTTGCAGAGCATTATTTATACGCACAATATAGTTTCACAAAAATAGGTCTTGAAATTAATTTGTGAACATGTGTTTTTATTTATATAAATTATTAATAACTAAATTTTGGCACAATTATCTTGAGAACTTATCCTTCTTTTTTTTTCATATTTTCTCAAAAATATTGAAATTGATTTTATTTTAAGTCAGTAGATTAGAATTTGAGTTATTAATTAGATATATATAAAAAAAAATATAACTATCAAAATTTGAATTTTGTTTTAAAAAATGGCTTTTAAAAAAATAAATTGACTTTACTAAAGAAATTATAAAAAAATTAATATTTTTTAATATAAATTTATAATTGTTAAATTTAAAATAAATAACTAAAATCTTAGTATTGCACCCAGTTAATGAAATTTGACAACAGAAATTCATCAACAATTTTAGAGATATGAATATCAACAGAATACAACTATCTGCACATCACAAATATTTGAACCAATAAAACACCAAATTACAAATATGATATTTAATTTTTAAAAAGCTATGTTATTTTTATTTTTCTCAAAAATAATTTATTTTATTTTTATTGTCTAGTTTTTAAAGATTAAGTAATTTATTCCTATATTTATCAAAATTGAAAAATCAAATACATCTCATTGATATATCCAATTATTATCAAATGAAATATATTTGAAATCATGAGATTTTGACCACGTTATGAATAGATCACATGATTTCAAAGAGAATAAAAATATACCTTTAATTGGCTCGTGAATGAATTTCATATGAATGTTGAGATTAAAAATTTTAGTGAGCCTGCCAAAAAATTTTCATCACATCAACAACAAAATGACCAATAATTTTATAAGATATAAATTGTTTACCCCATGCGATTTAGTTTTATTAATATAAGTTTTTTCTTTCCTTTCAAAAAAATAATAATCTTAGTTCAAAAATAAGCAATCAAAAAAGAGGGGGAAGGAGTCAAATAATATGGTAAGTAGTTGATTATGAGAAAAAATTAAAATACCACTTACCACCTTTCAATTTAAATCAGAAACAAACTAATCCACTTAAAGCTTTAAAGTTTAAATGATATAAGCATTTTTCTTGCTAATCATGATTCATATTTATTACTTTAGTCAAATTTGAAAAAAAAAATCAAAGGAAAACTAAAACCAAAGACTTAATATCATAAAAAACAAATTATCCCACTTCAAGTGATATAATGCAGTTTGATGACATTTATGAATTTTTTTTTTCCGGGCATAGAACTTGTGTTTATGAGCTCATTAACAAACATTGTCATTTAACTCTTCCATTACAGCTCCATAGCCGCCACCTTCACATTAACACCTTTATTCCACCTTCTTCACTACTAACACCACCGCTTTTCCAATTGACCAATAACCATTTGAAACACAACGTATTAGAATTTCAAAATAGTTATAATATAAAAATAAGCTTTTCGTGAAAAGAGTTCGTGCAAAGAGGCATAACTTACCGTTAGTTTCATCAGACCAACAACTACACCAGTATTGAATTCTTTGATTAACTATTCACCATTATAGTAAATCTCCTTCACTAACGAAGGATTGATCTATCGATCGACGTGTCTTGAAGGATTGATCTATCGATCGACGTGTCTTACATTGATATTACAATAAGATCGAATGTAAGACAGTTGAAGAGAAAATTAATCATACTTTGATATCTATGATAATTTATTGTATCAAAAACTCACAATTTGAACATCATATAATTTTTCAATATGAAAGATATACCCAGAGAGCAAAAGACAACGAAACAAAGCAATTATATGCATCCAAAAGTATTTCTTGTTCTCCTTTCGTTGTTCATCAATAAAAAAACAAAACAAAAGAAGAAAGAAATGATGCTTGCCTGATAGTGTATTTAAGTGTAGTGCGAATAAAAGAACGTAGGGATTTTGCACGAAGTGGAGGTTAATTTTTTCCATTTGTTCCTATATCTTTTAAAAATAACTAAAATCTCTTATTTTAATAATGATCTGTTGTGTTAATGTATCCGAGCTTTCATTAATGTATCCGGATTGGATTAATTTTTATTTTAATAATGTATCCGTGCTTGTATTAATGTATCCGGATTGAGTTAATTTTTATTTTAATAATGTATCCGCGCTTGTATTAATGTATCCACGCTTTCATTAATTTATCCGAATTGGGTTAATTTTAAGGGATTATTGTAATTAGAAAAAAAATAGGGATAAATAATAATTTCATGTGATTTATGTAACTTACCCTAATTTTTTCCCTTGTTTTCCTCCGTTTTGTTCGGTACATGTTCATTTGACATTTTTTTTAAAAAAAATTATTTTAAAATTGTGCAGTTTTGACAATGGCATTTATCTTTTCTGTTTTAAAAAGTCTTTCTCAACTTAATTTTTATTTTATATTAAAAAACTGTATATATAAAAAAATCTGCAATCATTTTTAGAAATGCACATACAAAGAAACTTAAAAATATTTTATTTGTTTCAAATAGTTGAAAATAAATTATATAAGGTATATATATATATATATATATATATATTAAATTTTCTAAAATTGCTTTGAATCAAACAAAAGGGATGGTTTTGCTAAAGTAGTAAATGCACGTCTTTTTTTATTTTTTATTTATTTTTAATAATAATAATAATAATAATCTATATATTTATATTATTTTTGAATTTGAATATAAAAATAACTTATTTTCCCACGAACTCCACTTTTAATTTTTATTTGTAAAGAGAACATATATATTATAGGTTGTATTTTTTTTTTAAAATGTTTATTTAAAATGCAAATAAGAAAAAAAAATCTGACACAAAACTTAAAATATTAAATATTATTTAAATGATGAATTTTAAAAGAAACTTCCAAACGTCGCTTTATAATTTGAGGATATCTAATTAAATGTTAATTTTAAAAAATAAACTTAAATTAATTTTTAAATGTAATTAGTTTCAATTATTTAAAAAATCTGTTTTTTGTGGTGCTGACATGTATGTGTTATCACCTCTCCTATTATATATATATAGAAGATATAGATATAGAGTAAAAAATGTTATTTTTAAAAATATATAATAACTGTCTGAATTTGAATATATAGATAACAGTTACCACAATTAAAAAACTGTTTGGATTTGAATTAATTTTTTTAAAAAAACTGAAATTTTTTAAAATAATCATTTTAAATTAAGTTTAAATTTTAATGAGAAATACGATTTTTGTCATTCCTATTAGTTACCGGGGGAAATGGGATAAGGGACGTGCACTTATGTTAGTTTTACTTTTTAATCATTTTCTCAATTTTTCCTTTTCTCTTCTTAATTTTTGTAGTTTGTTTTTCTTTGTTTAAAAAAATATGTTTATTTTTACAAATGAAATCCAGATAATTTATTTGATATGTATTATTATTTTTATTTAAATTAAAATTTATTAGATTGATATTAAATCCGTATAATAATAAATAGGAGTATTTTATTTTAGTAAAGTGTGCTTAAAAGTTATTTAAATTTGTTTGAAATTTGAAAGCAAAAAAATAAAAATTGGTTATTGTTGATAAAAGAAAAGTTATATTAACCATAGGTAACTTGTCAATTTAAAATAGAATATGTTTAAAATTATATAAATATTTTAATATATTTAAATGTAGATTGAAAATTCCAAGTAACTAATTTTTGTCCCAAGATTGCAACCCGTATTTATCGTTAATGTGAAGTCCAAATTAATTAAGATATATTTTAACTTGTGTTCCTAAGATATATTTTAACATGAATATATAACATGTATTCCTAAGATATTTTTTCCACTTAATTTGAAGTTCAAATTAATTAACATATATTTTATTGGAGAAAAAAAGTAATGTACATACTTGTTAAAATTATTTTTTTAGAATAAAATTAATGTAAACAATCGTATTTAGCATATTTTTCCTAGTACAAATTTATACTATATAAAATTTATTATTTTTAAAAAAGGATATGCGAAAACATTTATGGTGATGATATATGTCCTTTTTTATGTGCAAAATGCAGTATAAATCTATATAGATATATAGATAATATAAGTATAGAAAATTAATAAATTAAATAGATTTGAACTTTAAAGAAATGTAAAAATTAATTAATATAAACAAACTGTAAAATATAAAATAAATATCAGAATTAATATTTTTTTTAAAACAATTAAAAGTTTAAGGAAAGTAATAACTAATAACTACCTAACTTAACTAATTTGTTCTAAAACTAACACATGTATTGATTTTAAGCTGCCACTTGCCATAATCTTAGGCTAGACATTCTTTCTTTTAATTATATAGAAGATTATAAGTACACACATTTTCTCAAACACATTTGGAGAAACACCATGCAAAACATGGCAATCTATAATAACTTTTTCTAGAACTTTATTATAATAAAAATTGATAAGGTTATTTTATTAACTTCTATTTTAATATCATATCTTTCATAAAAAATTATAACAAAACAATTTTATTTGATAAATCACACCATGATTATAATATAATTGTTAAATAACTTACATAAATACAAACGCAAATCAAGAAAAAGCTACTAATTAAATATGAAAAAAGCTAAAATCGGGGGTCAATTATTATTAAAAGGAAATTCTGTTTTTTTTTTCAAGTTCTTTTTTAGGAATAAGTAAAATTTAAATATACTCTTCTAGATTCTAATTTATATGTTATTTAAAAGTAATACGGAAAAGGGTCATATTTGCCCTTGCACTCTTAGAAAATGGTCATATTTACCTTTGGTCATACTTTTTGGATATATTTGCCCTTACCATCCAACTTTTGGTACATATTTACCCTCGGACAGTTAAGTATCCTACGTGGCTCCTACATGACTCCATATGTATATATTTTTTTATTATAATTAAAACTTTACTTCCTATTTGATCAATTTAGTAAAATCTGACCCATTAATCCTAACTCCAATACCCATCCTCTCATATCACTTTATCCATCAAAAATATCAATAGAAAGAACATGGATAGAAAAAGAACTTAGACACAAAGAAAAGAGCTCATTCATGTCTTAACTCTGCTAATCGGTCGGATTTCTTGTCTGTGGCTTTAATCTTACTTCTATAGTTACCGAGTAAGCATGGAAGAGAAGTTTGAATTTTGATACAAGTTAATAAATCAAGTGAGTATTTCCTGCTACTTGGAAGAGGATAAAAGGAATTGATGATATTTCGAGCTTCCTCAACATGTAATTCTCATTGATAACGTAATTTTTTGCATATTGAAAGTTGGAAAGCGTTTCTCCTTTTGAGAACTTCAGCCTGCTACATTTTTTATACTTAATATGGAAAATAGAATTACAGAACAGTCAAAAAAAAATTGCATAATGTTGAAAATGGTTACTCTTCTTGCATTACAAAACTAACAAGAGCATAAGAATGCTAATCTCCAATACGAAATGGGTCTTCACATTGGTTGGGTTTTCACATTAATTGGGTCGGATTTTATTAAATGGGCCAGATAGAAAGTAAACCTTTAATTATATATATATATGGAGCCATATAGGCGTCATGTAGGCGCCACGTAGGATAATAAAAATGGTGATATGATACATAACTGTCCGAGGTCGAATTTGTGCCCAAAGTTGGATGATAAGGGCAAATATATCAAAAAAAAATGTAAATATAACTCTTTTCTAAGAGTGCAAGGGCAAATATGACCCTTTTCCGAAAGTAAAATAACTTAAAATATTTACAGAAAGATAGTTATAAGTATAAAAACAATAATTTCATATTCACAAATATGACTACATGAATAAGATTTATTTCAAGATCCCTAAATTTATGAAATTTAAAACACAAATTAATTCAATAAAAAATAACTATATTAAACCTGATTGTCACTCTCATAAATTAAAATTGATAAATTTTATTTTATATTTAAAGAAGAATTATTTTTTTTGCAATTCAAGTTAAAAATTTTAATCCTTCAACTTTAATTAGAAAAAAAAACATCTAATTATGTTGTTTGATAGATATATAAAATATACACTATAAAATAAAATTAAAAAATATTATTTTTATTTTTATTTTTAATAATAAAATATTTAATCGCACAAATAAAATTTATCGTTAATAATATGATAATTATAAAGGTTTTAAACATAATACAATATTATTAAATAAAATAATTGATTATTATCACGTATTGTCATTATTATTGTATCAAACTTTTTTACTTGAGAGTAACTTAGAACTTTATTTGGTACTGTCAAATTGGCTTTTTGACTTTGTGGCTTCAACTTTACTAAGTTATTGGAAAAATTATAGGTAAAATCCCTAACATAATTATTAAAAATATTTACACTTTAAAATAATTATTAAAAATATCAAAATGTCAATATTTTAGCAAATAAAATGTATCATAATATAATTATATTTCTTTCTTTTTATTTCTCAAATCAGGCCCACATTGAATTAATTTTTACCCCACTATTCGATGAAAAAGAAAAAAAATCCATTACCCACTTTTCCCTCTTTCTAGGTTTTTACTCCAAATCACTCATTTCTCTCTCTTGCATTTTTTCACCATTGTTATCCCCTTTTCTTGTCTAAGAAAATCACCTATTCGAATTTCCTTCAATTTGTTCAAGAAATCTAACAATTCATTTAAAAAGATCTTTCAAAATACTTGTTTGTTTAGTTGCTTAGTAAATTCTCCAATTTTGATTAGGGTTTTGAATAAGGAAAACATCAAAGATCCCTCTCTAATGGCCGACTCTAAGAGAAGTACAAAAAGTATCACACTTAATCATCAATTTTCTAGCGATTTGACATCTTTTGATCTATGTAAGTGAATACGGATTCGAAGTTGAGTTTGGTGAACAAAAAATCAAAAAAAGGAACATAGATGTATCCTATTTCTTTCCGGTCAATTTGTATTTTTTTTAGAATATTGTATCTTTCCTCAATAGATTAAATTATTTCCACTATGTATGCTATTTTTTTTCACAATCTTGTATCCTTTCTTAAATCGTATTCATATGTAATGATTAGATTATATTGGGATACAATCAGTAATATTTTTGTAATACAAATAAAAGAAAAATATATTTGGCAATCATGTAATACAATTTTGGTTAATGTGATACACTTTTTAGTTTTTACTATGAAAGTAAAATACATACATAACTCAATCATGAATACCTTTTTGTTATATGAATGTGAATCCGTATTTATTGATGATTTTGTATTCAATATTTGTGGAGTACAATGTAGTTATGCGGATATGGTCATGTATACCTGATCAATTTTGTATTTCACCGATTATATCAAAGTTCCAGCTGAGAATTTCTTCTCCAAAGTTGTTTGTCAACGGAATTTTACTCGTTTCTCAACGAAATTCCATATCCGTTTTCAAAATCTTCTTTCAAACAGAAAAAATGCAATTTAATCAAATTCACTTCAACAGAGATTGAGTATTATCAACGGAAATTTAAAAATCGATATTGGAAATTTGATGAACAAGGGGGATGGGTGCCCCGTCGTTTAATTTTGAATTTGTAATTGATAAGAATTTGAAGTGATATGTTCCTTTTATAAAATATTCTCTCCCCTAAATTTCTCCTTTCTGTTATTAAATAATTGTATTCTTTCAATTAAAAAAATTTTAAAAACATAAATCAAATACATAACAAACTAAAATATTGACATTTTTAATAAATATTAAAAATGTGGCTAAGGAATTCTATTAAATGTTAAAATATTGACATTTTGAAAAATTTTCTTACGTAGGAAATATAATGACAACATTTTAGCATTAATCTGTCTACCAATAATGAGTCAATTTGACTCTTTATAATTTTAATTAAAAAATAATGTGTGTATTTTTATTAATATATAAATAAAAATTTGTTATAAAGAAAGAGACTACGAAATTAAATAATGAAAAAAAATTAGAAAGTGATATTCTTATCATATTACTTTACTTTACTACTATATAAAAGTGACCAATAGCAGAAAGTTGTTCGTTGATTTATTTATTTTTGGTAGAGGGTATTTTTAGAAATTTTTGTACTTTTTTTTTTTATTATTTTATATATACGTGTGTATGAAATTTACATAAAAATTATTATAAATCACGATAATAACAACTTAAAATATTTAAATGACATTTAAAAGATCCAGTTGACTGTCAAAATTCAAAGTAACACAATTTATTTGAAATAACGTAAAACGTATCATAAATCACAATAATTAATAACTTAAAAATCTAAAAAACTTGTAAGAAAAATTAAACGATTCTCAAAATGATATCATTGTCACATAAGTTGGAACAAATATAACAAATATTATTTGAAAATTATACAAAAAATATTATAAATCACAATAGTTAACAATTTTAAATATCTAAAAATCATATAAAAAATTTGATTGAATTTTTAAATTTTATCGGTATCACATAAATTAAAATAAAAATAACATATATTAAATTCATGTTAGCATGAATTTTATCTAGTTGCACGAAAAGTTACGATGTGATAGCAATCTTATTTACACATGCTAAAATTAAAAAAGAAGATGATGCTACCACTAGTTTGTTCCACCAACGTTAATTCATTAAATAAGCTCATTTATGTTGAATATTTTTAAAATAAAAATAAAAATTGGGGGTGGAAAAGGGGAAAGAGGAGTGCAATGTGGGGAATCAAATCCTCACCAACAAAATGACCAATTAAGCTACTAAAATTCCCCCATTTATGTTGAATGCTTACATTGTTCATATCATTTTATTTGCAAAAAACGGCCAAAATTACCCTTCACCTATTCGAAATTGAGCATATATACCCTTCAAATATTCAAAATAGAGCAAATATACTCTTCAACTATATTTTGGCTCAAAACTATCCTTCCCGCCTTACTATTGGATCACTTCTACCCTTCCATTTAACGGAATAAGATGTGGCATTCAATATGTAAATTATAATGCCAAATAGACATCCACCTAACCATACCCACCCACCCACTAAATGATCCAACCTTGCCCCTTTACTTGCACTATCGACTCCACAAACAATAATTTCTCCGGCACTATTTTGGCCCCACTGGACTTCATTTTCTCCGCCAAGAATCACCCATCCCCGCCACACCCTTCCGCTCTTCTCCTTCGTTACCACACTCTCAAAACCCCTCTCACTCGGTCAGCCTTTTATCCAATGTCAATGGCGCTGAGATTGTTCCAACTCTGTTCAATAACAATTATCTCTTCTTCTTCAAAAGCTCTACTGGACAAGTATTGATATCTTTGACAAAGAATTCAATTGGATTTGTTAAAATCAGGCAACTTGACATTTACGTGGACAATCATCTCACTGTTCATGGAATCGACAGTGTATTGATCATTGATCTCTTGTTGATCACGCAATCAGAGCATTAAGGAGAAGACGATTCACTGTTGTTGCTACTGCGTTAACCATCAAACGGTCGGAGCTGTTAAGTCTGACTTCCGTTTCCGTTTTTGTGCCTTCTGATATAACTTTGTTCTCACAGCCTGACAGTTTCTATTACGATCATGTTGCTCCTCGACAATACCGTTTTGGGGATCTTGCTAGAAATGCCAAGGGCACTGTAATTTTTCAGACTATAGCTTCGAACAAGACAATGGTTGTAAATTTCATCGACTCGTTCTAATTGTTAGCGGCGTTTAATAGTACGGAGGTTTATAGAAACCGGTGGATTGTTATGTTATCTAGGTCAATGTCGTTAGATGACAATGGCTATTTGCTTGATTCTAGCAGCTTTGTGCCTTCTCCAACTCCGGAGACAATGGACATTCATTATCCGGATGAAAGAATTAACGATTTTATCACCAGTGTCCAGTCATCGTCTCTGGCAACAAGGGAGATCCGTTATCCAGATGAGATAATTAATGGTTATAACGCCAATGTTCAATCTCCTTCGCTAGAGACAATGGGTTCCGTTATCCCAATAAGATAATGAACGTTTTGACGCCGGTGTTCAATCTCCGAGGCCTTTTAATGAGTGTTTAGGTGGATGTTTATGTGGCATTATAATTTTCACATTGGATGCCACATCTTATTCTGCTAAAAGGAAGGATAGAAGTGATCCAATAGTAAGACGAGAAGGGTCATTTTGAGCCAAAATATAGTTGAAGGGTATATTTGATCTATGTCAAATAGTTAAAGCATAATTTTGACCTTTTTCCATTTTATTTGTTTTGTTTGATTGTACACAAAAATTTAAAATAAGTCACAGATATTTTAATAGTTATAAATCATCATATCAAAAATAAGATAAAGCTGACAAATTAAGATGGTGGAAGGACCATTTTCCTCTTCAGGGCCGTACATATAAATTATGACACATTAATTTTCCCCAAGGAATCAATGGTCGTACTTATAAATTACTATGACGCATTAATTTTCCCCAAGGAATCAAGGGTCGTACTTATAAATTATGACACATGAATTTTTCCTAAATAATTGTCTCAATCAATCACAAAATACAAGCAAAACGAAACCCAACTCCTACTCCCTATCAAATGTAACTTTTAACATTCATTTATGGAACTTTTTAAAAATGATACTCACTCCGTTCCTTTTTATATGTCATCCCTTTCTATAAATAATTAATTTATAATACTTGTGATTTCATAAAATCAATGCATAAGTTACCATATTTTTCCAATTATACCCTTGATAGAGTAATTAATTAGTCTTGAAAATATATAATTTGACCAACCTAAGAAAACTAATAAGTAATTAGGGGCCGTTTGGTTATGGGATAAGCCCATAGCTAATACATGAATAACTTTGGTTATTCATGTATTAGTTTTATACCATGTTTGGTTTGTAAATAGAATAAAAGTTATTCATGTATTAATTTTATACAATGTTTGGTTGGTAGGTTTAAAATATTGTATAAAAATTATTCATGCATTAGTTTTATACAATGTTTGGTTGTGTTTTAGTGAATCCACATAATTAATACTTACATAACTTATGAGGAAATCTATGTATAATTTTATGCAGGGTAGAAGGTGGAATAAGTTATGTGGGTATTAGTTATACATGGATTAAATAATATATTTACATATTTACCCTTATTAATTAACTTTTAATTTTTTTTAATTATGTGTGCTTTTAAAAAAGTTACTATTTATTTTTGTCTTGATAGTTGCTTAATTATTTTTAGTTTCTTTGCTTTATTTTTTATTAATTATTTTCTTTGGCGATAAGATAGTGCCGGTTAATTGTAATTAGTTCTTTACTTAGTTTCTTTGCAACGCACGGCCAATACATGTATTATAATATTTTTAATTATTTCTTATTTACTTAATTACTTATCCTATTCAATACAAATTACTTAACTGCTTTTAGTTATTTGTTATTTACTTTAGTGTTTTTAGCTATTGACATTTATTTAAATTTTAATGTGTTATTAAGATAGTTGTTTATTTTAATGGATATAATAAATATTAGCTCGCTAAACATTTTTGGAATTAAGAAATAAAAATTAGTTTACTGTATTGTAATTTGTACATAACTAAATCATGTATAACTAATACCTATATAATTAAACCCTGCATAACTAAACCATGCATAATTAATACCTGCATAACTAAACCCTGCATAACTAATACCTGCGTAACTAAACCCTGCATAACTAATACCTGCATAACTAAACCATGCATAACTAATACCTGCATAACTAAACCCTGCATAACTAATACCTGCATAACTCTAACCAGTAACCAAACGGCGCCATAATATTCATTGGAGTCCTTCATACATTGATTAATTACTCTCTCTCCATCCACTATTCTATAAAATCTTATTTTGAGAAAGAAATCTCAACAAACAAATTAAAAATAAAAAATGGAGAAAAAATAAAAAATAATCTTGAAAGTTGAAGCTTTAACAATTTTTTAAAAATCTTAGATCAATTGGTGAAAAAATTTGGCTCCAAAAATAAACTCAAAAATTTAAATAGTCATCCAAGTGCATTTTAATTTTTGAAATCTAGCATATTCATCATTTATTGAAAAGTTGACTTAAGAAAACATTAAATAAGGGTAGAAGGGTAAAGTTACTTAATTTCTTAATGCAAGTATTGTTTTGATCAAGGTAGATAATCTACTAAGAAAAAAAGAAATAAGTCAACAACAAATTGATATTAAGCAAATAAGGGATTAAAATAGCTTGAGTCGGGCTAATTCTAGTGATATAAATGTTGGAGATATTTCTGGGCAAACTCATCTAATGCAATAAGCTAATTGAACAAGTAATGAATTTGCTAAAGAAATTGTAATGTTTTAAAAGTAGAATTCGATTATTTACAAGGTAATGATCATACATCTTTTATAAGAGTGATTTCTTCGGAGTTATTTTTTCATAATTAATCCTCCGTCTTTCATTGCTTTTGTTGATTCTGAGCCTATTGCTACGAACAACCTTCATTAAATTTTATTTTTTCAGTGAGTTATAATCTAGTTGATGACAATGTTGAACGACCCTCATTTATTGTTAGTGACAAGGGTGAACCAGTTCAAAGCTATCATTCCTTGCTAAATTCTTCAATTCTCCAAACCTCGAGGAGGACTTTTGTTGGGATAGAATTTTCCAAAAATCTTTAATATTCCTGATAGTATAACCTCTTTCAAATCAAATTTTTTGAATGCATATACTTACCCGTTCATCTTAGGTTTTAAATTGGTGATAAGTTTGTGCAAGTGTTATAACGTTTATTTTTCTTAAATTGGTTTGGTGGTATGGAGGGTTGTAATCTATCTCAGTTTCTTGACTCTAAATGTTTTTGGTGCCAACTGCGAAGCAATTTTTAACTTGAGCCATTTGATGTGTCTTTACGCCTCTCAAACTTTTTGAGGCAGGGTTGTATACTTTATCCAATGAAGAAAATTAAGTCTTCTCTCGAGCATAGATGAGAACAAAGATCGTTATTGAATGGAAAGATTCATGTTGATCTCACCAACTGAGATTACATATGTAGGGCGTGATGAATAACATAGTTCCTTACTATAAGATAACCTTATGTACCTAGAAGAATAAGAGTTCTTAAGTAGAGCTTTCAGGATCCATTCCATAAGGCCCTTTCACGACTCGTGGACTAGTCCATGACTCGTAAAACTCCCTTATGGGACTCAAACAAAATGCCACATCTCTAATCCAGTTTCACAAACCTCATCCACAACTCGTGGATGTTGGTCGTGGAAAACTTGATAATATATTTCCAAGCTAGTTTCTACGTTAGGTGCTAAGTATTTGCAAGATTCAAACCTGAGGGTTACAATATGTCCCCCTTGGGATCATTTATTCTTGAATGATGGAAAAGCTACAATATACAACTCAACTAACTTCTCTGAACTGAAATTTTATGTAGATCATAACCTAAAACACTCAAACACAAAGCATAGGTATTGAATATGAAATAAGACAAAGATCATTACCTTCAATATCTTCATCACGAGTAATGAACAACTGTGGTTATCTAGCTTTCATATGCTCTCGGCTTCCCACGTAGCTTCTTCAAAAAAATTGATTCCTTAACAAAACCTTCACTGATGCAACTTCTTTGGTTTAGAACTTGTGCTGATGATCAATAATCTTAACAGGAACCTTTAAATAAGACAAGCTATCTTTCACACCAATATTTTCTGTAGGCATGATAAGTGAACAATCACTCACACACTTCCTAAGCATGGAAATGTGGAACTCTGACGGCTTCTAACTCTACTGATAGCTCTAACTTATAAGCTACTTTACCAACTCTCTTCGAAATCTAGTATGGACCAATATAGATGAAACGACCCCAAAAATGCCCGAAAATGTGCTTCGGAAACACCTATAATTGTAATTTCCATATATCTCAAAATCCGTGCATGATTTCGGAAATTCGACTTCATATTCTTATTTGTGGGGTCAAATTGAGTGGGAAATGGGTCTAACCCGAATTTTAGAGCAACCGTATCAAAATTCAAAAATCGCAAAAATTGCGATTTGGAGGGTCAACTTTAAAGGGGCATATCTCTTAGCACACAAGGAAACTGGAAGGGCTGCAAACCTATCAAATTAAAGCTCTTTGAGTTAGCTTTCCAACGCACTTGGTTTCACCTTAGTCCGAGTTAGGATGAGGGAGTTATGACCATTTTCGTAAAACCTGTCTGTGCAGATTTGCAATTTCCAGTGAGCTTTTTTTTAGGCGGGTTGGAGACGTTTTTTTTTTATAAAAAGGGGATATGTCCCATACTTAGTCATTTTTCTTAACTCCAAAAACACTCTCTAAGCCCTCTCCAAAAATTCCACAAGATCTTCAACCAAATTCAAACATCTCAAGCTCTAATTCCGGATTCAAGACTCAATCTCAAGCTTCGATTCTCCATTCCAATCTTCATCAAGGATTCTCCAAAGTTGAGGTATGTGGGTTTGATTGTGGAAACCTTCCTTTCCACAAGTCCAACCATTTATCCTCTATTTCTACTTCAAGTTTATGGGTTCTTATGATTATTTATGAACTCTTGAATTATGGAATTACTACTACACACCCTATTATGGTCCATTTTGCATATTATCGTGAAATGGAATTATTATGTGATGTTATGGTTTACATGCTTCCATGATCAAATTATGAAGGTTGATATATATATGTATGTTGTTGGTGGGCTGATTTATATGGATTTTGGAATTGGTTGGACTTAGTATTCTTGAAATACATGATTTCATTTACATGAACAATTTGCCCACCTTGTGTTTGATAAAATGCCCATTTATAGAATTCTTAGTGAAATGGAAGGTCCAAAGGTAACGTCCTATGAGTCGGATGGTTATGTAATTAACTGAAATGATGATGAAATGGACACCATGTATACGATTTTCCTTATATGAAGTGTGTGAGTCGACGCAAGCCTAGTACGGGGGGTAGTAGGCCGCCCGTAATAACCGATCGAGGGGTTGGTACCTTGGTTGCCTAGTACGGGGGGTAGGTAGGCCCGTATAACCGTATCGAGGGTTTTCCCTCTTGGTTGCTAGTAGCGGGGGGTAGTAGGCCCGTATAACGGTATCGAGGGGTTTGTCCCTTGGTCCCTAGCTCGGGGGGGTGGTAGGCCCGTGTAACCATATTGAGGGGTTTGTACCTCTTTCGCCTCTCCAAGGGGGTGGTAGGCCTTGGAAATACTATATTGATGGTCACTCGCCACACATGTACTACGTCCCACTAAATATGATTTTTATGTAAGCATCATTATACATATCATTTCGTTAATATGCTATCTATTGGGTATGATTACACATTTTTTTCTATGATGTCCATCTAATGTAGCATTGCATTGCATCCCATATACTTAGTACATTCAAATGTACTAACGCATACTCTATGCCTACATGATGTCACCATGTAGGGACCGGAGCACCGCTTGACCATCCTCCTCCGCGTGGCTAGTACGATTTTCTATAGTGGTTATTGGTGAGTCCTCCATTTCGGGGACGTTGCTCATGATCTTTTGCTATGTATAAAACTTTCCTTTCTAGTTATGTTTTGACTATGAGGGTGAGCCCGGTAGTTTGTCTTGGCCCCCGCTAAGTACTCATGTTTAGAGGTGGTGTTGGACAAGTTGTGTATTATGCTTGAGCTTGACTCATCTATGGTATTTATGTATCATTTTTTTTCTTGCTCCCTTAGTCCCGATTTCCCCTTTGATTATGCTTATCTCTTATGGTCATTTAATTGCTTCCGCGACCAAGGATGTGTAATGATACGCTATGAGGCTTGTTTGGGGTTCCTTCGGGTTCCCCATTCGCCGGTCACATCTAGGCCCTAGGCTTGGGTCGTGACAGTAGCAACTTATAAAAATGACACATAACTGCAGGACAAAAGAAATTACCTTTGTTACAACTCAAAAACTCGACTCATGATGACACCTACCAACACCCACCTGTAAGTGAATCGACCTATAAGTCGAAACGGCAAATAATAGACTTAGTAGGTAGAAATCCAAATTTAACGGAATATATAACAATATAAAGGAAAATAAACAATAGAAGAGACGCCATAAATATATACAATCGAACATTGTCACGACCTGAAACCTCGAGCATCATGACACTTACCATAAACGACCAATAGGTAAGCCAACCCATATCCTAGAACGACAAGTAACATGCATAATGGGTAGAAATACAATCAACAAGAGAAAACATAAGAAATTAAACAAAAGCAACAGAAAATAAGAACAATGGTATATATATATATATATATATATACACATACATACAACCAGGAGCAAAATATTCAATCCCACGGCCTGGTAGACACAACTACAAAGTTACCAAAAGAGTACAAGTCCCAAAAGTGGGCCAAAAATATAAACTTATCTCAAGTACAAAAAATAGTCAATAGCTATAAACAGAAGGAGATAAGCTGATCCAGGACGCCATAAGCTCACCCTCATTCTCCAAAGACCCCGTAGTTGACCCAAACTCAGTGTTGGCGACTGGTGCTCGGATCTACATCAAGAAAAACAAATGTAAAGTATAGTATGAGTACCAAAACAATAGGTACCAGCAGACATCATAGACTAACTGAGCTTGGAAAGTAAAAACTTTAATGAAAAGTGAGAAGGTAAGCAACTAGAGGTCAAAGAATGAAATGGTAATGGAAAACCTAATGTCACGACCCAAGCCTAGGGCCTAGATGTGACCGGCGAATGGGGTACCCGAAGGAACCCCAAACAAGCCTCATAGCGTATCATTACACATCCTTGGTCGCGGAAGCAATTAAATGACCATAAGCGATAAGCATAATCAAGGGGGAAATCGGGACTAAGGGAGCAAGAAAAAAAAAAGAAATGATACATAAATACCATAGATGAGTCAAGCTCAAGCATAAGACACAACTTGTCCAACACCACCTCTAAACATGAGTACTGAGCGGGGGCCAAGACAAACTACCGGGCTCACCCTCATAGTCAAAACATAACTAAAAAGGAAAAGTTTTATACATAACAAAAGATCATGAGCAACGTCCCCGAAATGGAGGACTCACCAATAACCACTATAGAAAACGTACTAGCCACGCGGAGGAGGATGGTCAAGCGGTGCTCCGGTCCCTACATGGTGACATCATGTAGGCATAGAGTATGCGTTAGTACATTTGAATGTAACTAAGTATATATGGGATGCAATGCAATGCTACATTAGATGGACATCATAGGAAAAATGCGTAATCATACCCAATAGATAGCATATTAATGAAATGATATGAATAATGATGCTTACATAAAAATCATATTTAGTGGGACGTAGTACATGTGTGGCGAGTGACCATCAATATAGTATTTCCAAGGCCTACCACCCCTTGGAGAGGCGAAAGAGGTACAAACCCCTCAATATGGTTACACGGGCCTACCACCCCCCGAGCTAGGGACCAAGGTACAAACCCCTTGATACGGTTATACGGGCCTACTACCCCCCGTACTAGGCAACCAAGGTACCAACCCCTCGATACGGTTATACGGGCCTACTACCCCCCGTACTAGGCAACAAAGGTACCAACCCCTCGATACGGTTATACGGGCCTACTACCCCCCGTACTTAGCTTGGTCGACCCAGACAACACTTATATAGAGAAAATCCATATACCATGTGTCCTTTTCATCATCATTTAAGTAATTAACATAAACCTATCCGACTCATAGGACGTACCATTGGACCTCCCTTTCCTATCAGATTTCTATAAATGGCATTCTTTATTCAAAACAACAAGGTGGGCAATTGTCCTATGTAAATGATAAAATCATGATATTTCAAGAATACTAAGTCCTAACCCAATTCCAAATCCTATAGAATCACCACCAAACAACAATCAATTATATGTATAATCAAACCTTCATCATTTGATCAGGAAGCATGAGGAACCATATATGCACATAATAATTCCATTTCATGATAATATGCAAAATGAACCATAATAGGGTGTGTAGTAGTAATTCCATAATTCAAGAGTTCATAAATAATCGTAAGGACCCATAAATTTGAAGTAGAAATAGAGGATAAATGGTTGGACTTGTGGAAAGGAAGGTTTCCACAATCAAACCCACATACCTCAACGTTGGAGAATCCTTGATGAAGATTGGAATGGAGAATCGAAGCTTGAGATTGAGTCTTGAATCCGGAATTAGAGCTTGAGATGTTTGAATTTGGTTGAAGATCTTGGTGGAATTTTTGGAGAGGGCTTAGAGAGTGTTTTTGGAGTTTAAGAAAAATGACTAAGTATGGACATATCCCCTTTTTATAAAAAAAAACGTCTCCAATCCGCCTAAAAAAATAGCTCACTGGAAATTGCAAATCTGCACAGACGGATTTTACGAAAATGGTCATAACTCCTTCATCCTAACTCGGAATGAGGTGAAACCAAGTGCGTTGGAAAGCTAACTCAAAGAGCTTTAATTTAATAGTTTGCAGCCCTTCCAGTTCCTTGTGTGCTAAGAGATATGCTCCTTTAAAGTTGACCCTCCGAATCGCAATTTTTGCGATTTTTGAATTTTGATACGGTTGCTCTAAAATTCGGGTTAGACCCATCTCCCACTCAATATGACCCCACAAATAAGAATATGAAGTCGAATTTCCAAAATCATGCACGGATTTTGAGATATATGGAAATTACAATTATAGGTGTTTCCGAAGCACATTTTCGGGCATTTTTGGGGTCGTTTCACCTAACCATAAAGAACATGAGTCTAGGAAAGGATAAATGGTAAGATAAATAGCTATCTATAACCTAATTGGACCTCCCATAAGTGCAGAAGGTACACTCATGAGAAATAGAAAGTGAATAACACAAACGGACCCCCATAAGCCCGATGGTTAGAGCTAAGGAAACTACTGGATAAGCTTAAGAGTATTCTAGAACTACCAAAACCATCCATGGACTCGAACCGCAGAAAAGGCACCCCAAAGAATCCAATAGAATCACTAAGTCAGAATTCTAACCTGACTAATAGAGGTGACGCCCAAACTTTAACCGAGCCTAATAGAGATGTGTTAGGGCCTTGAACTATGATTGAGGATATATGCTAGGGCCTCAAACCATGGCTAAAAGAGGTATGTCAGGGCCTCAAATCGCGGCTAAGAAACGTATGACAGGTCCTTAAACCATGGCTAAGAAGAGATACGCCAAGGCCTCGAACCATGGCTAAAGGACTCGAAATGGCCCCAAATCACCCGTTCTTCCTCAAACATGTAACGCCTCAAAAATTGGTAAATGGAGTTGGAAAGAAAAAACTTCAAAAGTGTTTGTTGGTGCCAGTTTATACGGACCATACAAGGAACTACGGGCCGTAGGTAGGTAATCGTTGAAGTTGAGTCTCAAATTTAAAACTTTACAAGTCCCAGATAAAGTTCCTATATAGACCTTTGTAATGCCCGTAGGAAGGGTCATAAGAGGGTTCTAGACTTGGGAAAATTTTGATGAACTTTGGGTATATGGTTGAGACTACATACCGTATAAGGACCTAGAGTCCATAGCCCAGGGATCGTAGAAAGTATATGGACTTAGAGGAATTTTTAGATCTAGGGTTCTACGAGAAGGCTCTATGGTCATAGAATGTTCTACGACCCGTAGGATGGGTCCGTGGAATTTAACCGAAAAGTTGAACTTCGGTACTTGGTTCTATGGATGACCAGGATGGTCCATAGAGGTTTGTATGGACCAAAGGTCAGTACGTAGAGTCCCTCTCGTAATTTTTAAGTCAGGGGTTATTTGAGTCTTTTCCTACCCTTTCTACACCTAAACTATGTCGTTTTGACCCTATAACTAATTCTTATAACTGAATTTACTCTTGAAATCTACCTATTTCCCTGTCATTCACTCAAACCCTCAAAATCTCTCAAGGTTTTCTCTCCAAATTCTCTCCAAGGATTCTCTCAAGTGGATTAGGGTTCTTCAAGCCTTCAATTCTCCTTCTCCAATTCCAAAGCTAAGATTCATCAAGGTATGTGGAATGTTCATTAATGAACCCTTTCCATCCATTGAGTCTCACAAATTTCTCTACTTCTCTTTAAGATTCCAGCTTAAATTTCTAGGGTTTGCATGATTACTTATGGGGTTCAAATGTTTATGACTTAATTCACTATGTTTGATCTTATTAAGTATGATTTGATCTAAATTATATGTTTCCAATTATATTTTCATGAAACCATGCTATGTATGTATTTTGATTATGAAATCAAGATTTGATGATAGATGTGTGGTGAATTTGCATTCATTTGATGCTCTTTTCTTATGATTTTGCGGCACTCAAAGTAGAGAAGGTTAATTTCAGATGTTTGTTACTCGAAGGAAAAATGATGCAGAAGAGAGGAAAAAGAGTTGAACCTGGCAGAAATTGAGCCCAGATCTCGCACCTACGAGATGGTGTTCACTTTTGCGAACAGTCAACTAAAATCAACTGGTCGCTTAAGCGATGATGTGAGGTTCGCTTTTGCAAACTGTCCAAGAAAGGTGGAATTCGCTTAAGGGGTAGGATGTTCGCTTTTGCAACATCTACTTTTGTGAACTCCCAGCTGCTTTTGCGGAGACCGCCTATCCTGATAAGGGCAGAATTGGAAATTCTCAAGTATTGGACCAAAATTCAGAAAATAGGGCTAGAGTGGAGCATTATACATCATCCATGTTTTGTGAAGAGAAGAAATTTGAGAGAGAAAAACTCATCTAAGTTTGAAGACTAATATGATAATCTTAATTTTGGGCTGAGACATTGAAGGCACGTTGCCTCACATTTCATTTGCGGATTTGGAGATTGTGTTTTGTCTTAGTAAATTTCTTTTATCCTTCTTCATTTCCATATTTTTAATTGCTAGAAATGTGGGTGTAATTGTGTGTATGAAATTGGGGCTTTTGTGCCAGAAATAGACAAAGCTATTTGGGTATTTGATTTATTGCTCTATTGCTTTTGTAATTCCTTGTTTCCATGTTTGAATTCATGAAATAGATTCAATCTAGTTCTCATGTTTGAATTTATGATTTGAGAATGCACGCTTGAATCTGGCTTCTGATCTTTGTAGGTTGCTTGAAAATAGAATTCGTGAAGTGGAGAATTAGGTTGATGATCATGTTTGACTTTGATTCCTAGATTTGAGACCGAAAGGATATAATTTAGGTTTGCTTGGTTAAATAATAAACTTGCTAAAAATAGAGGTTTAGATTAAGGTCTTGGATTGTTTAGTGTTGGCGCTATTGAGACCGAAAGGAAATATCGTGATATGACCCTTTGAGACCAAAAGGAGATTAGGGTTGACTTACGATGATCTAGCCTATCTATGATTGAATGAGCATGGATTGAATTGCAATGGATCATTGAGTGCTAATTAAATCTTGAATTTTTTCGATTCCCATACATCCTTAGCTTGATATCGTCTTGGCCCCCGTTCTTAATGTAGTTAGAAAAATTATCTTCTATTTGACAGTTTTGTACATTGCATATTTAGATTCAAACTAGTATCTAGTTAGCCTTTATCTTTTTGATTACCGACATATTGTTCTATGTGGGATTCGACCCCGACTCTTAGTTGAGTATTTTTATTGACAACGATCGCTCACTCTTTGGACTTGTTTTAGAGAGTGGTTTGAGCATTATCAATGATATGGATGCATTATGAATTAAAGAGATTATGATTCAAGGATACTTTTGTATAAAGTGTCAACATGATCCTATGAAATTAGGTAGCTTCCAATTGATATACTCTCATTATGAAAGATTATCATAATTTAGATGCTTTCGATTAAGTGTCTCTTGTGCAATGATTGTGTTGTACATCATGATTTTTTTAAGGAGCTACTCTTAAGTATATGTATTATTTCCGTGAGGCGTTGAACTTAACACTGAGTGGACTAGTGGCGATTACCCATGTCCTATAAACTACGTGGCACCAAAAGTATAAGGCTGGGTATTCATGATCTCAAGGAGAATACAAGTGAGTACCCAATCTCCAAATGCTCTCGGTCTTGAGAGGGACTAGTGGCGAGTACCTAGTCTTGGAGTTATGTAAGGATGATACCTTTTTGTTCTGGCAAGATATATTGGGCCCTCTTCGATGGGGTGATACATCAAACTCCATGTTTAGATCACATGGTTATATATAGGTTAATAGTCTCTCTCACACACTAATATGACATGGTTTAAGCTTCTGCATGATTTCTATTGTTTTGCATTGACATTGTTCCTTGATTTATAGACTTAGCTTATCATATTTGATGTGTTTCTTTGGTCATTGATGAGTGGTAGATTTGCACTCATTTAAGATCTATTTAGTTCAATAATTAGTGTCCTTGATGCCTAATTTTGTCCTTTTCTAATAGAATATTAATGATTTGCTCCTATGAAGGCAATTGGACAAGGCAAGGACTGATATTTGAAAGAATGGCAAAAAATGCAAAAACAAAAGTGTAAAGTGAACATTGTTGATCACCTAACATGAAGGGCGGATCGCCAACTAAGCATGACATTGCCTAAAGTGACAGTGTGTAAGGCAAAGATTTAATGCTCGAACGGCGAACTAACGTGGTATTCGGCGATGTGTCAAACATGAAAGGCAGACTTAATTAAAGTCACCGACTGAGGTTCAAACACCTGAAGCCAAGAGCATCACAAGGCGAGCTAAGGAGCGAAGGGCAATTCACCGAGTAGGTTCGGTGAGCCCAACTAATATCGCTTAAGTAGTCTCACGATGAATTTTTGGGCCAAATTTTGGGAAAATATAAGTAGCCCAAAGAATGTAATTTATAGAAGAGTTCCAGAGTTTTGAGTGTAGAGAGTTGGAGAGTGAAGTTTGAAAAATAGTTTTGAGAACACTTTACCTTTGAAGAACACTTTTCTAGCTTTTGGAGTTTTACAACTTTGTGCTTGAATTTGACAAATTGAAGTTTAATCCATAGTGGGTTTACTTGTCATTGCTTAATTTCATGTTACCCATGGCTGCTTTCATGAAAGGTATAATTTCTTTAATTTTTGTGATGGGTGGCTAAAACCCTAAGATCTAGGGGTGCTTTAATGGGGTTAGGTGTTTATTTAATGTAGTGGGTATTGTACTATGCTCTGTTTTACTTCTGTTCATACATGAATTTGGTCTAATTACCATGGATTTAACTAATGGGTTAAGGTTGTAAACTTAATTCCTACTTTCGATCTCCGATTGATGCTCGAAAGAGTTAGATTAGAGTGGGTAATTAGTTCAATACTAGCAATTTAGGTTTGATGTCTGTAGCTTGCTTGAAAGAGAGGTTATGGGTCAGATCTATTTGCCCTATTCTTGAAAGAGAAAATAGAGTAAGGTATTGAGTTATTTAGGATTGGCATATAGATAAGACCGAAAGGAGATTCTATGCATAGATGCTTTGAGATCAAAAGATGATTAGCATCAATGAAGATGACTTAGCCTATTCATGAATGTTCATCACTATAAAGCAGCACAACTACCCCTACATGAGATCAATTTTCAATCTCCGCACCCCTAGATTGCTTGTTAACTCTTGATTTTGTTTAGGTTTTAGTTTAATTGCGATAATTCATAACCAAAGCTTCATATTGAGTTGGTGGTACCATCCACCCAATTGTTCTTACTATTACAAATGAACTAATTTAAAGTCCAAATTTCTTGATTAGAAATTCTCCACGACATACCATTCCCAGTTGGATTCGACCCCGACTCTTCGTTGGGTTTTTACTGACTTTGATTACTCACTCTTTTAATTGGTTTTGGAAGGTGATTTGAGAGTTATCAAAAATTGGTAGATTTGCTCTCATTTAAGGTCCATTTAGCTCAATACATAGTGTCCTCAATGCCTAATTTTATCCTTTTCTAATAGAATATTGATGATTTGCAGCTATGAAGGCAATTGGACAAGGCAAGGACTGATGTTTGAAAGAATGGCCAAAAGTGCAAAAAAAAGTGCAAAGTGAACATTGTTGATTGCCTAACATGAAGGGCGGATCGCCAACTGAGCACGACATCACCCAAAGTGACAGTGTGCAAGGCAAAGATTTAATGCTCAAACTGTGAACTAAGGTGGTATTCGGTGATATGTCAGACATTAAAGGCTGACTCAATCGCAGTCATCGACTGAGGTTCAAAACCTTGAAGCCGAGAGCATCACAAGGCGAGCTGAGAAGTGAAGGGTGATTCGCCGAGTAAGTTCGGTGAGCCCGGCTAATGTCGCCTAAGCAGTCGCATGGTGAATTTTTGGGCCAAATTTGGGAAAATATAAATAGCCCAAAGAATGTAATTTATAGAAGAGTTCCAGAGTTTTGAATGTATAGAGTTGGAATTGAAGTTTGAAAAATAGTTTAGAGAACACTTCACCTTTGAAGAACGCTTTTCTAGTTTGTGGGGTTTTACAACTTTGTGCTTGAATTTGACAAATTGAAGTTTAATCCAAAGTGGGTTTACTTGTAATTGTTTAATTTAATGTTACCCATGGCTGCTTTCCTGAAAGGTATAATCTATTTACTTTTTGTGATGGGTGGCTAAAACCCTAAGATGTAGGGGTGCTTTAATGGGGTTGGGTGTTGATTTAGTGTAGTGGGTATTGTGCTATGCTCTGTTTTATTGTTGTTCATACATGAATTTGGTCTAATTACCATGGGGTTAACTAATGGGTTAGGTTGCAAACTTAATTCCCACTTCCGATCTCCGGTTGATGCTCGAAAGAGATTGATTAGAGTTGGTAATTAGTTCAATTTAAGTTTGATGTCTGTAGATTGCTAGAAAGAAAGTTTATGGGTCGGATCTATTTGCCTTATTCTTGAAAGAGGGGATAGAGTAAGGTATTGGGTTATTTAGGATTGGCATATAGATGAGACCGAAAGGATATTCTATGCATAGATACTTTGAGATCTAAAGATGATTAGCATCAATGAAGATGACTTAGCATATTCATGAAAGTACATCACTACAGAGCAGCACAACTACCCCTACGTGAGATCAATTTCCAATCCCCGCACCCCTAGATTGCTTATTAACTCTTGATTTCGTTTAGGTTTTAGTTTAATTGTGATAATTGATAACCAAAGCTTCATATTAAGTTGGTGGTACCATCCACCCAATTGTTCTTACTATTTCAAATGAGCTAGTTTAAAGTCCAAATTTCTTGATAAAGAATTCTCCACGACACACCATTCCCTGTGGGATTCGACCCCGACTGTTCATTGGGTTTTTACTGACTACAATCGCTCACTCTTTTAATTGGTCTTGGAGGGTGATTTGAGCGTTATAAAAAATGGCGCCATTGCTGGGGAATGGTAGTTGAGAATTTTAATTGAGAAATTAGATTTTAATTTTGTTTAGTTGTAGTAGATTTGTTGTTTGGTGTTGTTGTTAGCTAATTTCCAGGTTGACAAAATGAGTGACAATGGAAGTAACAATGATTGTCACTATTGTCAAAATGACAACATGAGTGATTTGAATGACATGTCCATTAATATTATTCAAACGACAGGAGCAATTTGGATACCTCCAACAACTGGGAGGGTTGTGTTTCACATCACCGGAACTATGATACAATTGCTCCAACTGAAAGGAATGTTTGGGGGTCTAGCTCATGGGATCCCCATGAACACCTTAGGAATTTCAAGGAGGTATGTGGACCCTTTGTGTTCAAAAATATCTCCCAAGAATCCGTAAGATTGAGGTTATTCCCGTTCTCTTTAACGGGAGAGGCTATACGATAGTTGGTAGAGTTTCCAAATGATTCAATCACTTCGTGGGATGAGCTAACTGATGCCTTTTTGGAGAGATTCTTTCCACCTTTGAAGATGGCTAAACTCCTGATCCAAATCCAAAATTTCGAGCATATTGGAGGTGAGCCATTGCATGAGACGTGGTTGAGATTCAAGAGGTTACTCTTACAGTGTCCAACACATGGCGTTCTGAACAATTTGTTGTCGTAATACTTTTATTTCAGTCAATAAAGGTGTGGCTGATCAATTAGTCCATGGTGGATTAATAAGACAACTGTAGGAGGTGTTTGCTTTGTTGTTTGATGGTATGACTAAGGTTAACCGAGCATGGCACACTAGAGAGGACCAAGTGCCTACTCTTCAAGTGGGTCTAACTAAAGAACAAATCGAGTAGAACCATGAAAGAGATGAAAACATGGCCAAAATGATGACCCAAATCGATTTGTTGTCCAAACATGTCATGGGAGGTGGAACAAAGTTAGTAAATACGATTGGAACCAACATTGGGCAATGCCCAGATGATGCCAAATTTGAGGCATTATTAAATGAAGAAGTTCAATACTTGAGAAAATCAAGTGGGGGGTTTTCACACCAATTATCAACGACAAGGTGGGAACCAAGGTTGGCACAAGGATAGAGATGGTGGTTGGAAAGATTGGCAAGGTGGAAATTGGATAAATAGGGATATGGAAAAAGATAGGTATATGCCTCCCCATGATCGTCCATGCCCAAAAGAACCATTTGGGCCAGAAGGAAGCCGGACTAAGGACATGCTTGTAAGGATCTACAACAAGGTTGAAGGGTCCGGTAAGGTGTTGAAAGACATGAAAAGTGACTTCTCCACTCTATCGCAGACGATGACTTCTCACTCACTTTCCATTAAGTAGTTGGAGACTCAACTGGGCCAAATTGCCACTCATCTCAATCCCAGGCAAAAGGGAATGTTGCCTATTAACACCATCACAAACCCCAAGAATGAATGTTGAGTTTGAGGACTATGTCGTGCCACGATGTTAAATAAGGGGCTTCTTAGGAGGCAACCCAAGTCTTTACTTTCATTTTTATTGCTTTCAAATAACGTGCGTTGTGAGTGTACGTTGAGAAGAGGTTGGAAGATTGATAAGGAAAGAATAGGTGATGCTAAAACCAAAGCGGCGATGCAACGAAGGCATTATGCTGACTAATTTTTGTCCGCCTTTTGAGCTGGAATTGATGAAAATGTGTACTATCAAGACCGGTGATCTGAACTCCAAAGGGCAATTCATCGAAGTTCACTAAGAAGACTCCATCGTGCCCACCGAAGCAGCCTTCAGGTTTGATAATTGGTCAGGCATGTTCGGTGAGCTTAAGCTCCAAATGGCGATCCATCGAAGTTAGTCGAGTGCGTCGAACGGGCCTGATATACGAAGGCCAAGGGTTATTTTTAATTCAAAAATCAAAATCTTTGAAATTTGAGTGCCTTTTCAATTCCTATCTCTCGCTTCGTGCATTTTGAGTGTTTGTGAGCCTCGTGTGAGTATCTTGAAGGTGCTAGGAGTACATTTGCTTGGAGTTTGTGTCAACCCAACTCCGATCCCTCAATTTCTTGATTATTGTTCAGCATAAAGGTTGGTGTTTCGACTTCTAGTTGATGATTTTGAGTTTAGAGTGCATATAGGGTGTAGGCTTGAGCCCTTTAACTGATATTGTGTGCTTAATTTCGTTGGGTAGCATCGGATTGCATGATTTGACCTATGGCCATGTGATTTTAATTGTGAATGCCTGTAAAAATTGTGAATGGTGATTGTGTTGGTTAAATTGCTGAATTGAATTGATTAATTTGCTGGGTATGTGTGTAATTTAATGTGAGTAAGGTCTGAGTAGCACAGTGTTGACTCAATTGCATGATTTTTCCCAATGATAGACTGGCTGACTACTTTCTTAAGGGCAAATCATCAATTAGTTCAATACTTAGTGATATTTGGGGAAAATCTGAGTACCCACTGGTAGAAAAGCATATAGGTGATTGTAATGTTTGGGGGAAACTCGTATTTGTTGTGCGTGTTGGTTTTGCCGTGAAAATTTGGCACTGAGCTGAACACTTCCTATTCGGCAGGCTTGTCTTAGCTCGCCAAGGAAGTTAGGTGAATCGCCGAGTAAGCCCCAGATAGCCCTCTTAGTATGTGCATGGCCTTGGGTACTGTTCCATTCGGTGGGCATGTCTTAGTTCACCGAACACACTGGGCGTATCGCCGAATGGGAGACGACATCGCCCTTGATGCCTGTGTCTTTCCCTTTTGCACTATCAGTTTCAGCAGACTTGGCTTAGATCGTCAAAACCAGCTCGGTGAATTGCTGAGTTGGCATTGACTACGCCTTTTATGCCTGAGCCCTGATTAAATTGATTCTATCCATTTCGACGAGCTCACCAAAGTTCATTGATCCTGTTGGGCGATACACATTCCCGTTAGGCGAGCCTCAAGAGTGTTTTTAAAACATGATTCAGTTTGCGTTCGATTTCAACTAACATTCACAAAACTTGTGTTTTAATATGTGCTTTGCAGGTAATGGCAAGAACCAAGGATAAAAATGTGGTTTCCTCCAACAATGAACAGGATAGAGAGTCCTCGCCTCCTCCTTCTTCTCCAAAGAAGCAAAAGGGCATCTCAATCCATGAGAGGCTTCTCATGCCCAAAAAACAAACCCTCAAACACCTACCAGCGAGGGTAAAAAGGTACGGAAACATATTGCCAAGAAGCAGGTGAATATCCGCTCAAAATTGGTGTCGCCCTCACAAGATACCAACCCTGATTCTCGAATTCTCCTAATTATAGCTCCAAAGGCTTTGAATAGGCTCAAGGCAGAAAGGGAACAAACCATTTTGGAGAAGCGTCGACTCTCGACTGACGGAGTCATGAGTGAGTATCCAGAAACATGTGCACCAATTAAATTCCACAAGCTAGAACATTTTACGAAAGCCAGGCAACCGTATGTGCAAAAGTGGGTACGTGAATTTTATGACGCCTATGCCAAGGCGTTACCAAAGAAGAGGAAAGGGACTATCTGGAAGACAGTGGATAAAGTCGAAGTGAGATGTAAAATGGTTCAGTGTCATGCAGTGTGATTAATAAAGTTCTATGCACCCCTTATAATTAGAGTGATAAGTACAAGACTCGGATGACAAAGACATTGGATGCACTAAAGGATTGGCTGGCCCCTCTAATATCTGGTGAGTCTGCACCTTCTTGGATGACTGAAGGTGGCAAGATAGAGAAGAAAGACCTGAGCATAGTGGCGAGATACTGGTTTGGGTTTATCAGTAGTAACGTAATACCGTCCCAAAATGAATATGTACTCCAGCATCCAAAGGCTGTGTTAGTGAGTTCTATTATTGAGAGGGAGAATATCAATGTGGGTAACATAATTGTGGAGGAGATATTACTGCGGGCCAGACAAGAGCAGACCTCTCTTCCCTTTCCGGTTCATATTACTCAGCTATGCGAGAGAGCGGGAGTTCTCTTTCGAGGGAAAACTGATGTCAGGATCATGCCAGTCTCCTAAGTGACATTCGGAGGATCGAGGCCAAGATTTGAGGGATGATGCAGCTCAGAGAAAGCCGCCACCACCAGACTCTGCACCCATGGTCGACCCTGCTACTTTGGCATCTGAGACCAGCACACCTACTTCTTCTGTGGAGCAGGCAGGTATTTCTACACCTTCCTTTGTTGCTGGCCCTTCTGTTTCTACACCTATACATCCTGTTGATGTTGCTTCTACTGTGAGGCCTCCCCCCTCTCTTGTTGCCCAGTGGGACTCCCGTAGGTAATAAGAAGCTTAAAAAATGAAGCCCATTTTTTTGAAATCCCACTATAGTAATGCCAATAAAAATAGAAAATGACAGACCCAATGAGAAAATGACTTGTAACTGTGAAGCTATAAGATATCATACCTTGGGGATTACAAAATAATGAAAAAGTAAAAGTGACCGTCCCCCCTTGACCCAGGCATTGATTTATCAGATGGGCAGCCTTGCCCGGTCAGCTGATGTTAGAGCTGCCCGAGTTGAGAAGGACTTTCCCAAGCTCATTGACCAGGTCATTAAGAAGGCATTGGATCCTTTGACTGAGAGGGTGGTCAAGTGTCAGGGGACGATAGAGAGCCACACCTTGAGGCTTGATGATATGACGGCAAGGATAGAGGCTCGGGAGAAGGCCGAGGGTAGTTCTAGTGCTTTAGACACCCTGAGGGCTGAGGTAGCTACTTTGAGGGCAGAGGTGGTCCAGATACAATCTATGGACATCTCCACGCTATGGGGCGAAGTTTTCCTTCCTGATGCGCCCGAGATGCCTTCCTCTAGTATGCCTGAGGTTGTTGTTGAAGATGATAGTGAGAAGGCTGAGGAGGAGTTAGCCGAGGAGATGGATGAGTAGGAGCTGCGAGATGAAGAGCATGGGATTCTTGAGAAACTGACCGAGCTGCATGAGACCAAGGAGGTCATCATTTAGGTTGCCCTGGAGAGATCTCTTCGAGAGACTTCAGAGGTTGGGTCTAGTGGAGTCACTCCAGACTCTACCATACTTCCTACTGCTGAGACGGGCACTAATGCCCCAGTTGAGCCTTCATTGCCGCCTCTAGTGATCCTTTTGCTGGGCATCGATGCCCCTCTTGAGGCTTCTCCACTCGAGACTCCAAATGAGAGTTCTCCATAGGCATAGCCTGTCAGGGGAACCCTTTCTCTCAGCCTTCCAGTACTTTTATTTATTTTGCACTGAGGACACTAAATTCAGTTTTTGGTAGGGTGAGGGTCTACGTTCCAATATTCCCCTTTTATGTGTATGTTGTTATTTCATATTTTGAACAATTGTAGTTAGATGTTTGTTTATATTAGAGTGCTCTTTTGGGTAAATGTGTGTCTCTTTACTTCTTTTTTGTTCTCTCTTGATGATTGCAATCCCCCATGAGTTTTAAAATCTTGAAATACTTGAAGATTTCATTGATAAAAATTTGAGAATTGATTTTTTTCTATATCGATGTCTTAAATAGTACTCATGATGAGCATGATGCGTAGTGTTGGTGTTGCGAGAATGAAATTGATGTGGTTACACTTTTGAGTGATCTCTTTGAATCTTTTGTTGACTAGCTATGTTTGATGTGAGCCTTGCAATGAACATCACACGTATGCTTTTTACCTTTTCGGGATGTGCTAAATGAGTGTATTTCGAAGTGCCATGTGTGGTGAGGTTTTTTTTGAAAGCATGAATTTGGAGCCCTAGAATTTGTCTTGTCAGTCCAATTGTGTGAATCTTGATGAATGTGAGACACGATCTTGGGCAAAAATTCAATGACGGAAACAAATTGTCCATAAACCATTTGTGACTACCTTGTGAGGGTGTGAATCTATTTTGGCACCATTTGAGCCTAATCCATTTGTTGTCAACCAAAAGAAACCTCTTGAACCAAATTATCCCTACTTTCTCACAAAAAAATCTTTTTGAAGTATTGTGATATTTGAATAGCCAACTTAGGCCAAAATCCTAAGTTGGGGTGTGGAAAGGAAGGATGAATGAAAGTCAAATAAAGGGCAAAGAAAGATGAAATGAGGCTTAACTTTGAAAGTGTTACTAAAAAGAAGGAACCCCTACTTATTAATAAAATTGTTTAATGAAAGAAAAATGAAAATGAAAAAGAGGAGTGAATGAAATAAAAAGGGGATTCCAAATAAATTGAATGACAAGTCAAGGGTTGAGTTCTCAAATGAAAAAGAAAGAAAAGAACTTAAGAAGAGGTGACGATGATTGCAACTATGCTTCGAAAAGGTGAAGTCACCAAATCAAAAATTGACCATGCCTTAACCCTCAGCCCCATTACAAGTATAAAAGACCCTTGAGATCTTACATGAACTGGATTTTGTGATGATTGGAAAATATGGACAAAGCTTGCATGTATTTCTCTTTTGAGAGAGTGAGAGTTGCATTGATTCCTTAAACCTTTGTTGAAATTGCTTTGTGAGAGCATGGAATCATTCTTGATGTCAAGGCACTTGAATGCATTTGTTGAAACATATTCTTGCAATAGACATGGAGCTAAAGTGAGCTTGAGTCTATGTTGAGACCAACTAGTCATCATTTGAAGTTTTTTTATCATGATTGAGGGTAACATGCTATTGAGAGTAGTCTTTCTATGGCACTTGCATGTTAGCTCTCATTGAGGATGGTTGTAGACACCTTTATTGAGCTTGTTGTGTTCTTGATTTACTTGAGGACAAGTAAAATTTTAAGTTAGGGGTGTTGATGAGTGGTAGATTTGCACTCATTTAAGGTTCATTTAGCTCAAAAATTAGTGTCCTCAATGCCCAATTTAGTCCTTTTCTAATATAATATTGATGATTTGCAGCTATGAAGGCAATTGGACAAGGCAAGGACTGATGTTTGAAAGAATGTCCAAAATGCAAAAAGAAGTGCAAAGTGAACATTGTTGATCGCCTAACATGAAGGAAGGATCGCCAATTAAGCATGACATCGCCCAAAGTGACAGTGTTCAAGGCAAAGATTTAATCCTCAAACGACGAACTAAGGTGGTATTCAGCAATGCACCGAACAGGAAAGGCTGACTCAATCGAAGTCGTCGACTGAGGTTCAAACACCTGAAGCCAAGAGCATCACAAGGTGAGCTGAGGAGCGAAGGGTGATTCACCGAGTAGGTTTGGCGAGCCCGACTAATGTCGTCTAAGCAGTCGCATGGTGAATTTTTGGGCCAAATTTTCAGAAAATATAAATAGCTTAAAGAATGTAATTTATAGAAGAGTTCCAGAGTTTTGAGTGTAGAGAGTTGGAGAGTGAAGTTTGAAAAATAGTTTTGAGAGCACTTTACCCTTAAAGAACACTTTCCTAACTTTTGGGGTTTTACAACTTTGTGCTTGAATTTAACAAATTGAAATTGAATCCAAAGTGGGTTTACATGTAATTGCTTAATTTCATGTTACCCATGGTTGCTTTTATGAAAGGTATAATTTCTTTACTTTTTGTGATAGGTGGCTAAAACCCTATGATCTAGGGGTACTCTAATGGGTTTGGGTGTTTATTTCATGTAGTGGGTATTGTGCTATGCTCTATTTTGTTGTTGTTCATACATAAATTTGGTCTAATTATCATAGGGTTAACTAATGGGTTAAGGTTGCAAACTTAATTCTTACTTCCGATCTCTGGTTGATGCTCGAAAGAGATTGATTGGAGTGGGTAATTAGTTCAATACTAGAAATTTAGGTGTGATGTCTGTAGTTGCTTGAAAGAGAGGTTATGGGTCAGATCTATTTGCGATATTCTTCAAAGAGAGGATAGAGTAAGGTATTGGGTTGTTTAGGATTGGCATATAGATGAGACCGAAAGGAGATTTTATGCATAGATGCTTTGAGATCGAAAGATTATTAGCATAAATGAAGATGACTTAGTCTATTCATGAATGTTCATCACTATAGAGCAGCACAACTACCTCTATGTGAGATCAATTTTCAATCCTCGCACCCCTAGATTGCTTGTTAACTCTTGATTTCGTTTAAGTTTTAGTTTAATTGTGATAATTGATAACCAAAGCTTCATATTAAGTTGGTGGTACCATCCACCCAATTTTTCTTACTAGTACAAATGAGCTAATTTAAAGTCCAAATTTCTTGATAAGGAATTCTCCACGACACACCATTCCTTGTGGGATTCGACCCCGACTCTTCGTTGGGTTTTTACTGACTACGATCGCTCACTCTTTTAATTAGTTTTAAAGAGTGATTTGAGTGTTATCAGTCATGCATTGTACCTGAGTGGTATTCTAGCCAACCAACAATCACAAACAATCATGCACATTCACAAACACAAAAAATGATACCACTTGAAAGTCACAAATCACATAAACGAATCAATTGCATGAGATTATCAACATGATGTCATTTCATGTGATTTCCAATGTTTTCCCTAACATGCATTGCACCAATGATACTATAAAGCAGTAGACATGCATACATACATAAATCAAGAAACATATAACCATCACCTACCTTGAATCAAGCCTCTTGAAAACTCTAAAGAACCCGAGCTTTCCCCTTATGAAGTTCCTTGTCTTGTTCTTGGTCTAAAACAATAAATAAATGCAACAATCAATCAATATGGCCTAATAATACTAGAATATAACCAAATCCTAACCCCAAGCTAATTCATGGTCATCATTCCCAACTTAGGACTTTTTCCACCGTGAAATCATATCACAACTCTCCCTCAAGAGTAATATCTTAGATTCCAAGGCTTAAGAATCAATTTACAAGATTATGGAGTAACAAACTTACCTTTACCGATGAATTCCATGGAAAATTGAGTGCAAACATCCTTAATCGCCCCTCACAATTCCAAGAAAAAAAGTGCAAAAAATAGGAAGTTTTGGGACTATTTATATATAAAATCTCGACTTACCCCACTATAACGGCCCATCCCGCTAGAACACCTGCACACTCTCACTTCAGAGACTAAAAAATCCCCAAAAATCCCATTTTTCACAACATACCTTCTTCCCTTGACGTCCCAAACTATTCCCTTCACATCAAGATTAATTTCGAGAGTTCTAATCATAATTCATAAGTTCATAATCGTAGTTCATATTCATAAAATAGACATACACATGTGTTCATGTGCAAACAATTAGAAATCATGTAAGTGAGTTAAATCATGCATAATAAGACTGAATTTAGACAATTGAATCACAATGAATTGAAAACATGGAGAATAACATGAAACCCTAGATTCTGGGTGAAGATCAAATTGGAGAATTGAGACTCTTTTGGAATCCAATGGATGAAAGGAATACATTGGTGAAGTTCCCACATACTTTGATGATCAAATCCCTAAACGCAAGAGAGAAAATCCAAGTTCTTCACCTTGGAGCTTGAGAGAGAATCGAGAGGATGAACTTGGAGGGAATTAAGGATTTGAGTGAATGTGAGGGAATAGGTTAAGTTTTGAAGAGTAAATTCAGTTATAGGGGTAGTTATAAGGTCAAAACGATATAGTTTATGGATTAAATGCGAAGGAAGAGACCAAAATATCCTTCATAAAAATTTGTCGAGAAGACCCTACGGCCTATAGGAACTTCTACGGACCGTCTAGGTCAGTCGTAGAACAAGTACTAGGACTCAATATCTTGCCACATTTCCACGAGATCCTTCCTACGGGCCATGAAACTTTCTATGGTCTGTAGACCTCTTCCGTAGGCCCCAGTTTACCAAAAATCCTTGAAAGTAATTATTTATGACTAAAGGATGCTTTTAAGATAAAGTGACAATGATTTGTGAAAGGTTTTATCACATTTGAATGGAATCATGATTTAGATGCTTAGGAAGGTAAATGCCCTAATATGAATTCATGGTTTGAAAGGAGCTACTCAAATATGAACTTATGATTGGATTGGTAGTCTTTAATTGTTGCCTTTCCAAGTATTTGATATGATTATGATTATGTCTTTTCCGTTGGAATTTACTTAGCACCGAGAGGACTTTAGAATGGAGGTCTTACCATTAGAAAGAGTTCGGTACTAAGTAGCAATTCTCTTATCCCAAACTATGTGCCCCCGTAAGATTGTCTTAAATGACCTAGCTAGTGGATCCACCTTAGGAATTATAAATGATTCAGAGTTCTACCTTGGTAAGTAGACACTCTCTTTTCGGTGTGAGAGCTACACCAGATTCTATGTTATAGCTCACATGGTCTTATTATCAGTTAACGGTAAATATTCCACAAATGAACAATGCTTTCTTCAAAAGTCTTTTCAAAGCTTTTTCTATGGTTTTTAATATGCAATAACCTTGTTTATGATTTACAATTTCTCTTTAAAGAATTTTACTATGTTTACTAGGTCATGCATATCATGTTTAAGTTCATCATATTATCATGCCTATGCTTTTATACATTTTCCCATATTTAGTATGTTCAAAGTACTGATGCATATTGTGCCTATATTGTTTCATAATATAGGTCCGACGCTCCTACTCCTTCCGAACGTGGCTAGATCGGGATTGCTCCGCTATAGATTGGATTGGTGAGTCATCATGAATCGAAGGCAAGGCCATGGACTGCTTTATTACTTTGATGTCTTTTAGTTTTCAGATTTTGTTCGTGACTTAGAGGTTTGTCCTAGTCACCTATATGAAAGTAGAAGGCTTATGGCAGACTTAGCAGTATTCCGCGTATTCTCTTATGTACTACGTTGATATCTTTTATGTCATCTTATGAGTTGAGACTTATATTACTTATATTTCTCATTTATTGTATTTCATTACGTCATGCTTATGTCAAGTGGCTTGTTTAGGATCTCTCGGGGTCCTATTCGCCATGTCACATCTAGGGTGTACTTTGGATCATGACAGATCAAGATATTAAAATCGCAAGTCAAAATTAAAAGTTCAATTTGAATTTTAAAGACATGTTTAAAAATATATTTATAAAGACATCAAAACTACACTAATGCATTCAGGAAATCATCATTGAATAGGAAATAGAGTAAAAAGAAAAACCAGCAGTAAACAATACATAACTCAAAGGGCAACACATAAAATACGAACGAACAACCTAAAATACAAATCAAACTCATATCATCATTTTTCATTACTACTAGTATCCACTACAAAACAACTCCAAAAATTATTCAATCTTATTGTACATTAGGTAAAATGGTCGTAAAACATTCTAGGCGGAAGTATTGATTTAGAAGTGAGAAAAAATAAGAGAGAAGAAGGATTTTTTTCAAAAACACAGAAGATTTGATGTCATGGAACTCAATAATAGCACAAGCAGCAACAGCTAAAAAATCTCAGTCTTAAACAAGTAAGTAAATACATATGAAACGAAATTAACAAAGTGTAGAAATCGATTGATCGGAGTTCTCTCCTTCATCGAATGCTTTTTTTTTCTCACAGAATAATGAGTTCTTTGAAGTGAAATATTTTTTTGTGTAATTAATAAAAGTTTAGTTACGGAATTAACGACACTTTCATTCTTCATTGCTACAATTTAACTAAAATTAATTTTTAATAAAAGCTAATGCCAGATTTTTTTGTCGCTATAAATTATGAATTTTCATAGAGATTTATCAAAAGAGGTAGAGATGAATTTTCTGTAGCTACATTCGTCGCCATGTATTAATTAAATAAGCACGACCTTTTTTGTTGCTAAATTCGTAGGAGAATTTAAGGTGCCAATATTTATCGCCTATTTTAAGTGACACATTACATATTCTGTCTCCAATCTATCGCTATTTAATAACTCAAAACTTATTATTTTTACGATCAAATGACTATTCCGTTGCTAATTCATCATCACATAGCAATAGAATATAGTATGTCATTATATTCGATCGATAAACGTTGTTATTTATGTAGTGTTTGTATGGATTAAAACAAGCTCCTAGAGCTTTAAGTGACACATTACATATTCTGTCTCCAATCTATCGCTATTTAATAACTCAAAACTTATTATTTTTACGATCAAATGACTATTTCGTAGCTAATTCATCATCACATAGCAATAGAATATAGTATGTCATTATATTCGATCGATAAACGTTGTTATTTAAGTAGTGTTTGTATGGACTAAAACAAGCTCCTAGAGCTTGATTTGATAAGTTTCAGTCTACTTTGCTACAATTTCTTTTGAGCAGAGCAAATATGGCTCATCTTTATTTCTTCGAAAAACATCTACATGTTGTGTTCTTCTTTTGGTCTATGTAGATGACATTATTCTCACATGAACAAATTCTTCATTAATTACTAATTTTCTACAATAGCTTAAAGATTCTTTTCATATGAAAGATCTTGGTACTCTTACATATTGCTTGGGTTTGATAGTTCATAATAATTCTTTAAGTGTGTTTTTAAACTAACACAAATGTACTTAGGATCTAATTTTTTTTGTTGATCTTCAAGATTGCTCCTCTGTAGATACTCCATTGGAATTGAATGTGTAGTATCATTGTGAGGAAGACGATCCTCTTCCTGATCCAATTATAATTCAATAATTAGTTGGGAGCCTAAATTATCTTACTATTACTTGGCTTGACATATCTTTTGCAATTCAACAAGTTAGTCAATTTATGCAAGCTCCTCGTCATCTTCATTTGGTGGTTGGTTGTTGCATTATTCGGTATCTTCTAGGCATATCTACTTGTGGATTATTCTTTCCTAGTTGTTCTCCTATTTTTCTTAATGTTTATAGTGATTTTGATTGGGTAGGATGTCTTGATACTCGTCGTTTTTTTTAAGCTATTGGCCATGGGCCATTTTATAGAATGAGTGAAAAAGGGAACAAAGTTTTGCCCAACCCAATAGTGGTGGGCCCAAAAGCTAAGAAAAGAACAAACAAAAGCAAAAATAAAATATAAAAAAAACAAAGCCAAAAATATATCCTAAAAAGGTCAATCTTTCTGGAAGAAGTCTCTTATTTCCTCTTGTTTGAAGCTCCCATTTGAAATTAGGAAAGTGATCTCTCTTTCAAAGCTCTCCTCTTTCCTTTTCTTTCAATTCCTCAATCTGCATTTCTCATTTATTTTCTTTTTCGTTTGTCGATTTTCCAGGTGGTCCCTTGTTGCTGTATGGTTTCATCAATAACAGAGCTATCTTCTTTGAATCTTGTCTCCATAATGCTGGTTTTTCGCCTTAGACTTATCTTGTTTCCTTTTTTATAGTACGATCGTTCCTCTTCTTCTTGTTCAGCTATGATGCCGCATAATAATTTTAGTTGACATTGTTTTAGATCTATAACCTATGTTAGTAGCGTAGTTGTTGTGCTTTTGCTTTGTTTTCTGTGCCTGTGAACTCTTTACTGTCTTCTAGCAATGTATCTACTTGTGATCATCAATTATTTGTGTCTTGTTCAACTGATTGCTTTGTTCTTGATTCTTAAATTTGGTACCGAGTGTTTGTCCAAGTTGAGGATTTTCCTCCCCTGCAATGGTAGCTCTCTAAATATATTAAATTGTTGTCTCCCTATCACTTCAAATGCATAATTAGCTAAGTAGTCGGCTAATGTATTCCCTTCCCTATAAATGTGTTCAATGTTAACGGTAGCATATTGCATTAGTGTTAGAGTATCTTCCACTATAATTCTAATGTTCCATGGTATCTCCCAATTTCCTTGTAGTATGTTTTTCAATAGCAATGAATCGGTCTCTATTGTTAGTCTCGAAAATCCCTTTGTTGCACAGTGATATATTGCTACTGCTTCTGCTTCCACGTTAGTTGTTTCTGGTATCTCCTCTGCTTGTGCATAGATTAAATTTCCTTCCTGATCCCTTAGGAAATAAGCATAAGAGCTCTTGCTTGGATTGCCCTTACTTGCTCCATCTGTGTTGCACTTTATAGTATTTGAATTTGGGGGCTTCCATATGATATTTTTGTAGTATATCATTGGGTTGTAGTTCTCTAAGAATTTTACCATGTCTGACCAGTTGATGGGAAATTGTTTCAGACTTGGAAAACTTGACCTTGCAAATTGTCATACATTGAGGGTAACCTGATCGACAAGTTTATTATATGTCATGTTTCCCCATGTCTGATGATATTTCTTCTTCTCCATATTTCCCAAAGTATAATTGCAGGCATCTTCATAATTTGTTGAAGTTTATGACCTGCCTATGTTGTCCAACATGTTATTAGCACTTGGTTTAGGTTTTGTCCTTCTAATCTTAGACCTGCAAAATGAGCAAACATCCTCCATAGCTTATAGGCTACTAGAGAGGTTAAAAAAAGATATTCCACAGTTTCTTGTGTTGGATTATCACAGCACCAACACCTTGATGACATGTTCACCCTCATTCTCATCAATATATCATCAGTGGAAATTCTATATTTCCAAACTCTCCAAATAAAGAAAGATATTTTGAATGGAAGTCTCTTTTCCCACATGTTAAGAAATCTACTTTGTCTCTCTTTCCTCTGTCTCACATACTCCCAGGCACTTTTAACTGTGAATTTTCAAGTTTCTTCAAGCATCCACCATGTTTTGTCTATTATACCATCAGAAGTTGGACTTGGGATTGTTTTCAGTATGTGTTGTACAATATCTTCTGATAACCACCTTCTTAGTTTGTCTACTTTCCAGCCCTGTTGATCTGCAAATTCCTTAACCTCTATCTCTTCTTCTTGACTTGTTTCATGACTGAACTAATATAGTGCTCCTTGGGTTGTCCAGTTATCAAACCAAAAACTTGAGTCTCCTCCTTTAATTTTCCACCATATTTGATGTTCTACCAACTCTCTAATCTTGATCATTGCTCTCCATGTGGAGGAGGCTCCTTTACTCTGAGCAAGTACTGGATGTAACTTTTTACAGTATTTATTACCCATGTAAGAGCTCCAAAGTGTAGTCTTTGTTCTGAAAAACCACCATAATCTGCAAAATAGAGCTTTAGATATATCAACAAGATATCGAAAACCAATTCTTCCTTCCTCCTTAGGTAGACATAATTTGTCCCAACTTATCCAGTGTTTCCTTTTACTGTCTGTAGTGTTTTTCCAGAAAAATCTATTGAGCATCATATGTATATGTCTTATCACCCCTTTTGGAGGAGATAAAGCAGACAATAAATGTATAGGAATACTCTGCAACACATATGAACTTAGGACAGCTCATCCACCAAATGATAACATTTTGCCCTACCATCCCTGTATTCTTTTTCCCATCTTTTTAATCACTGAATCATAGTGGAAAATATTATTTCTTCCATAGAACATAGGACATCCCAAGTATGTGAAAGGGAAAGCTCCCAGTTTTATGTTGGTTAGTATTTTGATGCTCCCTATCAGTCTTGGATTCACCTTTTCATGTACATAAAATGCACTCTTCTCCAAATTAATTAGCTGACCTGAAGAGTTTTCATATCTTCATAGTACCCTAATCATCATCTTCATTGATTCCTTGTCGGCAGATACAAATAAAATTGTATCATCTGCATAAGAAAGATGTTTAATATTTGGACTCCACTTGGATATATCATATCCTTTGAATTTTTCATTTTCCCATAGAGCATTTAAACCCCTCGTTAGTGCTTCTGCTGCAATTATAAAAAGAGCCGGTGATAATGGATCTCCCTGCTTGACTCCTCTAGATGACTTGAAAAATCCATGAGTCTGCCCATTTATCAAGATTGAGAACCAGTTATTGGACAGAAGTCTATATACCATGTCAATTAAAACTTCAGAGAACCCAAATTGTCTCAGAACTTTAGTGAGGAATAACCATGATAGCCTATCATATGCCTTGGTCATATCTAGTTTTACTATCACATTTGTTGTTTTTGTCCTCATCCTGATATCCTTTATAATCTCCTGTGCCAAAAGAATATTTTTCACTATATTTCTTCCTTTAACAAAACCTGTCTGGTTTCTAGAGATGATAGTAAGCAGAATGTTCTTTAATCTCTCATGTATAACTTTAGAAATTACTTTATTACTGAAGTTACTCAGGCTAATTGGTCTTCCATCTCCATAGGTATGCTCTTGGTACTTTTTTGGTATTAAGACCAAATTTGTGTGAGTAATATATCTGGGAATCTCTTGGCCTACAAAGAAGGCCCTTACCATTCTAATTATGTCTTCCTTTATGATGTTCCAGCATGTCTGATAGAATATACATGTAAATCCATCTGGACCACATGTACTTTCTTTATTTAACCCAAATACTGCTGCTTTAACCTCTTCTTCTATTGGTAATTCCTCTCGCATTTGATTCTGCTCCTCTGTTACCAAATTAGGAATATGATTTAATAAAGAGGATTCTTTTTGAGATTGATCTTCTGTAAATTGCTCCTGAAAGTATCTTATGGCTTTAGCAGCCATGTCTCTTTCCTCTGTTAGCTAATCTCCTTGAGTATTCTGTATTTTATTTATCTTCAGCTTCTTCATTTTCCCCTTTACATATGAATGAAAGAATTTGGTATTCTTTTCTCCCTCTTGAAACCATTTCAGGCCTGATTTCTGTCTCCAGTACTCTTCTTCAAGATGTAAGTATCTGCTTAATTCTGCTTGAGCTTTATGTAACTCTTCTCTGTTGTGTAAGGTTGAAGATTCTTCAAATCTGACTTCATGATCTTGTATTACATCCTCCAGTGTTGCAATATGTTGAAACACATCACCATATGTTTCCTTACTCCAAGATCTGAGAGCATGTTTCACCCTCTTTAATTTCTGTTGTACCATATAAAAGAGGTTACCATAAAAATCAAGTCTCCAGTGTTCCTTTACTAGCTTTTCAAAAGAGGAATGTTTAGCCCAAAAGTTTAAGAACTTGAATGGTTTGATAATTTCCTATGTATTCTGTGAACATTCCAACACTAACGGAGAGTGATCAGACCCTTTTTTTATAAGATGCTTGACCTTCATAGTTGGAAACAAGTTCATTAACCTTTGATTTCCCAAAATTCTATCTAACCTTTTGAAGATGCACGTATCCTCTGACCTTCCATTCCACCATGTGTAAGTACTTCCAGTGTATCCCATGTCATATAGACCACTTGTAGCAATACAATTGGCAAAATTTTCAGTTTCCTGATAATAGACCGACAACCCACCCAATTTTTCTTCAGGAGAAAGTATTACATTGAAATCACCTCCTACCAACCATGGTAAGGAAAAGTGACGTGAGATATGTTGTATTGAGTTCCATAGCTCTTCCCTATTAATTGCATTACAAGAAGCATATACTACAGTGACCAATACCTCAACTCCCATGTTTTGATGTACTACTTTTAATGTCATTTGTTATGTAGAATCTTCTATAACATCTACATGTACATCTTTTGTGAATATCCATATTTGACCTGAGCAATTTGCCAAAGCAGTATCATGACCCAACTTTCTTCTATATCTCTCCAAATCTGGTGAATTTTGAAAAGGTTCCATCAGGCCTATTAACCAGTAATAGTTTCTTCTATTTAAATTAGTCAGTCTCTCAAATGCTTGTTGAGTATTGACTGACCTAATATTCCATAGAAGGATCTTATTCATCATTAATGATTGTGTTTTGAGGCAGCTTGCCTCTTTGGTAGTTGTCTTGTTGCTTGTGAGGTATCTTTTTGAGATTTTTCACCTTTGTTTTATAGGTGACTCTCCTCCATTGCCCTTGTATGTCTTGGTGAAATGTCTCCTGCTTTAGCCACCTCTTTTATATTCTTCTCCAATGTTTCCTTCTCAGTGTTCTCACTTCTGATGTTGTTTTGATTTCTATTTCTGCCAAGGAAGCATCAATTTCTTCCTTGCTAGGATCCAACATGACTTGTTCTATTGTATCTACTACCTCTATCTTTTCTTCATCATGTGCGTTCTGTTGCTTTGATAATTCTAGATGATTCTGACTTGTAGTCTGCTCTCTGTTCCCTAACTCTTCTGTCTTATTTTCCCCTTGAGTTTTCTTTTCCTGAATGACTTTCTCCTTTGAACTTATCTCACTTTTGCTTTTCTCCTGTGTGCCTGTGTTATTTGTAGGTGTTTCACTGTCTACATCATGTTTACTGTTAGAACTATCTTGTGGTTGTGTTATCTGATTCTCCGGGGTGTCCCTTTGTCTTTTTTAAAATTACTATCTACACATTGTCTTGTTCCCATTTGCTTGTTGATGTCTCTTTCTTCTTCAGATTTGTTGCTGCTAAGTTCTTCTTCCCTTTCCTTGTTCTCTTCTGTCTCCTTGGTCCCCTTTATTGCACTTGTAGCATCCCTTGTATCATCTGCTTTGTCATTGTTTTGCAGAGTTGCAAAGGCATTATGAGTGCTGCCTCTTTCGGTATTTTTTCGAGCTTCCACTTTATTTTTGTCATTGTACATCTCTATTATCCTTCCCCTTTTATCTTTTGCATATTTATTTCTTCGCTACATCCATTCCTACTTTCTTTGTGTGTTACCAACAACTTTACCACTACTTAGTATTTTGGTCTAAGTTGCTGTTGTTCCCATTTTGTCCTTATTTTCCTCAAGGTTTTCTCTAAATTGCCTTTCCAGTTCTGGGTGTAATGCATGACATTCAGTTTCTCTATGTCCCTGTAGCTTACAATGACTGCAATATTTTGGAAGATAGTCATACTTAATTGTGATCCATTTAGAATTTACTTCTCCTTTGACTTCATCCTCTTCTGCAATTTTAATCCTCTGTGGATGTTGTGCCAATAAATCTACCTCCACTTTAACCTTTGCACAACTAGGTCTAGTCTTATTTTGTGTCGCCATATCAACTGTTAATGATTTTCCAACTACAGAGGCTAGTGAGAAGAATGCTTCTCTAGCAAAGAAATAAGGCAACAAGTCTGGAAAACTAATCCATGCTACTGCTATTGATGTCTCCTCTTTTGGAACAAGCCAAGGATTCCACTTCAATGGTCTCATCTGACAGTGCAGGTTGTGCACCTTCAAATAGTATGTTGGCTCGACATCATCTTCACATAATCCTCCAATAGAGATAATCGTATTAAAACATGCATGTTTTCTAATAGTCCTATGTTGTATGGCCCTTTGATCTCACATTGTACTGGAATTACTTTACGTAATTCATGTAAATCTGGCTTATCATAAGAGAACTTTCCTAGAATTGCATATTGTAAATTTTCTTGTATGATCATCTGTTGAACTTCTGATGACTTCCAAGTGATTTGTGGCTCACCATGTAGATAAACCACTGTCTTCCTCTGAATTGGCATTGGGTTGTGATCTGGTTTTAATACTTCTGAGAACTTTGTGGTGAGAGGAGAGGGTTGTATTGTGGATGTGAACAGAGCAGCCTCCAGTGGAGGCTGTCCGCCGGCCACCAGGGCCATCAATAGCAATAAGTGGTGGTTTTAGGTTTAGGGTTAAACTACTCAAAAGATGCGTGAGAGAGTATTTTTGTTGAAAGCTTTCTCTAGACTTTTATGAAAAAAGATTTTTAAAAAAAAAATTATGATACTCGTCGTTGAGTCACTGGTTGGTGCATGTTTCTTGGAGAATCATTGACATCTTGGAAGAGTAAGAAGCAAGATCGTGTGTCAAAATCTTCAACAGAGGCTGAATATCGATTCATGTCGACTGCTTGCTTCGAAGTTGTATGGCTTCGTGGATTACTTGCTGAGATTGGATTTCCTCAATTTAATCTTACTCCTCTCCACGCTGACAATACAAGTGCTATTCAAATTTCTACTTATCTGATTTATCATGAGAGGACCAGACACATCGAAGTAGATTGTCATTATATACGAGAAATTGTAGATAAATGAGTCACTGTTCTTCCGTATGTGTCCAGTGATCTTCAAATAGCTTATGTGTTTACAAAATACATGGCACGAAAACACCATCAGTTTCTAGTAGGCAAATTGATGTTTTTGATCCACTAACATTAATTTGAGGGGTATGTTAGCATGATGGACAACTCACAAATCATGAATTAATAGTGAATGATTTTATATATATTAATGTAATTATAAAGTGTTGTAAACAAGTGTAATTATAGAGACTTGTTGTAGTAATCAAATAGAATATCATATTTGAAGGAATAACATGACAAATTTAGAGGATTTGCATAGCAGATTAGGGATAGAATAGTTGATCTTTAGAGATATGAATGACGAATCTTTAGGAATGTAATGTTACATACTCTTTATATAATGGAAAGACTCTCACTTTGAGAGGCACTTAGCAAAACTCTTGACATTGCTTTCTAATTTTCTGTATTATTTTTATTATTATGATTGCATTGTTAGAGATTAAGATGCATCTGGGGTTAGTGACTCTTTATGTTCTAGTCATGGCCCTTGGCTTTGGATTGTGACATATAAACAATTCAGAATTACTAATTTTGAAATTAAAATAGTACCAACTATCAAACATGGAATAAAAAATTCACAAACTATAGTGGATTAGTTTGAATTGTTATTATTGTTATAATTGTCTAGTTAAATCTCTCCTTTCCCTTGCTGACATTAAGACAAAAACAAGAAGAGAACAAAATGACATTTTACTTTCTTTCAATTGAAGGAACATTCCATGTTCATAAACTAAACTTTTAAAGCAGAATTGGGAGCTCAATGTTCCTTCACTAACAATTTAAGTATAAGTCAAGCAATGTCAATTGATGGTGGATCAATGAAAAAGTTCTTTTTAAAATGGTTTATTTAAATTGAGTACTCATTGTCAGGGTGGGGATTATGTGTAATGAAAATACATTTAACTATTTTTGCAGTTTCACTTAACAAGGCAAAATTTACATTCTCCCAACATCATTTTCATTTCTCTCCTTATTTTTTGTATGTCAAATACATTATTTTATTTTATACATTGACATTGAAAAAACTATTAAATAAATAAAAAATAAAATACCTTGACATTGTTTGTTCCTGTTAAAAATTGAAAATTTCTATTTATTATGTTTTTTTTGACGTTTTCTATGAAAGTAAACAACCACTATAATAATTAATAATCAGTCGATTCAAAACTCCAACTAATTATTATGACTTAGAAATAAATGGTTCTATCATAAATCACTTTCTAGGGGCCAAGTCTAAAATACTTTTTTTATTCATTTTTACTCGTTCGCTATATTAAAAATAGATACTAATATTTATTTATTATTTTTAGCGTATAAAAAAATATATTTTTTCTTCATGTTTTACCTTCAACATTAATTTACTTTTTCTCAAATTACTTCTCAAGACGTACATCAATTGACATGAATATTATTATATAAAATACTAATATTAATTGATATTTTTTAAAGAGCGTGCAAAATTTAAATTGAATAAGTAAAAATGAATGGAGAGTAAAATCTTTTCTTTAAATGTGATGGTGATGCCCTATCTACTGATAATTACTGATTTAGTTAATCTCTTAAGTGCTACAGATTTGACAAAGGACCTAACGTACAAGTTTTATAATCAATCTTTAGATCTACCTTTTTAATTAGGATTATATTTAACTACTCTTGCATTCAATATACTTTCACGTAACCTAATATTGTTAGGAAAAATAATAAGTAACAAATGAACAAGTGAGAACCAGAAACTGTATGTGACATTTACATCAGTTAAGACATCAGAATTATTTTCTTTTAAAAGCAAGAAACTTTTCCTGTTATAACAATAATATAAATACAAATATTTTAATTTATTTGTCATATTGTTTTATAAAAATATCTTTAATTTTTTAATTTTAACTTTTTACATGTCATTTTTAATATCACAAAATTTAAGGGATTCTAAATTCAAAAATCTTATTTATTTATTTTACTCAGTATCAAGTTAAAACAGACAATCAAATTAAAACGGAGAAATAATTCTTAAATACTTTAAACATGTTTAGTTATTATAAACTAATATTCCCTCTTTCCCCGTTTGATTTGAATGCGAGATAAAATGGAACGGAAGGAGTAATAAAAAGTGATGAGGGGGCCGTCGGTGAGGATGAAGGGTGGAGATGTAATTAACACAAACATGACGTGATATTTCTGGAAAAATGACAAGATCATATATTAAAATTTAAAAAAAAAGTAGTCCACCGACAGAAACTTGGTTTGGGTTGTCGGAGAAGAGAAACCGGAAGTAGCCGGTAAGAACAGCAAAGTACAGGCTGTTCACAACCACTTCCACAATCTTGCGTCTATAGCTACACAACTTTGTCAGCTGATTGGACATAGTGAGAAATGTCAATCTCCATTGAAAACAAATAAGAAATGCTACTTTCCTTCCTTTTAAGAAAATTAAAATCACATAAATTGAGATAATGAAGATACACTATTACCTGCTTAGGTTAATTGATTATAACGAATAATTCATTTCTATACGAAGTTTTCAATGTATATATATATACTTATTATAAACAATTAGCCACATTTGTTTGTATACAAGTTATTTTAATTGTTATAAATAAAATAGATTCTAAAGGGGTCATTTGATTAGTGGAATAAGACATTATAATTTTGATATAGTTTTTGAGATTATTTTATATTACGTTTGATATAAATTTTAATTTGAAATTAATAATTTTAAAAATATGCACACCATAATTATAGTATTATTTTTATTTCATATTCTATATTAAGCTACACTCTTAAAACTATTAATTTCAAAATAAAACTTTTAACTTTTAGGTTTTTTCATAGTGAAAGAAGACATTTATTTGAGAGTTGAGATCGAGTGGAGCACGTTTTAAATTTGTATTATCTAATTCCATACTGCTTAAATAAAAGAAAAAGTTAAAGAATTAGTTCACCTTATATGTCATTCTAAATTCGAATTTAATACTCTCTCCTTTTCAATTTCCCTACTAATATCTTAAATACATTTTTTTAAATGATAATTCTTAAATTTAGAAAAAAATAATTTAATTTTTACTTTTTTGTGACAAGTTTTTATAGTTATATAAATTTTGACATTTAAAACAATAAATATAATTTTTAAAAGTTTTTAACTTTTCTGAATTATTTGTCCAATTAGATTTACACTCCTTTTGTTTCAATTTATCTATCTTAAATTTAGTTTGTTTAAAAAAAATATAAATTGACAATTATTTAAATCTAATTTTTTAAATGGTATACTTAGGATTACAAAATTTTAAAATATTTTAATAATTTTTTTATCTATTTTATAAAAAAACAATTTTAAAAAATTAAAATGAAACGAAAGATTATAGTATTATTTTTATTTCATATTCTATATTAAGCTACACTCTTAAAACTATTAATTTCAAAATAAAACTTTTAACTTTTAGGTTTTTTCATAGTGAAAGAAGACATTTATTTGAGAGTTGAGATCGAGTGGAGCACGTTTTAAATTTGTATTATCTAATTCCATACTGCTTAAATAAAAGAAAAAGTTAATGAATTAGTTCACCTTATATGTCATTCTAAATTCGAATTTAATACTCTCTCCTTTTCAATTTCCCTACTAATATCTTAAATACATTTTTTTAAATGATAATTCTTAAATTTAGAAAAAAATAATTTAATTTTTACTTTTTTGTGACAAGTTTTTATAGTTATATAAATTTTGACATTTAAAACAATAAATATAATTTTTAAAAGTTTTTAACTTTTCTGAATTATTTGTCCAATTAGATTTACACTCCTTTTGTTTCAATTTATCTATCTTAAATTTAGTTTGTTTAAAAAAAATAAAAATTGACAATTATTTAAATCTAATTTTTTAAATGGTATACTTAGGATTACAAAATTTTAAAATATTTTAATAATTTTTTTATCTATTTTATAAAAAACAATTTTAAAAAATTAAAATGAAACGAAAGAGTATGATATAAAGACAAATAGAAAGGAGTAAAAATGGGAAAACAAAAGAGTGTTATCTCCGATCCTACCCTCTATTTTACTCTTTAAATATAGAATTCTCTATTTCTTTTCAGACAACCAACTCCAACCTTATTCTCTATTTTACTCTCTAAAAAAGAATCTTATTCTCTCTCCTCAATATTATATTATTATTTTTATTTCATTTTTATTTTCTTATTTCATAATATAAATCATTTCTTTCTTTTTTCCAAATAATCACCTATATAATTTTCATGTAATATAAAATTTTATTTTTCCCAATTTTTTATTTAAAATAAAATTATATTTTATTCGAAATTTCTAAAAGAAAAACTACGAATAATTGAAAAAAGAAATCAATAAGCACAACCGCAATCACAACCACAACAATTCTCTGAATTCATAAGCTCATTTTTTTTAATATTATTAAATCTCGAAACAACCTATCGGGTTACTAAATTATTATTGTGATTTTAAAAATTATTATGTTATGTATTGTATCGTTATCTTGTATTTAAATTATTGTGTTATGTATTGTATTTTAAATTAAAATTTTCATCTAATCGTTTAAAATTTATGCATTCTTCATAGTGAAAATTAATAATAATATCAAATTATATCACTTTAAGTGACGAAAATTTTTTAAAAAATTAAAACATTATTAATTCAGAATAAAAGTAGTTATTAAATAATATATTTTTTTAAATGTTATATTACATTTTAAAAAATTACGAATATTAGAGATTTAATTAATAGTCTTATATGAAAAATAACATGTTAATTACAAAATAATAGAATAATATTAAAATAATTTAAAAGTGAAAAAAAGAGGATGAATAGTAATTCATCTCTCTATAAATAAAGAATAGAAAACTTTTTAGAGTGTAATTGGAGATTCAATTATTTATTTTACTCTATAAATAAATATAGAGAGTAGAAAGTAAAATAGAGAGGATTGGAAATGGTATTAGGGTTGAGGCAGCTGTCTAAGCTACCTCTGCATCCTATATATCTCTAAAAAGTCTAAACCAACCCAAAGCCGATTCCTGGTTACCGGTGAAGCCGGTTAAAATTCCTAATAATGTAATTTAATTTAATAATAAATAAAATTAAATCTGGCAAAGAAATGATAAAAAGAGAGTTGCATTTCAGAGAAGGTGAAGTAGAGGAGTGATGTCCAGTTGAGGAAATGCACTGTTTCTTCACATTGGCATAACCCCTAGAAGTGAATCAAGATTGATTAAGCTGTGTGTTATAGTTATAGGTACCCTCTGTTTCTTGAGGAGAAGAAATGGAGGCAGGTGCAGGAATGGTAGCTGGATCTCACAAGCGCAATGAGTTGGTTAGGATTCGACATGATTCTGATAGTGGGGTATCATTCTCAAATTCTCTGGCTTTATCACTTTTTTGTTCTTGATTCAATAGAGGTGTTTTAGATCTGATTGCTGATAATGTGATTGTGAAATTCCTGATAAAATCTTACATCATTTAATCTTATCTGGATTTAAGTGTTCAAGTTGACTCAGATTTCGTATAAAGTTTCAATCTTTTCATCAATCAGGACCTCAATTAGTTTTCTTTTGGAGCATTTTGGTTTTTGAATTTGTCCTCTTAAATCAGTGTTGGGTTTTTGATCTGAGCTGGTGATAGTCTATTGTTGAGATTTCTGATAAAGTTTTGATATTTTCATCAATTTGGACTTTAAAGTGTTCTGTTACTTCTTTAAGCATATTAGGGCTTGTAATTTGGTGGTTGAAGTAGAGTGAGTTCTTACCCCAAGACTGGGGTTTTCCCATGAATTTTGAAGTTTATTGATGTTAATGTTGTTTAAGATTTGATTCCTATATCAAGATTTGACTTCTTTATGGAATGAAATGGATGTATCTAGATTTGAGCGCTCTATGAATATTGACATTTTGTTTTTTACCCCTTTCATCCACTCTTCAACATCCTTGTTTTTTACCCCTTTCATCCACTCTTCAACACCCCACCTCCATGCATGATCAAATTTAATTTGGGGGCCCAAACATCAGGTGAAATGGGTCCTACTGTAATAGCATGTGAAATTAGGCCTTGGACTTAACTCACACCTCAAAAGCTAGCTCGAAGGGAGGAGGATTGTCCAAGCTTAATCATCCATCTCATTAATCACCGATGTGGGACTTTTTTCACTCTTCAACATATACATACTTGATGTTAATTCGTTATGGAAAGTTCTTCGAAAATGTACTTTTTTGGTACATCAAATTTGAGCGGTTTTGCCTCTTGTGTTATCCTAATGTAGTAATTGATGGCTGCTTTAGGAGAAAGATAGGCATGTTCAGTTTCGGGACTTCATTTTAGATCCGCATAGTAATTCAATAGTATGGATTATGAATATTTCTTTGATTTTTCCTTATATGTTTGGCACAAGAATGTAATTAAAATTTAAGTCTATATATTTGGTTTGAGGCCCCACATTTCACATTTTGAGCATTCATTTCCTTCTTGGATGAACTGAGATGCATTTTCCTCAGAATTACTTTTATGGACAAATATAAGTTGGTGAAATTTTTCATTGCTTAAAGCAAAAAGATAATCACCTCTAAAGGAGTTGTTAGAGTTCATTCACTTTGAGAGGCCTTCTTGAAATGGTTGAATCTACTAATTATTAGTTTCCAGTACCCTCCATCCAAATGAGTAAATGACCGCTCTGCTTCTAGTTTATTAGACTGAAGCTTGAGTAGGTTTGCTTGTATCTATTGGCTAATCTAAATTCCTGTTAATATAAGTGGACGTTTTGGTGCAGCCGAAACCCTTGAAGCCTCTCAATAGTCAAATATGCCAAATTTGTGGTGATACTGTTGGGTTGACTGCTACTGGTGATGTATTCATCGCTTGTAATGAGTGTGCCTTTCCTGTTTGCCGGGCTTGTTATGAGTACGAGCGCAAAGATGGAAATCAATCGTGTCCTCAATGCAAGACCAGATACAAAAGGTTCAAGGGTGAGTTCAATACCTTTTTCTGTTGCTTTTTTGGTTCCATGCACCTTCATTTTTGCTTCTAAACTGAACATTTGAAACTAAATCGTGCTTTGGTCAATTTATTAGGGAGTCCACGAGTAGATGGAGATGATGACGAGGAAGATGTTGATGACATTGACAATGAGTTCAATTATGCGCAAGGAAACAGCAAGGCTAGACAGCAATGGCAGGGTGATGATGCTGGGCTCTCTTCATCCTCTAGACACGAATCTCAGCAACCGATCCCTCTTCTTACAAATGGCCAGCCAGTGAGTGATAATGTGCTTATGTTGTCATTTTTGTGCTTTGGCTGTATTTTTGTTTCATTAATCTGTTGTAGAACCTCCTGAGAGGTCCTTGATTGTATCCCTTATTAAGGGAATGAAGTGTAGTTGAATGGATTTTCTGCAGGAAACTCAGTTTTGAATGCTGATAACAAATTGTGGCTTCAAATGAATTGATTTTTAATGTATTATTAAAATAATCACTTATTTAGCCAATCAGACATGGTCTTGGGTCCTTAATTATTCAGTGTCACATGAAGCAAAAACTAACCATTGTTGAAGTTTTTTTCCTTGCACTAAACTTTACAACAATCTCTACAAGTTTTGAGAGTTGACCGTCCTGCTTGTCTTTCTGATTCTTTTCAAAATCAAAACTTTTGAACATCTGACTGTGGGTTTATGGCTGATGGATGAAAACTGAAACGGACCCCGTTTCAATTAGATTGGCTGTGTTCCATATAACAGTTTTGTCCACTGGGTGATTTTCCTGCTTTTATGCTTCGACTTTGAAAAGCAGATTTGGAGCTAATGATGTTATAAATGGTGAATGAACAAACTAATATGTTCATTTGACAATTTATTAACCAAAAATGGTGGATTTTTGGTGAAGTCCTTACCTATCGGCAAGAAACTACTTTTTGTATTTTTCTGGCAAGTGTACTGAACTCTTCTAAATATAGTACCTGGCACATTGTTTTTTCTAAAAAGAGTCTTTTTCTGCTTGTCTTAGGTATCTGGTGATTTTCCTAGTGCAACAACTGATACGCAATCTGTCAGAAGTATGTCAGGACCCTTAGGCCCTGGAGACAAGCACTCATCCCTGTCTTATGTTGATCCAAGACAGCCTGGTACTGGCCTACAGCCTACTTGAATATATTCTTAGTTGACTGAAATAGTGTATTAAAACACTTTATTCGTCCTCTAAACTTATAATTTCATACTTTTGCAGTTCCTGTAAGAATTGTGGACCCCTCAAAGGACTTGAATTCTTACGGGCTTGGAAGTGTTGACTGGAAGGAGAGAGTAGAGGGTTGGAAACTGAAACAGGAGAAAAATCTGGTGCATTCGACAAACAGATATGCCGAAGGGAAAGGCGGAGACATTGAAGGGACCGGATCGAATGGAGAAGAGCTACAAATGTAAGCATCTTATTGAATAAATGAAAAATATTTAGGGAACATACGATATATTATAGATGGCTGGATCAAACTTCCGCTCCTTCGTTTAATAACTCCAGCACTGATATCCATCTCTCTTTCACTGCAAAAATCTTGGAACTGAGAAGTGAAAAGTTAAAAAAAATTCCCTTTTAATGTCCTGGAACTTTATGATGTCCATCTCACCATCCCTGCTAAAATTTGTAGTACTTAGTTTGGGAAATGAATTTCCTTTCTATTGTCCTGGAACTGTTTTTCTGTTTATTAGTCAATTTTCTTGGTTTTGTAATACTGCAAGAAAATATAATTCAAAACTATGATACTTGTTTTCTCTTTGACAGGGCTGACGATGCTCGCCAGCCTATGAGCCGTGTGGTGCCTATCCCTTCATCCCACCTTACCCCATATCGGATTGTAATCATTTTGCGGTTGATCATCTTGGGCTTTTTCATGCAATACCGTCTAACTCATCCAGTGAATGATGCATATGCTCTGTGGCTAGTATCAGTTATTTGTGAGGTTTGGTTTGCCTTGTCCTGGCTTCTCGATCAGTTTCCAAAATGGTCACCAGTCAATCGTGAGACATACCTTGACAGGCTAGCTTTGAGGTTAGTTGCTATGATACTCTTAGGGAGAAATTGTTTGATTAGTGGAAGGTTTCAAATATTTCACTTCCTTTTAGGATAAATACTATGTTTCAAATCCTGTGGTCTAGTTTACAGTCATGAAAATCTTTTCCTCACTTTCTCAGACATGATAGAGAAGGGGAGCCTTCGCAGCTTGCACCTGTTGATATCTTTGTCAGTACAGTGGATCCTTTGAAAGAACCTCCTCTCATTACTGCAAACACAGTATTGTCCATCCTTGCTGTTGATTATCCTGTGGACAAGGTCTCATGCTATGTGTCAGATGATGGTTCAGCAATGCTAACGTTTGAAGCCCTTTCTGAGACCGCAGAGTTTGCAAGGAAATGGGTTCCCTTCTGCAAGAAATTCAGCATTGAGCCTCGGGCCCCTGAATTTTATTTTGCTCAAAAGATAGATTATTTGAAGGACAAGGTTCTGCCTTCTTTTGTGAAAGAGCGCAGGGCAATGAAGGTACAAATGAAACTTTAATGTGCTGAATTTAGCAATCGGGACTTTGTGCATCTCATTTAATTGATGATATTGGTATGTAGGCGACTAGGCTTCCCGTTTTAGATACAACACTTTTGTTTGATGGTAGTTGAGTTTTATTCACCAAATGCTCCATTAGTTGAACCCTATTATTTTTGATAGGATTGTGAAAGGCTGAATATCTAAGATCCCTTGACGAATCAATGTATACAGGATAAGTAGGTGTGGAGATAAATTTAGCCTGGAAGTTTGTTGGTTAGCTGCAGAGTGATTTACATAGATCATTTCAAAGTTCTGCGAGTTGGGAAAGCTTAGGCCTCTCTGTTGCTAGGATTTATGTCTTTTACCAATCAATAATTATAATAATCTGACAATTTTGACTTTGCAGAGGGAATATGAAGAATTTAAAATACGAATCAATGCTCTTGTTGCAAAAGCGCAAAAAATGCCTGAAGAAGGTTGGACAATGCAAGATGGAACAGCTTGGCCTGGAAATAACCCTAGGGATCATCCTGGAATGATCCAGGTATTCTTTATGTATCTAATTATGTGAAAGTTCATTCACTGTAGATCTTGTTCTGTTTTTAATTACTTGCTTTGGATTGGATGATAGGTCTTTTTGGGGCACAGCGGGGGCCTTGATACTGATGGAAATGAACTTCCTCGTCTGGTTTATGTTTCTCGTGAGAAACGACCAGGTTTTCAACACCACAAGAAAGCTGGAGCTATGAATGCTTTGGTAGGCCACTGATAATTACAATACGAGATCTTCCAATTTTATTGAGCATACCATCAAGTTGAATAGTTCTATTTTATAAACACCTCATGGTTGCGATGATGGAGAATGTCTCATAGCGTACTTGATCATATTGTACTCCTTATTCCATCTGTTATTATTATCTTGTGTGATGTTCCATTTTATTTAAGCTATACCTTCAATTTTCTGCAGATTCGTGTTTCTGCAGTTCTTACCAATGGAGCATATCTTTTGAATGTCGATTGTGATCACTACTTCAACAACAGCAAAGCACTTAAAGAAGCTATGTGTTTCCTCATGGATCCTGTTCTTGGAAAGAAGACATGCTATGTTCAGTTCCCTCAACGATTTGATGGCATTGACTTGCACGATCGATATGCTAACCGAAACATTGTGTTCTTTGATGTAAGTGTCAAATACACATTCCCCAGATTGTTTATTAACACCTCTGGTATGTCAGAGTCATGTTTAAGTTCGAGTGCTCATTTCATTATGTTCATGTTTCACAGATCAACTTGAAAGGGTTGGATGGTCTTCAGGGTCCTATGTATGTGGGAACTGGGTGTTGTTTTAACAGGCAGGCCCTATACGGGTATGATCCTGTGTTAACTGAGGCTGATTTGGAGCCTAACATCATTGTGAAGAGCTGTTGTGGTGGGTCAAGGAAGAAGGGAAGGAGTGGAAACAAGAAATACATTGATAAGAAGAGGGCTGTAAAAAGAACAGAGTCCACTATTCCAATTTTCAATATGGAAGACATTGAAGAAGGTGTAGAAGGTATGTCCTTAGAAAATCTTGGTCCATCCTCTCTGGTAAAATTAAGTATTCTACTTAGATAAGTCAATATCGTCTTAAAGCATCTAACTTCTGAGTGATTACAACTAAAATATACTTGGAAGTATCATACTTTTGACATACTCTTAAGGTTCTTTTCTATCAGATATATGACGGGTTCGGAAGCAAACTGAGAAAACCTTTTTATGATATTTCCCCGTCGATCCTTCATTCAGCAGTATGACTTGAAAAGTTAGTTTAGCTGAATGTGATTAGTGTAACTCTCAACTCTTGTACTATTCTGTGTTTATTTGACAAACCAATTTGCTCAGTCCTCCTAACTTCTCAACCTGTCTTATAGCTGAGGCTGCTAAATGTATGAATACCCTCATCACAGTGTTGTTTATTGACTGTTTTCTTTGGATTTGCAGGATATGATGAGGAGAAGTCGCTGCTTATGTCACAGAGGAGCTTGGAGAAGCGGTTTGGTCAATCACCAGTGTTTATTGCTGCCACCTTTATGGAACAAGGAGGCATTCCCGCATCCACTAATCCTGGATCTCTTTTGAAAGAAGCAATCCATGTTATTAGCTGTGGCTATGAGGACAAGACTGAATGGGGAAAAGAGGTACAACAATATTGAGTTATATACTGTTATGACTTAGATGTCCATTTTGCTTGGCTGTATTGATCTTATTGTGGCACAAAAGCCCTTATTAAGCGTTTGTGCTTTCCTATCAGATTGGGTGGATCTATGGATCTGTCACTGAAGATATTTTGACTGGGTTTAAGATGCATGCACGGGGATGGTATTCCCTATATTGCATGCCTATTCGGCCAGCATTTAAAGGGTCTGCTCCTATCAATCTTTCTGATCGTTTAAACCAGGTGCTCCGGTGGGCCTTGGGTTCTGTTGAAATCCTGTTGAGTAGGCATTGCCCAATATGGTATGGCTACAGTGGCAGATTGATGCTTCTGGAGAGATTAGCATATATTAATACAATCGTCTATCCTATCACATCTATACCTTTGCTTGCTTACTGTACGCTTCCTGCGATCTGTCTTCTGACCGGAAAATTTATCATTCCTGAGGTAAGTTAAAAGTTCCAATCAGATTGCTTTATGCTGTTAAGTTTAAATAGTTGATTGAAACATTGAATACCAACAGAATGATTTCCACGCCGTACTTGTCCAATTAGAAAAGGCTGGGTATACTAACTTCTCACACTGAAATGATTCCCTGGTGTAGTGGGAAGGGAATCTGTGTAAAGAATAAAAAAAGTTCAAAATAGGAAAAGAGAAGTAAATACTACAAACTGTTTCCTCTACCTTATATTATCCTCCTTTTAGCCTGTCAAAATTCTGTTGTGTGTCTTCATGCTGAGAACTATTTTTCTCTTCTGATTTTAGTGTACGCTCTACTTTGGAAGGGACTGTTTGTTCATCACTCTAGATATATTTATACTCACTTGCCCGTAGTTATGGTCTTTATCCCCTTTAGCTTGTATGTACATTTCTGAAGTACTGTATGCTTATAAATAATTCTCAATTACCTGCAGATAAGCAACTATGCTGGCATGTGGTTCATTCTTCTCTTTCTTTCCATTTTTGCAACTGGTATATTGGAGCTTAGGTGGAGTGGTGTGAGTATTGAAGACTGGTGGAGAAATGAACAGTTCTGGGTCATTGGTGGTACATCGGCTCACTTGTTTGCAGTTTTCCAAGGTCTCCTGAAAGTGCTTGCTGGGATTGATACCAACTTTACAGTCACGTCAAAGGCAAACGATGAGGATGGAGATTTTGCTGAGCTTTATGTGTTCAAATGGACGACTCTTCTTATTCCTCCCACAGCAATCCTTATCGTGAATCTGGTAGGAATTGTGGCGGGTGTTTCGTATGCCATAAACAGTGGATACCAATCATGGGGTCCTCTATTTGGGAAGTTGTTCTTTGCCATTTGGGTCATTGTCCACTTGTACCCTTTCCTCAAAGGTTTGTTGGGACGTCAGAATCGTACTCCTACCATTGTCATTGTGTGGGCTGTTCTCCTTGCATCCATATTCTCATTGCTTTGGGTGCGTATCGATCCCTTCACATCAGACGCTACAAAGACTGCTGCAAGAGGTCAATGTGGTATCAACTGCTAATGGGAAGTTTATTTATTTTAAGGTAAGATGTTTGCTTATCCATTCCCTTGTTGTATATAAGAAAACTAAGGCGCGGTCAAGTCCTATAGTCATTTTGTACTACTGTTGTAAGTCGGAAGGAGTGATGCATGAAAGACATCAAACTCTATTGGATTTTTGCCTTTTGTTGTATACCTTTTACCTGTGTAAGATGTCCATGCAAGCCCTGTAACTTATGATGTGAAGAATTTTAAATTTAATTTTGTTGTCATTGATGCAGTATCGTTGGATCTATTTATTTATGTTTGTGATTTGAGTTTGGAGCTGTTAATATGTTTTCATTGACAAACTTTCTCTTGCAAATGCATTCCTTTATACAACTGCAGAAGACAAGTATCAACTATGCCTATAATAATGCAAGCATATGTTGGAAGTATCTACTCTTAGGTGCAGAAAATTGATAATAGGGAAAACGAATTGAAAAAAGGTCAATTTGGAGAATGTATATTTGCTTTGATATAACTTTTAAATCCAATGTTTACACTAATAATTTAACTTCTTGTAAAATATAATGGTCACGTACGATGCAGAAAGAGGCGAGAAGATGTGAGTTTGCATCGTTTTGTTAATCCTATGCAAAAGTTCCTTTCATATGTTTTTTATTTTAATCTAAGGGAAATGATTAGGATTGAACGTGAATGAACTTACTATTGACGAAGAGTTTTTTGGATTGACTTTTGGTTTATGATTTATAAGTTAAAAGCCATAATTTAGAAATTTTAACTTGTGATTCTTTATTTAAAAACAAGTGCTTAAAAGCTATTCTACCCTAACACTACAAAACTGCTTAAAAGTTATTTCGATTTAAAAATACCTAAAATAAGTCAATCCAAACATGCATCAAATAGCAGTGTATATCACTCAATTTCACATGACTCAAACGGGTGATTTTGTTTTAGTCGTGTAAATTCCGTACGTGTACAATGTTTTTTTTTGGGGGGGTTGCTTCTTGTTTAATTTTACATGACAAAGTTCAAATTTTTAATTTTTTTTATTATGACTGCTTGTCGTTTGATTTTGCAAGGCAAGGTTCAATCTACTCTTTATATAGGTAGTGTGACTTCACATGACTAAGAAAAACAGCAGTGTAAGTGAGTCCGGAACCTATTTGAGCCACAAAGAGATAAAATTGACCAAAATAAGTTGCTATTCTAGTAAGTAATTAAAATGGGCTTAGTGTAGATTTTTTTTTCCGTTTTATCCAATATTCCAAACGACTTCCGTTAGTCTCTTAACGTTTGTATTTTAATATAAAACGGAATATTTTTTTCCACTTTATAAAGTGTAAGTTTTTCTTACACTTTGTAAAGTATAACTTTTTCTAACACTTTATAAAGTGGAAAAAAAAGTTTTGTTTTAGAAAAAGGAATTATTTTTCCGTTTTACATTAAATTGTATCTCTTTATGCAGTTTTTGCCGTGTTTGTCATACAATTATATTGATTTGACATATCATAAAAACGGATAAAATTATTACATCATGATCTGTGATACAAAATGACTTCTTATTTGTGATACAGTCCGCGTAATCATAATGATCTGTGATGTTGTTTTTTGGGAGATGGTAGTTAAATGTTCTTTTATTTTCATGTCGAACCTGTTGATTATGTGTTTGCATTTGTATGTGGAGTCGATTAAATTTGGAAAGATTGCCTTATCATTTTAAATTTTTCAGTGTTGGTTGCAAATTTTTAAGTGGTTTAGGTGATTGGTAGAAGAGCTCGAAACGCCTCATATGGTGGTAGTAGGTAAAGAAATATGTTTTAACTGTGTCAATTTATTCTTGTATCAATTTATATGTAACTTATTCGTATTTTTGGTCATCCTCGAGTCATTTTTATCTTTTCAATTTTTTTCATTCACTTTTCCTTTAAAAAAAAAGATACATATACTAAAATAATAATACTATACACAATTAAAATAATAATACTATACACAAATAGAATAATAATATTATAGATAATATCACATCATGTTAAGAATATTTTTGAATTGTTTTTTATAAATTTGATCAACATTAAATAATATTAAGAATATCTTTCAATTGTGCTAGCCAAACAACCAAAAAGAAAGAGCAGGAATTTGGGAGGTAATATTAGGATCCATTTTGATAATACAGGAATATCCTGCACCAAAGTGTTTATAGTATGAACATACATGAATTTTTTTATTCACTTTTACTCAAAAAAAGATACATACACAATAATAATAATACTATATACAATTAAAATAATAATACTATACACAATTAAAATCCGTAGAATATCTCGTAGCCTAAGTCCCGTATATCCATCCTCATCTTCATTGTCCCTCTTCCTTTTCTTGGCCGGAAGATCCTTTATGTTCACATTCTTTACAATTCTTTTAACAACCTTTTTTCTTTCGGGTGTTTGAGACATATCATCCATTGGCATAGTGAAAGTAACATCTGGAGACGAGAGTGGAGACGAAGCGGTCTGAATCTAAAAATAAAAAAATACCCATTTTCTATGAAAATATAGACAAATATTGAAAAGATATTAAAAAATATTTGTTTAGTATAAAAATAATCAAAATTTCAATATGGATATAACAAAGATTTCAATTCAATAGTAAAAAATATTTGCATTTTGAAGAAGCAATTGTATATATAATTAAGGCAAATATTAATCTTTCCGGTTGATTTCCACCCTTTCCTCTAGGAAACTTTCAAACCCCTCAACACATCTTCTAAATTCACCTCCAAGTTTTCACTTTTTTTTTTTCAAATCTTTGACATTAACTTTCAACCCCATCCTCTTCTACGAATCACCTAAGTCACTTAAAAATTTGCAACCAACACTAAAAATTTAAAATGATAAGGCAATCTTTCCAAATTCAATCGACTCCACATACAAATGCAAACACATAATCAGCAGGCTCGACATGAAAATGAAAGAACTTTTAACTACCATCTCCCAAAAAATAACATCACAGATTTTTATGATTACGCAGACTGTATCACAAATAAGAAATCGTTTTGTATCACATATCATAATGTAATAATTTTTTCCATTTTTATAATATGTCAAATCAATATAATTGTATGACAAACACTGCAAAAACTGCATAAAGAGACACAATTTAGTGTAAAACGAAAAAAATAATTCCTTTTTCTAAAACTTAACTTTTTTTTCCACTTTATCAAGTGTCAGAAAAAGTACTTACACTTTACAAAGTGTAAGAAAAACTTACACTTTACAAAGTGTAAGAAAAACTTACACTTTATAAAGTGGAAAAAAAAGTTCCGTTTTATATTAAAATACAAATGTTAAGAGACTAACGGAAGCCATTTGGAATATTGGATAAAACGAAAAAAAAATCTACACTAAGCCTATTTTAGTTACTTACTAGAATAGTGACTTATTTTGATCAATTTTATCTCTTTGTGGCTTAAATAGGTTCCGGACTCAGTGTAAGTCTTGTGAAATTGAGTGATGTAAGTGGGTTGTTCATGTGGACCGACCTGATCCATCCCAATAGCTTTACTGAGAAGAGATCAGATTGAGATTATCTCTATTTTGAAAAGAGAGGGAACAATTACCATGCAACTGCACAACTTTTTACAAAATAGTTTTCTCTCAAATAAAAAAGAATAACGGATTAAGAGAAACAAAGGAAGAAACAGAAGAAAAAAGACTCTTTCTTTCCATATTAACATTAACACGAGACATTTAGTTCGTGGCAATATAACTTTGTTTCCTTGAGATTCAAAGTTTGAATTGAAACAATTCTTCAACAAGATTTTGTTGATCTTCCGTTGTTGTTAACATGTACACAATCTTGTTCATGTTATAAAATTCTTACAAGTGACATAAAACCAAGCAATAATAATAATTAAAAAATAATAACTAACCAAACGAACCCAGCCGTTAAAAAGATTGGTTTGTGCTGGAAAATGAGCGTTTTTTCCATTTTGATATATCACAAAAAGCATTGTCCCTTCCGGCAATTTTACTTGAAAAAAAAATCTTTTTGACTTTGAACTCTCACAAGTTGTATATTGGTGATCTATTAAATTTGTTTAATCTATATCTATACTATCTTAAAATCATGAACTCCTAAACTTGAATGTTAAATTACTATAATACCCCCAACTAATAATACTCAATTTAGTTTTTTTTTTATTATATTATATTAAAAGTAGACACATTTTCACATTGAAGGATCGTGACTTTTCTGATGAGTTGTAACTTTTCCAATGAGTTGTGACTTTTTCGAAGAGTTGTGACTTCTCCGATGAGTTGTGACTTTTCCTAAGGGTTGTGACTTTTACAATGAGTTGTGACTTTTCCGATACATATCCGTAATACCATTTGTTAGCTATAAATAGAGGGGTTTCCTCTCATTTTTACACTACAATTTTTTAAAGTTTTCTACTCTTATTCTCTTAAAAAATGTTATGTGTGATTTGCAACAGTTGAATAAGTTTGAAGTTCAACGAAATTTGAGGTACCACACAAGAAAGAGACCCCCTAATGTAACGTTCCTCTTGCCAACTACTTATACCAGAAAAATCAAAGCTACATCATATGAAGGGCTGCCTTAAAAATAAAATGGCGACAAACAAACCCCAAACCAAGTACTAATCTTCTTTCTACAATTTTTTTTTTCAATTGTTAACTAACCTAAATGCGTACTAATTTGCTCTCTACACTTTTCCTTTTTGAAGTGTTAAATGAGTTTTAAACTATTTTTTTGAAATATGGGTGAAGTGTAGAGCAAGATATGGAATAGTGGAAAAAATATACAGTGTTTGATCAAGAAGAGAAGATTGAAGTGGCATGAAGCCATTACGTCAAATTCTGCACTTTTAGTATGGGACAAAGTCAAACTGTGCAATTTTATGGACTATCAATCACTAATCGGTCGGCCTACTAAAGACACCGAAAAAAACATAATCGCATTGAACTCCATTTTAAGGAATGAAAACTGAATCACGTGAGTCATAACGGATTAGAATTTACAAATTTTTAAATCCTAAAGGACATTGTCGAATGAATTCTGGTGCAAAATCTAAACACTTCTTGTGTTGTATGCTTTATTGAAGAAATGAGTGTTTTAATCTAAAATATTTTAGACAAGTCTCCCATAGTAATTCTCTTTTTGTTTATGTTCAATCTCATCAAAAAAATGTCTCTTGAAAAGTTGAAATTATAAAGTTTGGCTTTTTATATTTAACATTTTTTTGTGTACTCAAAATGATCACTTACTATAGTACTCTCCACAAACAAATACAATACTATGTGATAACAAGTACCTTAAGTAATTTGAGGGACAAGAGAAAAAAACACAAAGATGTTGCAATGAAAGTGTTAGAGAAAGAAACACAAAGATGTTGCAATGAAAGTGTTAGAGAAAGTTGACAAGTTTTATAAGGAATTGTGTCATTTGTATACACATGAATGTTCTTTGGTCTGAATTTGTATACACATGAGCCATGTGTTATTGTTAGGGATCTAAATTTTAGTAACTACTTCATTAATGAATATTGGTTGTATAGTGTATTACTAATTATCACTTGCTTTTTTATATGCATTTGCTTGATAACAAAGTGATGCAAAATGGTTATAGATAGTGAGATTGTAGTAATTAGTAAGGGTGTGTTTGGTATGTTTCTCGAAAATGTTTTCTAATTTTTTTCAAGTTTGTTTGATCAAAATTATAGGAAAATTATTTTTCTAGGAAATCAAGTTCCTTAAATATACTGAAATGACTTGCCTAATTGAAGTAAGTAAAACAAGTTTTACAAGTAGCATTCCAAATATTGTGTCCTCCTCAAACCTCCAACAAACCTTATCTTCACCCACCCCCTATTGTCCTATATCAATTTCCTACAAACCCACTCCCCCGTCACCTCACCACCACCTTCCATATTCTTTTCAAAGATATATAATTTTTTTTTATAATAATAGATTTACTTGCGTGTTGAACACAAGAAAATAAGTAAGAAATACACTTATTTTCATTAAAAAAAATTGTCCTTCATATCAAATATAACATCGTAAATGTCACTTATTTTTCCTCTTTAGGAGAAATAGATCAAATTGACCTTCATTTTGTTTGGATACATAGATATACTTCCATTCATATTTTACTGTCATAATTATTTTGTTTAACCCCAATCTTTGATAATACTTTCTCCGTTTTAAAAAAATGACCTACTTATTTTTTTAGTCTATTTCAAAAAAATTAACCCCTTTTATTTTTTGAATGTCAAACTAGGTCATTCTTTTTTAAATGGAATGAATATTAGACATACATTTGACACAATATTTTATTATATGTGAAAATTAGTTATAGTAGAGCTCACAACATTATATGTTCATACAACATTTATATCACCAATTGTCATTGTTTCTTTTGATTTTTTTTCTTTAATATAAGGCAGAGATTTTGAATTGGAAAGGAAAATACTTATATTTTATTATAAATGTAGTAAGGTCTAAGGTCATGGATAAGGTTAAAGATGGTGAGGTCAAGGACATCCACTTCTCAACTTATGTGGTTTTTTAGTTTGTCAAGATTTAACTATTTAAATTTGACATATATTCTAAAGTATATTTTTAATCATATATGTATGAGAAAAATTGTAATTTATGATTTTTTTTTTCTTTAGCTTTGAATATCTAAATTTAAGGTTAAAATATTGAGTTGATCTAATACAATTTTTCTTCAGAAATTAGTCAAAATAATTTTCAAAAAAAATAAAAATCACATAAATTATGACAGGGAAAGTATGAGTTATTTTTAGTTTAAATTCTCTTTAGATTTTTGGTATGCTAATTTGTGGTAGGTGGGAATTATTTTGTCGATAGAAAGATACCCCACAAAGATCATTTATAAAAAATATTTGATAAGATATGTTTTATTACATTTTTGTACTCATTAAAGCAAAATAAGTAAATAATATGCATCTGACAAAAAACTTATTCTTCATGTTTGAAGATTCTGATGATACTGACCTTGAAAAATAAGTCATTATACAATAATTCATATTAATCTATCACAAAAACATGTACTTTATTCTTTTATATATAAATATTTAGACAAAAAAAAACTTTGGTTATGTTGAAATTATTTTACGTAGCTAATACATGATTGTACATATTTATACGTACAACGCACGTGTCGAAAAACTAGTAAAAAATATAATTACAATCCAAATTTTCTGTTATTTATCGTGTCTTTGTAAATTTTTATGATTATTAAGAGAAATTAATTTTTGTTTTGGATGGTGTGATGAGTATCGCATCCTTCAGTTTAGCAGTTGATACTAGTCAACGTTTTTTGATAGAATCTTTGAACAACCATTCATACTTTCAACAGAATCCTTTTGATTCAACTTTTTCCACTTCCAATAAGCTGGCTGCTGTGGACCCCTATTCACCTTTATCTAAATTTGATTAGATGTTTCACCACTTGCATAAAAGTCTGACATGATCAAAACATTCCTCGCAAACATTGGACTAAGACGGCTATGCATCTAACATATGGAAAGTAGCAGAGCAATCATCCTCACCTATAATATATTCTTGCCTCAAACAGCTTTCACAATCACAAAGCAACCGTAATGGCGATTCTCTTACCATCAAACTGCATTTCATTATCTTGATTCACTAGTGAAAAAAGAGACAGTACAGCATTTTTGACATTTTATCAATTCTCACCTGACAAACCAGGCTCAAGCCAAAACAAAATTCCCAGAGGAGCAAGATAAATAAAACTCAATTGTATAAAGAGATTTTCCCTACCCTTTGCCTATTCTTGAATTGCTAGTAGCATATTTCCGAAAGAGCTCCTTTACTCTTCATTTTCTGCCTCTATCAATATCCTCTTGCATGCTTCATAACACATAAAAGATATTCCTGCAGCAGGAACTAACTTCATGCAGCTGGGACCAAGCCCTTTATACAGCCCCTGAATCCCCTCCTGTTCGAGTATGCTCACAAGAGCATGAATTACATTCTTGTAAACTGCTCTTCCACTAACAGCACCCACCTGCATGTGCTTACGGGCCACCTCTAGAGGAAAGGTTGCAGTGCTAGATATAGCACCAGCTGCTGATCCAATCAGAAGAGTCTCTATGTTTCCAATCTTCTCTTGTTTGAAAATCTTTCTGTAGACTTTCCGCAATGAATCATAAGCAAAGTAGTTTGTGGCGGCATAGGGAATGACTCCTATAACACTAGGAGTGAGACCTCTATAGAGCTCAGCAGGCCCACCCTCTTTCAGTATTTTCACAAATGCATCAAGTAAGCCATTGTAAACTCCTCTCTGCAGATAAAAAGGTTGGCATTCAATCAAACAAGTACACTTTTTTTCATAAGAAGTTTCAGAGGAAAACCTTCAAGCTGTCAACAAGAACTTCATTTTTACCTGAATCGTCAACCGAGTCTTGACTAGCTCAAGTGGATATGTCAGTAAGGTAGAGCTGACTCCGGCACAGGCTCCTGCAACTAATGAGGCAGGAATTGGAATTTTGGATTGCTCACCGGGTTTAGATGACAAGTTCTTATTAACAGTATCATACACAAAAAGCTGCATTAAGAAAAAAAGAATATCAGCCATGACAAGCCACTTTTAGTAGTGAGGCATTCTCCCATCCGTAGTTGGAAGCAGAACTGTCTGACTCAAAAGGTTAACTTAGCAATTGACAATTTATTCATACATGACAAGTAACAAATGTCAACACAACGTGGAATTACCATATTCAAGTTGTATCTACAATAAAATCCAGACAAAGTAATAGAAAGAAGCCTGCTACAAACCACACAGCTTACAGGAGCTGGTCTTTCAGAACTCTAAGTCAACCAACACAATTGCACCACAGTACTTTGTCAACTTCAGTAATTAAGTAACACTAGCTTTCTCCGGGAAACAAGTGACACATTGATATTTATGTAGACATTACATCTATCTCATTTGGCTACGTAAATAAAGTAAAACGGAGTGTGAGGGTACGTCAAACTAGTTAGACAAGAAAGCAGCAGAGTAAATATTAGCAGGTTTCACCCCTAAATATCTATTCAACAGTCACTAACATACTGATTTAAACTTCTAAGGTGGGTAAACAGATGAGAGGCTGCAATACCTTCATGCAAAAATGGAAGGTAACAGAGAAGTATTGAAGAACAAGTTAAATAAAAATAGTTCTCATCTCTCATTTCCATTTCCTCTGAAGGGAGTTAAAAATAGTTACGCTGAAGTAAAATCAAGTTTTCTGATGCATACATATCATGCACTGTATAAATTGTGAAAAATTCACAGGCTAGAAAAGTAGAACACTGCATCAGAGGAACAATAAGAGGATTAAACAGATATTTTGGCTGTGCATCTAGATATTCATGGCAATGCTAATCAGTCAAAATGGAAGAATAATTCATTACAAACGAGGAGCTTCAACTAATTCTGTTGTGTTCACCAGACTTGAATGATGATTCACTGCACCAAAATATAAGAAAAAAATGAGCCACCATGCCGTTTATCCTAAACCACCAACCCGTCAAAATTAAAATGGCCTCCGTTAACAAACAGTTTCACTCCAACAACAACTAAACTACAACTATTACTACGCCACGATCCCTAGCTAGTTGGGGTCAGTTATGTGAAAATCCCATTAACCATGTTGCTCAATTTAGACCCAGCAATCCAATATAGCAGGTTAATTCCAATATACAAAAAGAAAAGAATGAGGCTAAACAAGTAATGTCAAAGGCACTGATTGAGGATTCTTGAAGTGAAAATGCATATAATTCTCAGAAAAAAAGCTTTGCTTAACGGTTTCTTACAAGAAGTTATTGCATACATGAAAAGAAAAGAAAAGAAAATCAGGTCGGGAAAACAATGGGACACATAACACTTGCTCAATTTCCACAAAGTTCATTACCAAAGAAAAGTGTCCTTATTTTCCTGATCCACTGACCAAAGTGCCAATAGCAACAAAAGATTTTAAAAAGAAAAAGGGAGGTAGCATCCTCAGATGTTTAATCCTACAACCCCTCAAAACAAAAAGGAAGTCATCAAAAAGCAGGTTGACTCCAATATACACAAGGTAAGGATGAGTTCGAATAGTCATCCAATAGGTAAATGCTGCCACAGCCACAAATAAGAGTTAACATCAAAGACAAAGTATTAACATCAAAATTATTGGTGAGCTGTAAAGGGGAACTTCTCCATCAACCTAAAACTAATAGAGAAACAAGGAACATAGTCATTGTCTGATTGATGACAACTTCTGTCAGTTTTATTGTGGTTGAAGTCTGAAACAACATCTCAAACTTTCTGAGACTTCAAATCAGCTTTGTAAGGAATTCATATAATAAAATAGAACAACTCCTAATGAGATAGATCATTTTTATCAATGACAAACATTAGTAGCATAAAAAAGGCCTAAACTCAAGTTTACAAAATACACTTAAATTTTACCTCTACAGCTTTGCTAGGGGCAACTCGAATCACATTAACAAAGTTACCCCTAAACAATCCAGTCCATCCTTCAGTCTTCATGATACTATTGAACACCTCAGTACTTGAATGTCCACTACTTCCCACCATCAAATGTGTCCTTATTGTCTCCAATGGAGCTACAGCGGTTCTAGATATCGCCCCGGCGATTGCACCACTTATTAACCTCCTTAATGAAGGATTTGAAACCTTATACTTAATCTTTAGCCCACCTTTCTTCTTCTTCTCCTTCACAACCCCTTCTTCTTCCCCATTCCCTACAATCTTAAACCCCTCAGAGAATGATAAATATTTCATACACAAATCGGAATAAGGTAGCTTGAATCCACCATTTTCATCCCGGGAATCAGAAGGATTAGGTGATGAAACACCAAAACCCATACTTCCCATCTGACCAACTGATGCAAACAATCCACCAGGACAAAAATTTGAATCTTGGAGACTCCATTGTAGCCCCAAATGAGAAATAGACATACTCCCATCCTTTTTACACTCCAACGCTTGTATATCCCTTCTAGCCATCAATCTAGACTTCCTCACAAAAAAGCAAAAAATACCCTTTTTCCCCTTTTCAATGTAGAACTTGAGAACACAAGAAAATAGTCAGATTTTATGTGAGCAGACAATTTGGGACATTCAAAGAATCGATTTTTACTAAGAGGGTATAAGAAAATCCCATTCTTGAGAAGAGGGGTTGTGAGATTAATGAGTAAAGATTGAATTTTTGAAGAGATTTTGATAATATGTTAGGGAATCTTGGGGGAAGGGAGGCGATATATGCTAGGAGGAGGGGTTTTTTGTTAGGATGAAAAATGAGTAACAGGTGTGACTCTGTTCCTCTCCCTTCCAACCCCAGAAAACGAAAGGAGGAAAAGATTCGCAGAAATCACTCTTTATACATTTAACCCCTCTTTTCCCTATAGGTTTAGGGTTTTTTTTATATCCAATTAGACTTCTACTACTTGTAAAATATATATTTTCTTCATATTATTTATATTTATAATAATAATAAATAAATCTATTATTCAAAGGTATTGAGTGTGTGGATATGTTGCTTAATATTGTGGGTATCTTTTTTTGGAAAAATTACGTAAATACACCACTTAAGATATTATAATCTTTAAAATTTCCTTTTATTTAAAAAAAACTACAAATATCCCGTCGGATACATCTCTATCCTCCTCGAATACATCCTTATCCCTCCTGGATGCATCATCATCCCCTCAGATATATTCCTATTCCCCCCTATCCCCTCTCGGATACATTCCTCCCATTAAGTAACATATAATTTGCAATATCTCAGACAACCAAAGAATGTATTCAATAGCAATGAAAAAACTAGGATTTTTTAATTGGGAAAACTTTCAGAATAAAATGTAATTAGTCTCCAAATGTATAAGATTTTTGTAAGTACTTCCGGGATAGGTAAATACTTCTCTCATCTTTTTTCTTTTCTTGAGAAACTCTTTAGATTTTATTTATTTATTTAGAGAAATTCTTTAGAAATTAAAGTTTATGAAATGAATTTACAAAAGAAATACTCCATCCGTTTCTATTTATTTGTCGTCCTTAATAAAAATAGATGATTCTTAACGTCACTTATTCCTAAAATAGATTTTCATTTTTACTTGTCACTTTTGACATATTAAGAAAAGACAATAATTTTTTTTCATGTTTTATCCTTAGCATTAAATACTTATTTTCCAAATCATTTTTCAAGACATCATTTAATAGGGGATAGTTTGATAAAATACCTATATCAATAATTATTTTCTTAATGGGTGTGCCAAGTCAAATTGTGACAAGTAAAAGTGAACGGCGGGAGTATTTGTTATTTCATAAAATCAATGTATAGATGATAATATTCTTCCTATTTTATCATTGAGAGTTATTAGCCTTGAAAATATGAATTTGACCAATATAGGAAAACTAAATGATTAATTCATGTTCATTAGTCAATTTAATTAATCAAAATAAATTAATTTATGTTCATTTATTGAAAACTTTTCAAGAGAATTAAATAAGGATAGGATGGTAAACTTACATAGTCTTACATTAGTTTCGTAAAGTATGTGAAATCTAAAATGGTGACATATAAATAGGAATAGAAGGAGTAGAAAAGAATTAGTAAAACCGTAAATATAGGAAAATGTGTATGGTAACGAGATTGTTTAAAATATTCTGGTAATATGTTTTTTGGGAAAAGAATCAGATTTGTATATGCATTTTCACAAATAAATATATTTGTTTGTTATTATTATATGTTTTTAATATATTCATCTTTGTCACAAATAAATATATTTGTTTGTTATTATTATATGTTTTTAATATATTCATCTTTGTCCTTGACATTCAATTTTAGGTCTATATATTTACTTCTTATTAGTTAAATTCAATATTATCACCTAATTCTTTTACGTGATTTTTTTCTTCAATTAAATCTATTCACCCATGTAAATCCTTTTAACATGTACGCTTGACCCATTAAAAGATCAATAATAAAAGTTTTATTATTCATTTATGGTCAAAATAATTTCATCATTCAAATATCGTCCAAATTAAAACTTAATTTTTGCCATTGCGATAGGCTAAAAGTTATTTCAATAATTCTTATTTATTGTACTGATTTTCTAAATTTAAAAATTACAAAAAAAAATATCAAACACAGAAAATTCAGGTCCTGAATTGCTTTTAATTTAGTAATATGATAAGTAAATAAATTTTGTACTAAGCTATTTTTTTCGTAGAGAAAATTCAAAGATGAATTTTTTTTTGTTAAATGTAGGCATTGGGCCATTTATTAAATAATCAAAGAACAGAAAAAAATCAAATTTGCTAGGCCCCGAAAAAAATTCACTAAAAAAAATGGAAAAGGACCTAAAATATCCTTGAAGTATTGGAAATAATATAAAATTACCCTTCATCCACCTATTGGCTCCAAAATACAATTGTCATCCATCTTTAGGTCCAAAATTGACCACTTATTTAACGGTTTTAAATTTAAACTATTTAAATATTTTTAAAAAATACATGGCACTCAACTATTGGTTATAATTTAATTAATTAATATAATTAGAAACCCACTCATTACTAATTAAACCCGACCCAATTAAAAAACCCACCCCAAATCCACCTATTAAACAAAACCCTGAACCCTTCCTTTCCAACGTTTTCTTCTTCTCAGTAAATTTCTCACTTAATAGCTTGCTATAATGCATAATTTTCCTATTAAAATTTTAGTAAACAATGCTTTGGTCCTGATAGTGCTCCTATAATTTCGTATTACTTTGGTTCCGGTTGACCCAAAGCATCTTTTAAGAAAATTTCAGTTAGATGTATTTTTACTAAATTAATTTTATTATTGATATATTGGAACTTTAAAATTGATTATTACTTTATTGCTTTAGGTAGTTATTTAATAATAAAAGTAAGATGTAAAAAAGGTAATCAAATTCTCTTGATTTGCTAAAATGAATAAGTAAAATAAAATAGAAGAATTTAATACATGTATTTGTTATGGTTTTTTTAGTTCTTTGTTTGGTAGAATTTTTAATCAATATATAACTACACCTTATTTAATATTATAATATATAATTAATACAATAAATCATGATATTAGCAATGCATGAATTATTAATATATAGATAAACACGAGTAAAATCAAACAATGGATAAAAAATTCTAACATATCTAATCATAGTATAACAAATCCATACTTATTCAAACACCATATTTAATACTCTTTATGTCCTAGTTTATATGACTCACTTTACTTTTTAGTTCCAAAAAACATGACACATTTATATATTAAGTAACAATTCAACTTTAAAATATTCATTTTATTGTTAATGAAATGATCTATAGATCACAAGTTTCAAAAGTTTTTTTCTTTTTTAAACTTTATGCCAAGTCAAACTAATTCAGGTAAAATGAGATTTAGGAGTAGTATTTTTATTTAATTGATCAAATGACCCTTTGAGGAGTAATACTTTGACCAATACTATGCCGATGCTTACGATAAAGGTGATTCTTTCATTAGCTTTAAATTTTTTAGTTGATTGACTTACTTAGCGCAGCCTCCATTAATTTAATTATGCGATTAGTGGTATGACATATGTAAAGTTGCCATGCTAAATGATTAGCCTTTAATAGCTTTATTAATTTAAAATATGACTGACAAATTTTATATGGTGTAACACACAAGTATAATAAGCTACGGTACACAGTATAAATTATGGGTCCCATTAATTGTCTCAACTTGGATTGAGTTTAAAACTAATCTTCTCCCTTTCACCTACCACTCCTTTATACCTTCCACCAAATTTATTGTCAAAAGTAGTTAAACAAAGTATGTTTGTTCAAGAGCATATAAGGGTCCAAGTCCAGTCCCAAAGCGTAAACAATCTATTTGAGGATCCAATATTGGAGGTCCCACTTAGTTATTGTGTTTTATAGATTTCTTAGCCTAATTCAATCTTAAATTTTTTTAAATTGAAGTAGATCCAAGATCCATTTAATATTTCACTTAAAAGGTTTCAACATTCCTTCAAAAATTGATTGATTTGGATTTTATCGAATTGGCTTTCTAATTTTCAAAAATAATATTATATATTTTAATATCAAATTTTAATTTTATTTGTAATGACTTGTTCCATCGCTATAGTTGTATAAGACCATAGTAGCATTGTGTAGGTCTCCGCGGGTTGAGAATTGACGAAAATAAAAAAATGAAACAAGTTGGAGAAAACTGCCAGGCTACGCTATAACGAAAGAAGTGAAGTCACCTGGCTTCACTATAGCGAAGGTCATAATATTTTATTGGGAAACTTTCGAAAATAGCTACCATAATTAAAGTAATTATTCTCCTTAGCTATAGTTTTCATAATTACTGACCATAGCTATATTTTTAAATTGCTATAAGAATGATCGTTTGTATAATTCGCTTCTTTTCAAAGTTTTATACAAAACTGAATTCAAATTTTTTGAAAGGTAATGGCGGTAATCTCGGTTGGGAAAAGGCATACAATTCCTTAATTCACGGAATATTAACTCATTAGACTTTCATACCAAATACACCACAATTCCTTCGTACTAGCAATCCAATTTTTTCTGAGATTCTGATATTGTCGACTTTAATTCAAAAACAAATCAATTGATTTCATCGTTGATCAAAGAGTACATAATACATTGAATTCACGTCTTTTTTTATTTTGTATTTGTATGCATATGTATAAATCGATTGGTAATTTGGTGTTCTATTATATAGAATTTATTGTGTATTTGCTTCATCTTTTTGAGATTCAATATCGAATCGATTGGTAATTTGATTTTCTGGAGCTTTGTTTGAATATCGATTTTCTATTGTATTTTGGCTGAATTCTATATGAATCGATTGGTTATTATCTGTTCTAATTGAATAAATTGTTTTAATTGTATTTGAATTGATATGGTAATGGGGAATATGAACAGATTTCAAACTGAAATTGTATAAATTCTCCATTGATAATTAGAGCTTTGGTTGAATGTGTGTTTTCAATAGTTTTCAGTGGAATTAGAGCCCGTTTGGATTGTCTTAAAATAAATAACTTTTAAAAAGTTACTTTAAAGTCATTTTAAAAATAAGTAGTTATGTGTTTTTGATGTGTTTCGCAAAAAAGTGTTGAAAGTCACTTTTTTAATCAAAATGTCTGAAATACCCTTAAAGTTGTTAACATTATAAAAGAATTAAGGGTAAAAAAGTAATATACTTGGTCAAAGTAGAATGATTTATAAGTTAAAAAAATAAGTAGGGGGCATCCTACTTTTAACTTTTAACTTATTTTAAGTTACTTTTGACTTATTTTAAGTAATTCTTTAATTGCCAAACATTCTAATAAGTCAAAAACTGATTTAAAAGTTAGTTTGACCAACTTAAAATCCCATCCAAACGGGCTCTTAGTGTCGGCATAAAATAGTCTTCGTATAAATGTAGAGTTGATATATGTAGTTGTATAACTTAGCTATTCCAGTACATAATTGTATAAATTAGTTTGTATGAATTGAATTCTGTTGGGGATTGTTGTATAAATTAGTTTTAGTGAAATTGTTGTTTGAATATGTATAATTCATTGATAGTTATAATTTCAGTGGAATTAACGTCTGTATAAATTATTCGTAATTGTATAAATGGAGACTTGATTTGTATATTTGATCTATTACAGTCTGTAGTTGCATAAATTAGTTGGTAATTGCATCTATTTCATTTCGTAATTGCATGAATTGATTTTTGTTAATTGTTGTATAAATTAGTTGGTATCAATTGATTTTAGTTTGAAAAATTAAATAAATTAGTTTTAGTGGAATTAGTGTATGTATAAATTGGCTATTTCTATTTGTAATATATAAATGAATTAATCACAGCTAATTTATACTTATATTTAATTGTATATAGGAATGTCTTCCATAGCTATTTTGATAATGCATTCGGAAAAATGGGATGATGCAAATTGTTATATTGACTATGTTATTGAGGGGATTGTTTTTAGAAAAAATGCATCTTATACAAAGTTGTATAATATAATTACAACTCAACTAGCTGTGGATGTGACTTTGAAAGTACTAAAAATTGAATAAACTGTACTTCCTAATAAATTGTATAAAAATGAATTATAAAGTTCGAATATATAATTATACAAGATACAATCTCAAATACAGTGACAACAAATATAGAAATATACAATTTGAATAGCAGTATACAATTATGAATTTATATAAATTTGGGTACACTGTAACAAAAATTCCAAAACAATGACAAATATAATTTGGATACATAAAATCAATCTTATTTTCCTAAGTAATGTAAATTCTGGAATTGTATAATTATTATAACACTAGACAATTCATTATAATTTATACAAACACAAAACATTAGAAATATGCAATTTGAATAATAATAATATACAATTACCAATTTATACAATTTTGAGTATAACTGAGAAAGAAATCCCAAAACAAGGAAAAAAATATCTACAAATATACAATTTGAATACCTAAAATCAAATTTCCTTTCCGAAGTAATATAAATTCTGAAATTGTATAATTATTGTAATACTAGACAATTCGTTATAATGTATATAAACATAAACATCAGAAATATATAATTTGAAAAAGCATTTATACAAAAATGGATTTATACAAAAAAATGAGTACACCTGTAGATCCTAACTTTAAGAGTTTATACAAATTATATTATACATATTACCTCAATTCTTTCACCATGTTGAAGTTCAGTTGAATCAGCTTGGGCATCTTCGTTGACATCAGATTTTGATTTTTTGCTTGTTGATGCGACCCCTTTTAGTTTACACCTTCTCTTTGAACTCACAACATCAACTGATTTTTCCTCTTTCTGTTCATGAACCTTTTTATTCTTATCCTTGGAACTAGATGCATGCATAAGTTGTTGCATCTTCAAAGGATCATTCCTGTACTTTGATCTAATTAATCTCTTCTTCAACAAGTTTAGATTTAGCAATAGATCCTGAAATTTCTTGAAAATCCTGAGTTAGACCCAAGGAAAAGGATGGAAGATCATCCATTTTTTGGTCATGCATTTGCATACCTCTAGTGATTCTCTTAGAAGATGTTTCTTCTTCCATGATTTTGATTGTATCTAATTATAAATCTGAAAAATCATATGAAATCGAAGTCATATACAAAAAAAATAAAAGAATAACAATGAAATTGCCAAAAATTAATAAAAAAAGACAGGAAGAAAGTGAAACCGTATAAAAGTAACCCTAAAAATCTGGAAGCACGATTTGAGAGGGAATGAATGAAATTTTAAAATTTAAAAATCAATTTGTTTTGAGTAATTTAAAGAGAAAATAAGGTAAGGAATTATGAAGAGAGAGAGAGAAGGAATGACTTGTATATAGGAAGAAAGATAGCTTACACGTTTATACAAAACCAAAAAGGTGCGCCATGTAATTCTAACTGAATGTTAGAGGCGAGCTGTAATTTTCAAAAACTATTGCTATAATCAATAATTAAGTAGCATATGTTTGTTTAAGTGTGTAATTTTCCCTATTTTATTTCGTATTTTAAGTCAATTTTCGTCCGGTCTTGGTCATAACTTAGAATTGTTGCGTCCAAATGCACACGCTAATGTACGTGGTCATACAAGTAATATAGTGGCTCTTTTTAGGAGCCGAATGTCGAATCCACAGGGACAAGATTGCTTAGCAAATAACTAACTAAAGTTGCACTATTAAGAAGAGCAAGTGTGATTGTAACCAAAAGAAAGTTGATGTGCTGTAACTTCTAACGTAAAGTAGATTGAGAGAGGACGTAAGTACTCGGGTTGTAAACAATGAGAGGGGAATTCCGGGTCAAGGTGTACTTCACAATCATGTATAAAACTAAGTTCTTCATTGATTAATTAAGTTACCTATCTTAGTTGTTGATTCACGGGGTCGATAATATGATCACGGCCTCACGAGCTTCTAACCGTCTACAAAATTGGACACCTAACTTGTAATGAACCTCTAGATTATTTTCTCTATTTCACTGTATTTTCGGCGTCTATAACTTTCCTATAACGGTCCCAAGTCATTTATGACTTAATGGGGAAGACAAATTGGTCACCGGGTCGTTCGTTTGGTTTTCATGCAAGTTTCCCTATTTTGGAGCTTTTGAAATTTGAATAGTTGACTTCGGTCAAATTTTAGGTAAACGACTCTAGAACGCAATTCTAATGGTTCCATTAGCTCTGGATTGTTGATTTTATTATGGATGGACCCTCGGTTTGAGTCCCGAGGTTTTTAGACTCATTTCGAGTAACCTTGTGGCTTATGATGATAATAGAGCCTTGGGAGTAGGACCTAATTTTTTTGGAGACAGCCTCTCTTGGAAGTTTCAACATTTCCATTGACTCCTGAATATCAAATTTGATGGAGTAACATAGTTTGTTTGCGTGCACGAGGTTTTGAACGAATCCCGAGCCCCCATCGGGGTATTTTGCCAACTCCAAGTCGATCTGGAGCACCAAACTTTGTTCTTCACATCCCCGTGCTTGGATCCACATTTGCGAAGGCCAATAAAATTGTTCTTCGTGTCGCTTACTTGGCCTTGTGTTTGCCAAGATCATTTTCTTAGTCTTCGCGTCCGTGATCTTTGACCTTTGTGATCGTGATGTAGGGTCTGTGGACCCAGTCAAGGCTTGACCATCGCGACTGTGTCCCTATAAGCTCCGCGAACACGATGTGTAAGTAAGTGGTAGTTATATTTAGTTCCGGCAATTTCAACTTTCATTTCTCACTCATTTCCTCACCTCTAGAGACATTGAGAGCTCAAATTTGAAGGGGGAATCAGTTAGTTTTGTTGAGAATTGTTGGTGTTAGCTTGGGACATTGCAAGGATTTTTATGCTCTTGTTTAACCCACAAGTTTTCTTCGAAATCCCCTCTTTTCTATCATTTAATTGTTAGTTCTTGAACTTTTGATCTTGGGCTGTTTCGAGGCATATTAGAGCTTGGATTGTGCCCATTTTCGGGGCATAAGTTTCTTGAGATAATTGAGACCTAGTGACGAAGTCAATTTTGTGATTCCTTACATGGTACCACAATGCCATTTTTGACTCAATTTTTTACCCGGACTTAGTTGTTGCAATATGGGTATTAAGTTGATCGTATTGACGTCGGTATCATTATTTTGATAGTGTGACGTTGTTTGGAGGCAGCTCGGAAGGGAAAATCCCTAATTTAAAGATTTGGAGCGCGCATGTTCGACTTTGAGGTAGGCTACGACTTACTATTCTTAGACCTTGCTTGTTGATTGTTCTAACATGATAATTTGTTATGTGTGGGGCTGGTATTTAGCATGATTCCTTATTTTGATTGTTATTGAATTGATTTAGCCTTATTTTAGTTATTTCGGGTAATGTTGAGTTGATTATGATTAGTTTGATGTCTCATTGGTCCCTTGAGTTATGAATAGGCTGGAATGGCCTTTGTATTGTTGTTGTGGAGCCTTAGCCTAGGTTTGGCTAGTGTTTGCCTTAGATGTTAGCTTTTTTGGCCCGTGAGGGTTGCTTTGGGAATGAAATTGGATTAGATACGACCCTTCAGGCTAGGTTTGTACCTTTGGATAGCCTTGTTAGTATGTGTGACCGACTGGCCATAGCGAGATGACTACCTAGACTTGTTCAGGACCCTACTCCTTTTAGTACTATAGTTGACCCAAGGTGAGATTCCGGGAAGGGGGATAAATAGTGGCATTCCTATTCCGAAGTAAGATTCCAGGATATGCTAAGGTTATGCACAACTCAAACGTAAGATTTCGAGAGCTTCTAGTTTTATGTGTAGTCATTTCGATGTAAGATTCCGAGATTGACTTGGTTTCTAAGGCTTTTCGATGTAAGATTCTGAAAAGGACTAGCCATTACGATGTAAGATTCCGGGGTGTGCTAGGTTTCGATAAGTCTTATCAATATAAGATTCTGGACATGACTGCTATTTCGACGTAAGATTTTGGGAGATGCTAGGTTACACAGTATTATCCCAATGTCAGATCCCGGGAAGGCGTATGTGTTCATTGTTAAGTTGTGCCTTATATTGTATCTCTCGTGTGTACCCGCCAGACTTATGGGGGTTCAATCAAGTTATTGATTTTATGGTTGTTGCCATGATGCTTCATTTGTGCCTTCTGGGCTTATGAGGTCCAGTTAGGTTTTAGTTAACTTTATTGCTTTAGTCATCTCCCTTAGTAACTTTACTATGATTCTTGACTATTTATGCCTTTTTATTGCCTTATTACCCTGTTATTTACTCACTTATTACTATGTTACTACAATTGCGAGCTCGGTCAATTTATGATGCCTGATGAGTACCCGTTATTTTGTTACTTATAATGTACTCTACATCTTTTTCCCCGATGCAGATCTGAGCTCTAGTCAACTGTGTTGATCCTCATGCAGCTCTAGTTGATGTTCCGGATACTAAGGGTAAGCTTATTGGCGTTCGTGGTTTCTCGTCTCCTTTTGTATATTTATGACTAGTCTTTTGCATTCCAACAATTTGTATATTTCTTATATATGTAGTATTATTGTACTCGTTATTTTGTAGTAGCTTTGCACCAACACCCACCAGGTCTTGGAATGGATCTTTGTATGTATGTATATATATATATATATATATATATATATATATATATATATATATATATATATATATATATATCCTCTTATTTTTGTTGTTTTTTCCGTAAATTGATCTTATTATGCTCTTGTTTATTTCTTCAGCTCCCTAGGCCGATTATTGTTGGTTTCAGACTTAGAATTGGCTTACCTACAGGTGAATTTTAGAAGATTCCATCATGACCCGAGTTTTTGGATCGTGACAAGTTAGTATCAGAGCCCCAGGTTTACTGATGTTGTTGGTACAAAGCTAATGTCTACTATAGTCCTAAGGATCAGTGCGGAGATGACTATATCATATCTTCGGGAGGCTATAAGGCATCTCTAGGAAGATTTTTTCTTTTGATTCCATATCGTGTGTCCTTACTCCTATAGGTTTATGGAATTATCATTTTTCACTCTTTCACAGATGGTACGCACGAGAGGTGCCGCATTTGAGGATGATGCTCTCGAGCCGGTATGTAGAGTCCCATCTAGGGGCAGGGCTAGAGGTCGCCCCCAAGGTCGTGCACAAGCTGCAGCACATGTTCATGATAGGGATAGAGATGTGAATCTTGATCTTACTATTGAGCCACAACAGATGCCTATTCCTATATCGGCGGTGGGATCGGGACTAGCCCAGCCGCCACTAAGGGCCTGCAGTTGCGCTGAGACTTCAGACAACCATTACATACCTTCTGCAGCACTTGGTGGCATGTAGTAGATCCAAGTGCTAGCCATTCCAGATCTAGGAGCGTAGCCTGCCGCTATAGCTCCCTATATTGAGGTACCACCGGCACTTATGGTTGCTCAGCCTGCGGTAGCTGCAGCCTCCATGACAATAGAGGAGCATAAGATGTTGGGTAGGTTCTTGAGATTTGTTCCTCCAAGGTTTGTGGGGGTGGTAGGGGAGGATGTCCACGAGTTTTTGACTAGTTGCTGAGAGAGACTATATACGTTGGGTTTGGTCGAGTCTAGAGGGGCCGATTATACTTATATTAGCTAGACGGGCCCAAATAATGGTGGCATACATTCATGGAGTGTAGACCTGGGTCCCTTCCTCTAACTTTGATCTCATCATACTAAAACATATCTAGTAGGGTCTTGTAAAACGGTACAGAGACGCCTGTACTACTCTTCGAAAGGATATCAAATACTAGGAAAACTCACTTCTTTCTTTCCTACGTTCTATTACTTGATTCCAATTGATATCTAGTGATTCAAATTGGTATCTAATGCTCTTTCACTCTTTTCTTTTTGTAGATGGTGAGAGCATGATCAGGTGAGGCTAGATTCGATGGTCCTGCGCCATGTGTTGATGCTATAACTCATGGTATAGGACGAGCAGAGGTGAAGCTAGAGGTAAAGGTAAAATAGTAGTCCTAGTTGGGCTTAGATCTCCATATGTTGAGTAGGTGTGAGTGAGGGTTGGGTCCCTACACCTAGAGAGGCTCATGAGGTTGTGACTCAGGAGGTAGATGTTTCGGTTCAAGAGGCAGTTGCACCTACTCCTACTTCTTCAGAGGTGATAACTCATGTGATAACATTATTGGGTAGTCTGACTTGTGATGGGACTATGCCTTCAGTTTCCACAATTCCCACAATTCATGTGGGTTAGAATCTGAGAGTTCAACACACTGCAACTTGCTCCTTAATTGGGCGAAATTTCTTAGACATGTATATTTTTGAGGTTGGTGATTGGACTAATGATGACTGGGAGAAGCACGATCTGTTTTGGTGGTTCACTAAGATAAAACCTCATGTATTCTATGGTACTGAGTCTGAGGACGCATATGAGTTCATCATTGACTGTCATAAGAGGTTCCATAAGATGGGGACAATGGAGAGATATAGGATTGAGTTTTTCAATTTTTAGCTAGTGGGAGTTGCAAAGTTATGGTGAAGAGCATTGTTATATATCGTGATTTTACTTCTTTTGATAAAAATTTGAAATGTTCTAAATATAAAAACAATTTAGAAAAATATACTTAAAAAGAGTCACCATTTAATTTTTATAAAAAAATTAAGAAAACTTAAATTTAAAAAGGCATTAACAGATACACCTTTAAAAATCAGAGAAAATGGATAAGAAGTTCTTATTTTTACTTTAAGAAGGAATTAACACTTAAACTAGCTGCTAACACGCGGTTATCCAATGATTTAACTAAAATATTTACTAACTTTTGGGAAAAATTAACTAATTAAAGAAAAGAATTTTAAGGTCATTTGAGAAAAAAACTTATCTTGAAATAATTGATGTATTTAAAAATGAATAAAATATGGATAAGTAAAAAGAGTATTTGAGATCATTCATTTTAAAGAAAAATAAATCTAACTTGAATAAAATTAGACAATTAAAGACAAGTGAGGGTTCGATCAAAAATTTATTTAGACTAAGTAAATAAGAGAGAATTCAAGATTTGACAAAAGAGATTTTATTTAGGGTAAGTTACATAAATCACATAGTGTAAAGATGAAATTACTATTTATCCCTACTTTTTTTTCTAATTACAATAATCTCTTAAAATTAACACAATCTGGATACATTAATACAAGCACGGATTCATTAATACGGATACATTATTAAAATAAAAATTAACTCAATCCGGATACATTAATGATAGCGCGGATACATTAATACAAGCACGGATACATTAATACGGATATATTATTAAAATAAAAATTAACCCAATCCGGATACATTAATGAAAGCGCGGATATATTAACACAAGCGCGGATACATTAATACATTAACACGAATACATTATTAAAATAAGGGATTTTAGTTATTTTAAAAAGATATAGGGACAAATGGAAAATAATATTATTAAAGGTGAGTATTTTAGTAATTTTTCCTTTTATTTAATCAAACAAATCAACACGAAAGAGCCTAGTTTATCTTTTGAAGAATTCGATTAAGTTAATTAAGATGTTTAAAGTTAGAATTAATACAAACATTCAACATGAAAGAAAGTAGTTTATCTTTTGAAGAATTCGATTAAGTTAATTAAAATATTTAAAGTTAGAATTAATACAAACATTCAAAACAAAAAATTTGCAAGCAAAAATAAGGGGAAACTACATAAATGGGCCATAAAACACAAAATAATTACAATTTCATCAAAGTCAGCAAATACCCATTTGTCTAAAATAAATTACAGTCCATGTCCACCTTTAGTTTAGGCTCAAATTTGCACCCAAGCCCAATATTTTGTCCTACAACAAAAAAAATATGAATTTTAGTCATGCGAAAAACTGTGGCTAAATGATACACAAACCGTGGCTAATTACCTTTCTTATTTATTCTTTTTGTCCTATCATAAATTACTTTTAATTTTTTTCTCATTATTATTTTGTTCTTTCTCATTTATTATTTTTATTTTTATTTTGGTTCTTTTCTCATTTATTATTTTTGTTCTTTTTTTTTCCATTTTATTCTTTATTAGAGATATCATTTGGTAATGATTTTATTATTTCTTTCTTTCTTTCTTCTTCTCTTTTTTTTTTGGGTCTTTCCTTTTTTTCGTTAGTTAATCTTCTTTTTAATTTTTTTCTCTTTTTCTATATTTTTTCTTTTTTGAGAAATCAAAATAAATACAAAAAATTAAAATACTAACTAACTATTTTCAAATTAATAAAAATAAAATAAATAAATAACTAGACTACTATAGTAAATTTCATTAAAACCACGAGAATATATATATATATATATATATATATATATATAGTGAACAAGAAACCTTAATAATACCACAACAATATATTTATACTCTTATAGTATCATTGACTAATTAGTAGGGTGTGAACAAGAAACCTTAATGATAACACAACAATATATTTATACTCTTATACTATCATTGACTAATAAGTAGGATGTGAACAAGAAACATTAATGATACCAATACAGTTTATATATATATATATATACACAAATTAATTAGTTTACAACAAATATATCCATAATGTTTTTACATAAAAAATAGCCCAAAAACAAAAAAAAAGTGAGGTTTAGCCACGCGAGAACCGTGGCTAAATGGGAGAAAAATCGTGGGTAAAGGCTGCATTTTTTTTGTATCTCTAGGTATTTCTCACATTAAAAAATGAAAACAACGTGATGGAGCAAATTTATAGCTCTTCCATACATGTGACAAAAAAAATCAACAAAACAAATTATTTTACATGGGATGTATCGATAATGTATAAATAGTAATGCCATGTATCGGTATTGTATACATAGTGTATAGTCATGTATAATGATGTATACCTATGTATCAAAAAATATACATACATCCATATACATTGTTTATACAATACATTATATAAAGTATATACTGACTATACAATATAACATACTTATACATGAACTATATACAGACTATACATTATGATACACTCAAAAAGTTGAATAGAGATTAACTGTACATGAAGTATACACTGACTATATAATGTCGATTAACTCAAAATCACCTCTAAAAATAGTCCCAAATTTTAGATATGAAATCCTTTCGAAGTTTCGAGTTTTTTGATATATAATTCACTCAAAACGATTCACGTTTGCGGTACGTCGATGTTTTTTTTAAAAAAAAGAAGAAGGAACAAGGAGACGAAGAAGAACGATGAAGCACAAGAAGAAAAATCGAAGAATTGAAGAAGAAGAATCTGAGACTGGAAAAGTTGAAGAAGAAGTTGAAGTCGAAGAAGAAGAATTTGTCTTTCTTGGAGAAGGGAGATATAATAAATGTGGATTAATCCAAACTGGGACATTTCTGATAATTTTGTAAAGTTGGGCCAGAAGAGTGGTAACAAATGTTATGGGCAGTTAGCTGTTGTAATTTCCCCTTAGAAAAATTCGCACAACACAATCTATAGACTCAATTGACAACAACTAGTCCACTTTTATTTTTTTGACAATTTTTTTTATATTTATTTTGTCACTTAATACCCATGTTTTGTTCCTTGAAAAGTTAAACTAATTTTTTCACCGTATTTTTTCAACTCTCCCTCTTTCTTCTCTTTCTTTCCTTTATTTTCTCACTCTTTCAGGTTTTAGGATTTCTATCTTCTTCCCTTAAATATTTCCAATCATAGATCAATTACAACAGTAACTCTTCACAATAAGTAGCTCCTTAAATCACACAAAATCTTTTTTATGTACAAATAACATCCTAAATTGTTTCTAGAGAATATTGATTTCCCATCTTCATGCTGCCTTTGAAATCACTTGGCATTTTAATTTTTGGGTGTCATTTGGAGTTCAATTTCTCATATTTTAAAGGTTTTTGTTTGCTTACTGACCACAGTATCATACCATTAAATCTTAATTCGTGCTAGTTATCAGGGTAACATACTCTGTGTGGAACATATTTTCATGAACTTATGAGCAATCTTGAAAATTTTTGGACTAATTAAGGTAGGACTTGGTGAGAAAGTAGATTCTTGGGTGATGCCCGTGCGATGCAGGCCCCAACAAATTGATTTTTAATATGTTACAATATGTCAAATTTATCATCAAAACAAGGACCAAAGGTTATATTTTTTGGCATTTTTTTCTGTAATTAAAGCTTATATTAGCTTCAAGTTCATAATGCATTAGTTCCACCAAAAAGATGCTAGAAACAATTCATGTATATGTATGTTTGTTTGACAACATAAATGTGCAACAGAATTTAAAAAGAAAAAAAATACTACATGTAACTTCAAAGCAATAACCAAGAGAATCACCCATGCCATCACTTAGTTATGGACGAAAAATGTAACTTTACATAGCTTTTAGTTGAGAGTTATTATACTAACAAACGCTAGAATGTTGATGATAGATCCGCAGAATTTTCTTTTATTTTGCACCTGTGCAAAATTATGTAGGTTTCACTTTTTTATGCAGTTTTCAAATTCTCTTTATTGGTGTAGAAACATTGTTCTTATATCATGTATTGTTTTGCTACATTTCTTGAGCAGTATTAATGTACCAGAGAATATTCATTAAATAGAGAAGATTATCAAGATTTTGCGAGCGATGTCGAATTTATTCAAATTTCAAGAGATTAGATCACAATAAAGTCATAAAATTATTTTTTTGGTCACATTAAATTAACCAACTATGTCCACCAAAGTAAAGTAAAATCAATCCAACATCAAAACAGAGACATTTGATATTCACCATACCTCAATGAGCTTATAAATTTGTAAATACCCTCAACATATTCCAAAATTGTGTTCGTGATGCTTATTTAGTATCTCTTATTTTTAATATGAATTGTGTTTATGATGCTTATTTAATATCTCCGATTCCTTTTTTATATGGATATTATTATGTTGCTTAGAATATGGAATGAATGAGACTGCATGTGTTCTGGTGTCATCTTGCTTGCAGGTACTCCTAAGGTAACTTTCAAATTTAATGCACTATTTTAATATATTAAGGCTCTTCTCCCATTGGGATGGTAGTAAAAATTAACTTTTACCGGGTATGCTTCTTTGGAGGAGGCTCATCTCCAGTACACTAATCTCTTCAGTTGGTACAGTGCACATTTAATTTAGTGACATTTGTCCAGTTTAAAATCTAATGGCCAGCAATTACTTTTATAAATCAGCCCCTAAACCATGGTTAAACCTCCTAATTATCTAACTTATTTCTTTCCTTATCTACTTATCAATTAATTTAAGCGAAGATATTGGTCGAACATCTTTGGCTGAGAGGATATTTTTTATCGCGAAAATCATGGAGAAACGCAACAATTATCAACAACAACAGAAGATTAAATCACCTAGATGGTACAACAACAACCAAAGATCACAAGAAAATAGAATATCAGTTGATGAACAAAAGTTTTTCCGGAGATCAAGTGACAAAATCAAAACAGATTTTTCTTCTTTCTTGCACTATTTTTGCTACTGTGAGATCAAATACACTTGTTTCTTGTGATTTTTGTAGTGAAACCACCCATATGAATAAATGTCTAGAACATGTTTGATAAAATGTGTCAATTGAATTGTTTGAAATTTAAGTGAAAATTTAAACTTTTAGAACAGTAGAAGTTAAGTACTTATCTTTTCTAGAATTTATGCTTCAAGATTATTTGTCTTATTTATACCTTTTTAATATAGATTTATGGATACCATATCAACTGAGTCTCAAGGTGGATGTAATTATGTGCCCATAAAACTTGGGATGAAATTTGATTCAGATGAGCTCGCATATGAATGTTATAACGAATACGCAGCTTCCATTGGCTTTAGTGTTAGAAAAGAATATGCTAATAAAAACAGAGTCCAAGGGTACGTGACTTCAAAAAAATTTACATGTTATAAAGAAGGTTATAGAAGCACAGACAAACGAGATTTGAAGGTTCAAAAGCACAGAAAGAAAACTAGGACAGGGTGTTTAGCTCATATTATTATTAATCGTCAATCCAATGGAGTGTTTCGCATAAGTTCATTTGAAGAGAAACACAACCATCCTCTTGTTGATTCTTCTTTAGCTCATCTCTTACCGTCTCAAAGAAAGATAAAAATTGCTCAAGCATATGAACTTGACCTATTAGATGATTTAGGAGTACGTCCTAAAGCTTCATTTGACTATGCTGCTCGTCAAGCTGGAGGACAAGCCTTTCTAGGTTACACAAAGAGAGATCACAAGAATTATCTTAGGAGTCAAAGACAAGAAAGTTTGAAACATGGGGTAGGTCGTAGCTTGGTGAATTATTTTGAGAAACAAACACTAGAAGATCCTGGTTTTCGATTTTCTTTACAGTTAGATGATGATAGTTTGATAACTAATGTATTTTGGGTTGATGCAAAGATGATAAGAGATTTTAAGATCTATGGAGATGTTGTGTCATTTGATACTACATATAGGACAAACAGAGAGTATCGACCCTTGGCATTATTTGTTGGTTTGAATAACCATAGGGAAATGGTTATATTTGGTGCAGCTCTCCTATATGAAGAATCAACTGAATCGTTTGAATGGCTTTTTAACGCATTTTTTAGGATTATGTCTGCAGATAAACCACAAACATTCATGACAGATCAAGATCCCGCAATAGCTGCCGCAGTCTCATCAGTAATGCCCTGTACATATCATCGCCTATGTGTGTGGCACTTGGAAAAAAATGCATTTAAACATCTTAACCATATTTTTAGAGCTAATTCATCATTCCGAGAGATTTTAGCAAATTGCTTTATGGTTATGAGTATGAGGATGATTTTTTAAGTGCATGGCATGATATGCTTGAGAAATATGATCTTGTGGATAATAGTTGGTTGAAAACTACGTTTGCTATCAGGGAGAAATGGTCGATGACTTATGGAAGAAATACATTTTCAGCAGGTATGCAAGGCACACAACTAAGTGAGAGCTTTAATGGATCTTTAAGGGGGTATTTGAAATCTGATTTGGATATTGTTCAATTTTTTAAACATTTTTAAAGATCAGTTGATGAGATAAGCGCACCAATGAGAATAAGTCAAATTTTGATATGACTCAAAGAATACCTATTTTAAAGGTTAAACTTCCTTTATTGGTTCATGCTAGGGACACATACACCCCAACTATATTTGACATGTTTCAAAATGAATGGGAAAGATCATTACTTGTTTTTGTTAAGGACTGTCAGGATGAAGGCGATTTGTGTACATACAATGTTAGCACTTACGGAAGTGTTAAGGAGCACACAATAATCGTCAAGCGATTAGTAACTCAAGTTTCTTGTAGCTGCAAAATGTTTGAGTTTATGGCCACACTATGCAGACATGCTTTAAAAATCCTTGATATACTCAATGTGAAAGATATGATTCATGCGCATTATATACTAAAGAGATGGACAAAAGATGTTACAAACATGCATGAGATAGATGTCAATCTAGTAACAAAAGACTCTGATCCGAAAGTTGAAGTTATTGCAAGGTATAGACATTTATGTCAAACTTTTGTCCAAATTTCAAGTGAAGCTTCTGAATCTCAAGAAGGGTATGAATTGGCTGTAAAGTGTGCGAATGAGGTAATTTCCAAGTTAAACGATGTGAAGAAGAGAAATGAATTACATGAAGAGCCGAATCCAACCAATAATATCCAAAATGAACTGAGTGAGACAGTATTTTTTGATAATACAAATGTCACGAAGGTGGCTGGATTAAAAAGGAAGCAACCAATTCGCCGTTCTAATACTCGCCCAAAGAGTTTTATGGAAAAGGCGCAGAAGAAAAATAAGACTTCATTGCCAAAATCTCTTGGCCAAAATGACCAGCAATTAGATAGCTTTCCATCTTTTCAAGTTTCATATCCTCCTTTATCAGATGCATCAATGATTACGGTATGTTACGACATTTAAATTTTTTCTTTGTTTATTATAACGTTGAAACTTATATTTATTCTTTAAATAATAGGGAGTGACAGAAGGAAGCTTTTCTCCATGGTGCCCTTCACAATTGTCTCAAGAATCATCCCATGGAAGTCTGACTCAACTCTTAAGAGTTAGTGAACAAAGCTAATAATGCTTCTCTCTTTTTTCTTCTAATAATTAATGCTACTCATCTCGATTTGTGTCTTTTCTTAATTAATTGCAGGATGTTTCATTTCATGATTTAAACAAGTGATCCCAATGTTGAATGACAACTTCGGAAAGGCGGAGGTTTCATGGTGATGGTGATTTTTGCAACCATGATGTAAAAATTAGCTTATTCGTAGAAAAAAGCCTTTCGTTTAGCATTTGATTGAATGTAAAAATTTCAATAAACACATTTTTACGTTGAACATGGTACATCTAGTAGCCATGGGATACAGTAGTCATAATTTTGTTTGTCCAGCAAAGAGTGTGTAACGACCCGTTCGGTCGTTTTGAGCACTAGAACTCTTTCTTCTATAAAAGACCTTTTCCGTAAAAATTTGAATGAGAATTTTAAACTATTCGTTCAACTATGATTATTTAATTAGTGGGTAATTTCAGATTATTAATTTAATTAATGATTAATGGGCCAAGTACATAATTTAATTAATACCCTATATTACTTTAAATCATAACCCTTGTTTTCGAGAGAGAGAAAAAACAAATAAAACCTCCCAAGGAGGATATCGCAGTCTTGGAGACAAACCAATATGATGGACAATTTGCATCAGGTAAGGATTAATAGCTCTATCTCTACGTTTTGTATATGGCTAGGGCCTAGAGGTCATATTATTTCATTTATTTATTAGTATATAGATGGGTAGTGAAAAGGGAAGAAGAAAAGAATTGGATTTGAAAGGGTGGAGTCTGTAACAGTAATGGCTGTAGCATTTTTTGAACTTTTGGACAAGGCCTTGGTGACCAATTATTGGATAATGATGCCAATGATCGGCAATTATGAATAAATCATGATAGTGGAATGAATTTATGATTAGGTTAAGCTCTTATGTATTGCTCCTTAGACAGGGTTAATTGCGGGTTGTACCTTTGATTTTGGGTTCGGATTTGCTTTTATAGTTATCATATTATAAACTTAGTTTTTGATATATTGAGATAGGTAATAAAATATTAGGTTTATTATATTATATGAATATAATTAAGTTTATGATATTTGGAGGAATTAAGACTTAACCCTAGACTTGAATTTAAGAAATATGAGAGTTGACAAATTAACTGGTATCCAGATTAGGAATTTGATTATAAATTTGTTCTCTATGATTTATGGGTGATTTAGCCTCACTAAAATTATAGGTTTGTTCTTGTCGGTTTGGATTCAACCTTTTGACTGATCTTTGAGGTTCGGGATGGAAGTATAACAATATGGGCGTCTACGGACACGTTTACTTACGAATAATGCATTTTTTTATAGATTGTGAATGTTATGAAGCTTTACAACAGGGAAAGGCGAAATCTTGAGGATTCGTGACACGTGTTCGGCATTCAAGGTATGTTAAGACTTTCAGACTTCGTTGAATGACATTTTCCTAATTAAAGATTAAAAACGGAATAGACAATGGGTAAGGGCGAAAGATGGGGGTCTCGTACCAATGGTGTGACGGGCATTGGTACGAGTACCGGGGTTATAAAGGGAAAGTTTATTACTATAGAATGCGAATTGTAATTTGAGAATGCCAAAGCATGTGGGCATTAACTGATGTATTGTTGACTTGACTTCTTTGGTGGATTGTGTTTCTTTATTGAACCCGTATATTTGTGATAGTTGAGGTGATTATATATGATACCGATATTTGATTGATTGAGATGCATCATCATCCCCTTTTGTTGAAATCATATTGTACACATGCATTGACATGAGATTGAGTATAAGTTGGGCACGTGGAGATCGTCCGTGCTGGGGATTGTGAGATGTTATGATTATAAGTTGGGCACGTGGAGATCGTCCGTGCTGGGGATTGTTTGATTTTATGATAGTGCGTTGAGATCGTCCGCACAGACACGTGGAGATCGTCCGTGTCGGTATATGGACCTCGCGAGTCCCCCATGGGTCATGAACTCTCGATGTATTTTCGAGGAGTATCATGTATATACGGTTGAGAGAGTACTTGGCATCTGAGACATATCATTCATGGTGTTGCATTGCATTGCATCTCATTACATCCTCATTTTTGCTGATTATGTGTCTTATTGGTGATTGGACATTGTGTGATATTTAACTATCCCCATTTGATGAAACTTGACTGATGTGTATAGTGTAGACTTGTAAACAAAAAAGATGATTTTCTTATATGAACTCCCGTCACTACTTCTTCGTTGTCGGTCTATGAGATATGCTGGGTACACGTGGTTTCGTACTCATACTACACTTGTTGCACCTTTTTGTGGTGCAGATCCAATTCCGGATACGAGCACATCTCGTGGAGATTTTTGAGTCCGAACTTGGAGTATCTTGGAGTTGTGGTGAGCTGCTTGGCTGTTCCGTGGCCCACACCTCCCTCTATTTTATTATTTATTCTGTTGCTTTTGTATTCAGACAGGATCTTTCTTAAGTTAGGCTTGTCATTTCAGTTTCAGACTTGCACCGTATTTTAGAAGCTCTTGTACTTATGACACCAATTCTTGGGTGGTATTTTGTTTTCCGCTTTTCGTATTTATGAAGACTATGGTTGGAAATATTCTACTCATTGTTGACTTTTCCCTTATTTACTTAGTTAAAAAGGTAAAATTAGTGGGTTGGCTTACCTATCGGTTGGGAACATAGGTGCCATCACGACATGTGAATTTGGGTCGTGACAAATTGGTATCAGAGCCCTAGGTTCATCGGTCTCACGAGTACAAGAGCAATGTCTTGTAGAGTCTTGCGGATCGGTATGAAGACGTCCATACTTATCTTCGAGAGGCTATAGGATATTTAGGAAACTTCTATTCTTTCATTCCTTATCGTGCGCACTTAACTTTGTTGGAAATCTAATCTTGTTGTCTCATTCTCTCACAATTAGTGAGGACTCGTGCATCCGCGATCAAAGATTTAGAGCTTGTAGCTGCACCCACTGCTAGGTTTATTGAATGAGGTGAGATCAAGTTAGAGGTTGTGTTGCACTTCATTTGGCTAATAGATCAGACTAACAAGAAATATTCGAAAGGGTTAGGATGATGAATTCTCTGACTTATACTAGTAACTTTAAAGAAAATACGTATGAATTTTTAGATAGTTGTCATGAGAGGTTGCATGATCTTGGATTTGTGGAGTTCTATGGAGTTTACTACATCGTGTTTTAATGATTGGCCCTGCCAAGTAGTGATGGAGATATTACATTGGTAGTAGACCAATTGGATCACCTCCATTATCATAGACTCAGTTTACTCAGTGTTTCTAGATAAAATTTGTTTCACGTATCGAGAGGGAGCGCAAGAGGGCCGAGTTCAAGGATTTGCAGCAAGATGGTATATTAGTCCAATAGTATAATGTTAAATTTCATGCCTTGGCTAGGCATACTTGATTTTTTCTTTCCATTGAGGTTGAGAGAGTGAGAAAGTTTGTTAAGGGGTTGATTATTCTGTCGTAGATATTGCCAAGGAGTTAGAGACGGTTCAATGTCTGAGATTAAGTAGTGTGAGGGCAAGAGGGCCCGTCATTCGAGTTGGATAGGATATGTGAGTCACTTTAATTGCATGTACATGTTTCTACTTCTATTGGATATTTCATAGTGATAGATCGAGTATATCAATCGTATGTATTTACTTTGAAGGGATATGATACTCAAGTGGGTTTGAAGGCCTTATATAGGATAGATTTTCATTTTATTCTTGGGATGGATTAGTTATCTCCATATCACACGATTTTGAATTTTCAAACTAGGACAATTACATTAGCTATGCCTGGGATTCCTAAAGTAAAGTGGAGAGATTTTCTTAGTCACAATTCAAAAAGGATGATATCATTTATTAAGGCTCGTCGCATAGTGGAGAAAGGATGTTTGGTTTACTTGGCACGTATTCGAGGCACTAGTGTGAAGACTCCTAGGCTTGAGTCTATTCCGGTGGTGAGTGAGTTTTTAGAGGTATTTTTGATGGACCTACCATGTCTTTCACTTGATCGTGATATTGATTTTGTATTGACTTAGAACAAGGCACTTAGCCAATTTTCATTCCTCTTTATGGTATGGAGCGGTTGAATTGAATGAGTTGAAGAAGCAGTTATGGAATTTGTTGATCAAGGAATTCATTGGCCTAGTGTATTTCTGTGGGGTGCTCCAGTGTTATTTGTGGAGTAGAAGGATGGATCTATATGTAGGTATATTGACTATTAACAGTTAAACAAGGTTACCATCATAAACAATTACTCAATACCTCGTATTGATGTTTCATGTGATCAGCTTTAGGATGTTTCAGGTTTCTCCAAAAATTGACTTGAGATCCAACTATCAGGTTAGAGTGAAAGATAACCTTAAGATAGCTTTCCAGACACGTTATGGCCATTATGAGTTTCTAGTGATGTCTTTTATGCTGACTAATGCAAGAATCTCAGTCTAGGCGGAGTTTACCAGCACATAGGTAGTTTAAGTTCCTGTTGAATGAGGTGTTCAGACCGTACATGGATTCCTTGGTTATTGTGTTTATAGATGATATGTTGATATATTCTCGTAGTAAGGAGGATCACGAGCATCATTTGAGGATTGTCTTTTAAAATCTAAAGAGGATTAAGCTCTAAGCAAGTTTGTAAAATGTGAGTTTTGATTAGTTTGGTGGCATATTTGGACCATGTAGTGTTCAAGGAAGGTATTATGGTGGATCTTAAGAAGATGGAGACATTTCAGGATTAGGTTAGACCTATTTTAGTAATCGAGATTCAGAGTTTCTTAGGCCTTGCAGATTATTATTGATGATTTGTGGAGGGTTCCTCATCAATTGCGTCCATATTGACTAGGTTGATCCAAAAGAATGTGGTTTTTCAGTGGTCTAATGAGTGTAAGGTGATTTTTCAAGAGCTCAAGATTTTATTGACTACTACTTTGATTCAGACTTTACTCGTAGAGGAAGATGATTTTATTGTATATTGTGATACTTCACGGATTGATCTTGGTTGTGTATTGATGTGGAAAGAAAAGGTGATAGTTTATGGTTGAGACAATTGAAGGTTCATGAGAAGAACTATGTTATCCATAACTTAGAGTTAACAGTTATAGTATTTGCGTAAAAACAAAGTGAAGGCATTACTTTTATGGTGTGTATTGTGAGGTGTTCAAGGATTATCGTGATCTCCAATATATATTCAATCATAGAAATATTAATTTGAGACAACTGAGGTGGTTAGAGCTGCTCAAGGACTATGGGGTTACTATCATTTAACATTGGGGCAAGGTGTGATAGCAGATGCCTTGAGTCGAAATGTGGTAGGTATAGATAGTCTAGGTTTGTTACAGGTGAGAGAGCATCTTTTGATTATGAATCACCCGTCCTTATTCAATAACTTTATGAGACTTGATATTTTAAAACCTGGCTGGGTGTTGGCTTACATGGAGGCGAGGTCGTCCTTATTGGAGCATATTCAGGCTCAACAGTTTGATGATGTAAATTTGTGTAAGATATGAGAAAATGTGTTACAAGGTGAATCCAAGGAGGTGATTCTTTATGGTGAGGTAGTTTTGAGGATAAAATGTCGTATTTGTGCTCCACGTATAGGTGATTTAATCTGATTGATCATGTAGGAGGCCCATAGTTTGAGGTACTCTATTCATTCAAGGGCTACTAGGATGTATCACAACTTGAAGTAAAATTATTGATGGTGTCGTATGAAGATGAATATATTATATTTCGTATCTTGATATTTGAACTGCCAACAAGTGAAGTATTACACCATAATCCGGAGTGTGACTCAAAGGATGTCCATACCTGACAAAAGTGAGAGCATATTTCTATGGATGTTGTGGTAGTTGGGTTGCCACGTTCCTTGAGGTAAGTTTGATACTATATGGGTCATTATGGATTGAGTGACCAAATCTGCATAATTCATACCGGTTCAGACTACTTATAATTCAGAAAAGTTAGCTAAGTTCTATGTTTTGGGGAGATAGTGCACTTATATGGTGCCCATTTTAATCATTTTAGATTGAGGCACACAATTTACATCTCATTTCTGATGGTCGATGCAGATGGAGTTGGTTACTCGGGTGAATCTTAGTACCATCTTTCACCCTCATACTAATGGTTTGTCTGAATGGACTAACCAGGTTCTTGAGGACATGTTGCGAGCGTTGTGATCGACTTTGGTAGTCACTGGGATCTGTTTTTACTTTTAGCGGAGTTTTCATGTAATAACAATTATCATTCAAGCATTGATATTGCACTATCGAGGCGTGTATGGTAGGAGATGTCAATCTTCAATTGATCGATTTGATGCATTTAAGGTTAGGCCGTGGCTGATTGTTGAGAGAATACTTAGATAAGGTCAAGTCAATTCAAGATAGACTTCTCAAGGTTCAAAGTAGGAAAAATGAGTCATACAGATCAAAAAGTTCGTGATTTAGAGCTCATAATATTGGGAAAGCATGTTTTTTTTGGTTTCACTCATGAAGGGTGTGATGAGATTCGAAAAGAAAGGCAAGTTCAGCCCAAGGAATATTGATCCTTTCGAGATTGTTCAACACATTGATGAGTTGGATTACGAGTTGGCTTTGCCACCAAGTTTGTCTGGTGTTCATCATGTATTTCATATTTTGATGCTAAGAAAGTACCATCAAGATGGCTCGCATGTGACCCAGTGGAATTTAGTGTTACGTGATCAGAATGTGACTTTTGAGGAGTAGTCGGTAACCATCTTGGATAGGCAAATTTGAATGTTGAGGTCGAAAGAAATTATTTCAGTTAGGGTTCAATGGAAGAATCATCCAGTGAGGAGGCTACTTGGGATTGTGAGACCAACATGTGGACCAGAAATCCCAACTTTTCAGCGTTTAGGTACTTCCTGTTCTTTTACCGTTCGAGGACGAACGTTTTTTTTTTAGTGGTAGATGATGTAACGACCCGTTCGGTCGTTTTGAGCACTAGAACTCTTTCTTCTATAAAAGACCTTTTCCGTAAAAATTTGAATGAGAATTTTAAACTATTCGTTCAACTATGATTATTTAATTAGTGGGTAATTTCAGATTATTAATTTAATTAATGATTAATGGGCCAAGTACATAATTTAATTAATACCCTATATTACTTTAAATCATAACCCTTGTTTTCGAGAGAGAGAAAAAACAAATAAAACCTCCCAAGGAGGATATCGCAGTCTTGGAGACAAACCAATATGATGGACAATTTGCATCAGGTAAGGATTAATAGCTCTATCTCTACGTTTTGTATATGGCTAGGGCCTAGAGGTCATATTATTTCATTTATTTATTAGTATATAGATGGGTAGTGAAAAGGGAAGAAGAAAAGAATTGGATTTGAAAGGGTGGAGTCTGTAACAGTAATGGCTGTAGCATTTTTTGAACTTTTGGACAAGGCCTTGGTGACCAATTATTGGATAATGATGCCAATGATCGGCAATTATGAATAAATCATGATAGTGGAATGAATTTATGATTAGGTTAAGCTCTTATGTATTGCTCCTTAGACAGGGTTAATTGCGGGTTGTACCTTTGATTTTGGGTTCGGATTTTTTTTTATAGTTATCATATTATAAACTTAGTTTTTGATATATTGAGATAGGTAATAAAATATTAGGTTTATTATATTATATGAATATAATTAAGTTTATGATATTTGGAGGAATTAAGACTTAACCCTAGACTTGAATTTAAGAAATATGAGAGTTGACAAATTAACTGGTATCCAGATTAGGAATTTGATTATAAATTTGTTCTCTATGATTTATGGGTGATTTAGCCTCACTAAAATTATAGGTTTGTTCTTGTCGGTTTGGATTCAACCTTTTGACTGATCTTTGAGGTTCGGGATAGAAGTATAACAATATGGGCGTCTACGGACACGTTTACTTACGAATAATGCATTTTTTATAGATTGTGAATGTTATGAAGCTTTACAACAGGGAAAGGCGAAATCTTGAGGATTCGTGACACGTGTTCGGCATTCAAGGTATGTTAAGACTTTCAGACTTCGTTGAATGACATTTTCCTAATTAAAGATTAAAAACGGAATAGACAATGGGTAAGGGCGAAAGATGGGGGTCTCGTACCAATGGTGTGACGGGCATTGGTACGAGTACCGGGGTTATAAAGGGAAAGTTTATTACTATAGAATGCGAATTGTAATTTGAGAATGCCAAAGCATGTGGGCATTAACTGATGTATTGTTGACTTGACTTCTTTGGTGGATTGTGTTTCTTTATTGAACCCGTATATTTGTGATAGTTGAGGTGATTATATATGATACCGATATTTGATTGATTGAGATGCATCATCATCCCCTTTTGTTGAAATCATATTGTACACATGCATTGACATGAGATTGAGTATAAGTTGGGCACGTGGAGATCGTCCGTGCTGGGGATTGTGAGATGTTATGATTATAAGTTGGGCACGTGGAGATCGTCCGTGCTGGGGATTGTTTATTTTATGATAGTGCGTTGAGATCGTCCGCACAGACACGTGGAGATCGTTCGTGTCGGTATATGGACCTCGCGAGTCCCCCATGGGTCATGAACTCTCGATGTATTTTCGAGGAGTATCATGTATATACGGTTGAGAGAGTACTTGGCATCTGAGACATATCACTCATGGTGTTGCATTGCATTGCATCTCATTACATCCTCATTTTTGCTGATTATGTGTCTTATTGGTGATTGGACATTGCGTGATATTTAACTATCCCTATTTGATGAAACTTGACTGATGTGTATAGTGTAGACTTGTAAACAAAAAAGATGATTTTCTTATATGAACTCCCGTCACTACTTCTTCGTTGTCGGTCTATGAGATATGCTGGGTACACGTGGTTTCGTACTCATACTACACTTGTTGCACCTTTTTGTGGTGCAGATCCAATTCCGGATACGAGCACATCTCGTGGAGATTTTTGAGTCCGAACTTGGAGTATCTTGGAGTTGTGGTGAGCTGCTTGGCTGTTCCGTGGCCCACACCTCCCTCTATTTTATTATTTATTCTGTTGCTTTTGTATTCAGACAGGATCTTTCTTAAGTTAGGCTTGTCATTTCAGTTTCAGACTTGCACCGTATTTTAGAAGCTCTTGTACTTATGACACCAATTCTTGGGTGGTATTTTGTTTTCCGCTTTTCGTATTTATGAAGACTATGGTTGGAAATATTCTACTCATTGTTGACTTTTCCCTTATTTACTTAGTTAAAAAGGTAAAATTAGTGGGTTGGCTTACCTATCGGTTGGGAACATAGGTGCCATCACGACATGTGAATTTGGGTCGTGACAGAGTGACTAATCATAGTAATCTTTAATAATTATAAAGAGGTGCAATTGCATCGAACCTTATTTATCTAGTTTTGTATTGCATTGATGAAGCTCGGGCCACTATTCTGCCTTTTACTTTTAATCTTCTGATTAGGTGAAGCTTTCTCTAGTTTATTTTTTTTGCTGTTGCATTTAACTAGTTGAAGCTTTATGTCTTTTTTTTTTTTGTTTCTCTGGTTAGCTGAAGCATTTGGCTAGTTAAAAACTTTTGATCTCCATTTTTTTGTTTGTCGGGTTAACGGAAGCATTTGGTGGTTGAAGTTTTATGCCTAGGTTTTTTTATTTCTCTACTTAGCTGAAGTATTTGGCTAGTTAAAACTTTTATGCCTCTATTTTTTTGTTAGCGGAAGCATTTGGCAGTTGAAGCCTATGTCTCTGTTTTTGTTTCTCTGCTTAGTTGAAGTATTTGGTTGTTTATTCTTATAATGACAGATCACTAAGTTTATTTGCAATTTGTCAAGTGTATGATTAAGTTAAATATTTTATCGGCGGTTTGTTTGTTACTTTGGAAGATTTTGATTTTATGTCGGCCTCTCTATACTTGTTTTGCTTTTTCAGTAAACAAGGTAGGGTCAACGTGAAACCCCATTGTTGCGAAACTAAAGATGAAAGCTATTGAATTATGACTGTTAAAAGAAAATTGGTCACACTCGTCCAAGATTTTCATAGTTTGGATAAGCTTAAAGGATACAAGGATGCTTCGAAAAGAGACGATTCTTATATTTTCTTAAATCATTACAAACAAAAGTATTATAAAAAGAGAGTAAGAGTAGCTCAAATTCACCGTAGTTCAACGTTACACATTTAATTTTGTATGCAATTTAATTTCACCGTAGTTCAACGTTACACATTTAATTTTGTATGCAATTTAGTTTTCTGCTGATATTGAAAATTAATTTCTGTAATGTTAGAGGATTAGAGACCAAACTCTATATAATTAGAGTTATCGGAAGAATGAACAGAATACATGAACAATCGAAGTTCTAAAATCATTAAAATGAGTTTAATGTTTATAGAAGCAGCAAGATGGAGAGATGACAAATAAAACAGCAACATTCTCGCCTAAATTTATGCTGCTAAATTAGATAGGAATTGAAAAGTTTAACCATGGTTTAGGGGCTACTTTATAAAAGTAATTGCTGGCCATTAGATTTTAAACTGGACAGATGTCACTAAATTAAATGTGCACTGTACCAACGGGAGAGATTAGTGTACTGGAGATGAGCCTGCTCCTGCTTCTTTCATTTTCTGGTGTACTATTTTCGTCATAATCATATAATTAATTTATTTAGCTATTTACTTTTTTATTAGTCTATGGTTATTTCAAACTTCTTTCTAGGCCATCCATTTCTGAGACACTACCCTTACCTATATCAAGTTTTTCATCATCCTAAAAATTAACTCTCATGGGATACACATTCCCTATTAACACTTAACAACTTATTTTCCACTCCTTAATCTACCATCATTAAACTTCGAGTCTCATATTCTTCCAATTCAAAGGGATTTAGTACTATACAAAGGACTCACATCGCCTAATTATAATTTCCTCAATTCAATTCTAATGAGAACTATGTATTGACCGCCTAGCCTCCTCCATACAAAGTAAATCTAGCATACTAGCTACTAGGTACACATAACATTTGTAAACTTAAAATCTCATCTAACGCTATTATAAATTGGGTACTATATATTCTTACAAACTTAAGGCTTTTATTCATCTACAAACTTAAGTCACAATTCATTGCTTTAACACTAGTCCTCACATAAATCATGCGCACATATTAAAGATTCTAAAAAAATACCGACTTAAACTATTCCTCACACCACATCTAGCCTAATAGATCCATTTTCACAAAGACTGTTCTACTATCCTTAAGATATCATCATTTTTTCACCACAATCAACACATATAGAGTTCAAACTTAGTGTCCAGTACAAATTATGGACTACCGATGGAACCTTCTTATACTATACTAGTCCACCAAAACTTTGATAAGAAAATTGACCTAAGTTTCTAATTTCATGTAACTATGGTCTAAAACACATCTTCTTTGCAACATAACTACTATACCTTAAAATTTACTACACACCTCCTCACTTATTAAGATCGGATTACAAGAATTAGAAAATAAATTGAGGATCACCAGTCCATTAATCTCCATGATAAAACAGTAAAACTTATGTTACACTCTATCTAATTATAATCTCTTAGCACATTCTTCTTTTTCACATCACATCTATCTATCCAAACATACATTTAAATCATGCTTGTAGTTTTAAGCAACAATGGGTTCCTCCCCAAAATCAAAACTGAAACTTACACTTGTAAATTCTTGACCACCTTATCTTTCCATTCACCGCCTATGCTTGTTCTCTAGGAACACCTTCCTTATTTCAAATAAACTTTTGAAAAAAACATCTTAACTAACCACCCTTTTCTATGGACTATCACATAATTTTTTAATCTTGCTAGACCTTAACCAATACTATAAGGACGTACCACATTTATCACTCAATTAATGGGTACAATACTCTTGCTATTTTTTCGATCAATTTCTACCCCCACTCATGGACTTCTAACTTATGACACTTCAAGGTCTAGGGTCATCTCACTATTCATGGGTCACAACACCTTAATTTGTACTTTATCTTGGGTGGAAATAATACCCCCCATATTCGTATACACATATATACATTCCCTTAAGCCAACATCTAAACAAAATTATGAGAGCACCTGGACACTCATCCTACCTTAGCTCAAACGCACGATTCAGGAAAATAAGGTTATACACTTGAACCAACAAAGTTTGATACACTAATGGACTCCTCTTACGTCCTAGTGCAAATTCCATATCTTTTTGATTACTATATCTAAAAGAATCACACCGTTAGAAATAGAAGCTTTAAACACGTCCATCACCTCAAAAATTAAGGCATAACCAATGAAATTAGAGTAAAGCACGAAGTCTTGATAAGTTTATTACGGACGACTCAATTGCACGATCAGGAGTATGAAAGAATGAGAAACATTTTCTAAATGTCTCACTAAGGCATAACCAATGAAATTAGAGTAAAGCACGAAGTCTCGATAAGTTTATTACGGACGACTCAATTGCACGATCAGGAGTATGAAAGAATGAGAAACATTTTCTAAATGTCTCACAACCTCCTTGTTATAAGTATGGCATGCTACACACTCATAAAAATGACTCTACTCGACACAGTTTTGTAGATGTAATGACTTGGTTGGTCATTTTTGGTGTATTCATAAAAATTATCATTTTGCCCCTTTTGATATTTACCTCAAGTTTTTGATTGAGTTTTGTAAGTTGGTTTTGGACTTTGAGTAAAAAGTTGAGAATTTGGTAAAATTTAAATTTGAAAGGCTTAAGTTGCTTAAAAGTGGTTTTCAGTGTCTTTTGGAGTTTCGAGCATCGGAATGGAATTCCGAAGATTCCATTACTTCCGAAATGTGGCATCTAATTCGTGAGAGTTGTCGGTTTCTGATTCTGAGTCTTTTGAGGATTTGAGGTCCTAAGTTGTCAAATTGTGGAATTTTAGCCTTTGGGTTGACTTTGATCAACATTCGGATTTCGGGTGCTCGGATCAAAATTTCAAGAGTTTCGTTAGATTTGGAGGATGATTTTAGGCCTAGGAGTGGTCTTGGTAAATTTTTGTGAGGACCCGAGCTTGTCTTAGCCTTTTTAGGCATTGAGTTAGTTTCTTGTGATTTTCACGGACGTCGGGTCAAGGAGACCTCAGATTCATATTTTGACTATTCCATTAAGTCCGTAAAGTCGAGTTTAATTGATTTGCAAATATGGTTTATGTGTACGGGGTTCCGAATGAATCCCGAGGGTCCTTTTGATGATTTTTGAGTTGGCTGATTTTTTTGTTCTGGTGCATGACCATTTTGGTCATCATGATCTCGAGGCTCCCTCATCTCGATCGCGTAGTATTGATTTGAGGTGCATCGCGATCGCGATGATAAATTTTAATGAGTTGATTGTTTTACTCATCGCTATTGCGATGAGCATTTGAGATCAGGACAAAATATTTTTCTTAAAATCGGAGTTTCAACCTCATTTCACCATTTTTAGTTTTGAGAGCTTTGGGGTGGTGATTTGGACCAGAATTTTGAGGAAAAGGTTTTAGATAACGTTCCTTAACTCTAAATCTTCAATTACCCATCATTATTATTGAGTTTATGAGTTTAAATTAGATTTTGGGTTGATAAATTTGGGGTTTTCTTCAAGAACCCAAGAAATTAGTAAAATGGCGATTTTGAAGTGGTTGTAATCCCTTTTTCGAAATGATTTTCTCTAATGAGTTCCTAAAGCCTTGAGTAATGTTTTCAAGTATTAAATTTCAAATTCAAATCTTATTTTTGGAATGGGGCTTTGTGTTGATTAAACCACCTTTCGAGAGAATGGATGTGGGTATTGTTGTTTCCGGAAAGTGATTGTATATACTTGATTATTATAGATTGTGTGGCTTTGAAAGTGAGTCGGAAAGGAAAAACTCAAGCTTCAGATTGATTATTGGTTGCTTAAAGGTAAGTGATCCCTTAAACTTTGTAATTTTTTAGAATTGTTTACTTCTCTTCATTCTATGTGAGTTGGGGAGTAATCAGAATTGATGTGAAGGGTTATTATTTCACTTGATCATTGTTAATTACTAAAAGAATAGAAAAAATGAAAAGGCTGCTTGATGAAAAATGCGAAACCGTGAATTGCCTTGTTGTGTTCCCTATTTGATTGATTGACGATATACTTGATATCAATGTGGACTTGAGATGTGTATATTGTTGTCTCTTTCGTGTGGTGTGTTATTACTTGTGTGTATTGATTTGGAACACCATGATGAGACATGTGATAGCTTGTGATATTGAGGTCATTTCCGGCAAGTGTTATAAAGTCGAGGTCATTTCCGGCTAGTGATCGACACATGCTGAGGTCATTTTCGGCTAGTGATTGACACATGCCATGGTCATTTCCGACTAGTGATTGACATATGCTGAGGTCGTTTAGTGATTGATATATGTCGAGGTCATTTTCGGCTAGTGATTGATATATGTCAAGGTCATTTCCGGCTAGTGATTGATATGAGCTGAGGTCATTTTCGGCTAGTGATTGATATGTGCTGAGGTCATTTACGGCAAGTGTTATGATGCCGAGGTCATTTCTGGCTAGTGTTGTGATTGAAACAATTTGATGCTTATGACTGACTTGTGAAATGTGAGTGATATGTGTGATATTTGTGGACAAACTACTTGATACTTGAGATTGACTTATTTGATTCATGTTGATGTTCGAATTATGACTGTTGGACTGTGATTATTGAGCCTTGTAAGCTATTTATTGTAGAACTGTTAGGTTGGGCTAATTTCTGTGCATGTTGTAGTTTGAGGAGGTTCGGTTGGATTGGAAAGGGGTATTCAATTTCTAGATAGGTTGCCTTGTTCATTAGGTTACTTGCTGGGTACCGTGTTGGTGGTACTCACCCCTTGCTTCTACACTTGTGTAGGTTTCGAGCACGAAATTCCGTTATCTTCTTTTTCTCTACGAACTTCGAGGCTTGTCAAGGATATTGAGAGGTAGCTGCTTGTCATTCGGCGATTTCTCTTGCTCCTGACTTTATGTTTTGTTCTATTTGAGAAACAAAGACATTTGAGACTTGTATTATCTTCTGAATTCTGTATTTACTTTAGTGGCTTGTACACGTGACAATCAGATTTTGGGGAGTTGTTTAGAATGAATAAGTTTTCCACCTTCGTCTTGTTCTTGCTTTATTTATTTTCACTTTTCTTTCATTTTCGTTGGGTTGAGGTTGACTTGTCTTGGTGGGAATAGACAAGTGTCATCACGTCCATTTTTGGATCATGATAGTAGACACCCTATGACACTTGAACCTTAGACTCTGATACCAAGTTTGTCACTCCCTGAGACCTCACCCTAGACGCGACATGGAACTTGAAACCCCCTTAGTCCCGAGAGCACCAACCAACCTGTTTAACCCGAATAAGTCAATATATATATATATATATATATATCAATTTAAATACCAATGCGGAAAGTAAGGCCCCTTCTAATTAATCTTAAAGAAAATTTGAAAGAGAAGAACCAATTCGACTCTTAATTAGAAAACCAAATTCAACTAACCATAGGCCTATACAATCTCTACTTATAAAATAACAATGTCTACATCGAGACATGACCCCCGACATACCATGAAAATCAAAGGAAAGATAGATAAAGAAAAGTCCATTTTCTAAAAGATGGAAAGGTCACCATAATGTTGATTGTTATCCCTCAATGATCTACTGTGGTCTGGAATCACAAACTTGTTTCCCCAATTCTACATCATGAAACGATATAGCGTCTGAAGACGGTCAATACAAGAGTACTGGCATACGACCCAGGGGGAAGGATAAATAGTATACATATATAGAACATAACGATAAAATAAAGGCAAAATCATAAGTGCAGACCCAAAGCATGTGGACATAGACCTTTCAAAAATCATTAATCCTGAGTAAGGTAGTGTTCACCAACATAATGCGTCCCACGAGCTATATGAGTCCAGCCTCCGCCCGACCGAGGGCCCCAAATTACTGTATGCCTCATGAATTTGAGAAATATAAGAATCCTATGAACCAAACTCTCCCAAAGAAAAGACTATAAAGGCTGCTCTGATTACAACCTATGGTGGTTATCCATATTTTAGGAAAAAGACCTCCTACATCGGCAAATGCGGTTTCAAATGATGAGTCATGAGGAATTTACACCTTCTCAGTGATACTACCAAACTCTCTTTAAGCCCCCATTAAAACCTTTACAAATTTTCATTTATTAAGAGTTATCCGAATAAGACACATTCTCATTGGTATCGTCATACCAAGACTTGCGAGTCATTGTAACCATGCCAAATTTCATAGTTAACCATTTAAAGCTCTTAACCCATCCTTTGAAAATCCAAATACTCAATTATGTTAAAATATTCCGTTCAATGCCAACATCCAAGTCTTTCCAAGTTATAAGACAAGATAGAAAACGCAAAATCATTAGCATTTAATCGGGACGAAAATTATCCTTTGTTCATCAGATAAACAAAAGCTTTTGAAAGACTCTTAGATTCCCAAATCCATTAATTTTTATAGGAAAAATTCTTTTCAAAATCATATGAGGAAATTCACCCATTCAAAATCAACAGTCCAAGTTCCAAAATCATAATAAAGTAATTTGAACACAATTAACAAGAGAGGAACATTTGTAATCAATTTTCATGAAATCATCTCTCAACCCTAACATCAAATCGTAATTTAAAAATACGAATAATAGAATATGAACCTTGTATGAGTAGTTTGAAGTAGGGAATATTCAAACATACATTTTAATGAAGAACTTGGAAAAGAAACTTTGAGAGTTAACCTTAGATCTTGCTTCTTAAAGTGTTGGAGAAGAAGAAGAGAAGAGTTTGTCGTAACCTATCAAATCTCCTTAAATATGACTTTTGGGGGAAGTGAATAATCATGGGTTAGGGTTATGGGATGAGGAAAGGACTAAAACACCCCTTCTAAAACGTGAAAAGAAGAGAAGACTTAAATAATTTCAGAGCTCGTGCATAATCACGCAACTGGAGCCTACTTCGCGCTACCTTAACAGTGTTATTGACTTCGCCGCACGATCACGCGACTGATGTCCACTTCGCGTGGCGGATCGTGCAGAACCCGTAGTGCCCAGTAAAATGGGCATAACTTTTAACACATAGCTTGGATTGATGAACTGTCAAAGACGTTAGAAAAAAGACTTCAAGACCTTTCATTAGTTGGTATTATGCCACAAAACTATTTTCATATTTTAGGAGTTATGATCGTTTGAAGTTGACCCTAGTAAAATTTTATATGGAAACTCAATCGGTAAAAAAGCTTTCACCATATATAACTTTGAGCTAGAAGTTCCTTATAACCTTAATTCATACATGAAGCTCTTCCCATAGTAAGAAATTATTTTCAATACCTATGCAACATTAGAAATCATTGAGTTTGGAGTCTATACACATTTAAAGAACGACCTTGGATCATACTTTAAAAATTTGGGGCATTACACCCCAACTTTTAAAAAAATTGAGGTGAAAAAGAAAACCTGACTATACCCAAAAAAAAAGAAAAAAGAGTCGAGTAACACGTTTTAGAGGTACTGATAGGGAGTAGGAACTATTAAGTTTTTCAATACCAGCACCTATTATAAATCCTGAAAATAAATAGTAGGATATAGCTTTTCCTTTTTGAAGAATAGAAGAAGGTATGAAATTTATGAAATTGAAATTTTTTACTCACAATTGTCATTTGCTTATGCTAGCAGTAATTGCTAATTAATGGAGTGTTACTTACATTGAAGTAATATGAGATAATTTCTAAAATGTTGTGGGATTAGCATCTCAACGAGTACTTCAGTAGTGTTTTCAACATGCATGTCATTACAATGTTGACAAATAAATATTAAGATTTTCACATATATAACGTGTTTGGCAAAGCTTCTAAAAGTAACTTATTTTGAAAAGTGTATTTTTAAAAAAAAAATACTTTTGGTGAGAAATAGTTTATATTTGACAAGAAAATTTAAGTACTCTTGACCAACAATTAATATTTGACTAAACTTTTTTAAAAAGCTTTGAAGTATGTTTTTGATTTTGAAAAATGCTTTTTAAATAAACACTTTTGAGTTCGCTAATTTTTTTAGTGTCCGGAAAACTATTTTTGTTGTTATGTAGAAGTATCTATTTTCGCCCTAAAGCTTGGTCAAACACCTCAATTTTTTAAAATAAGCACTTTTGACCTACGAAAAAATTTGGTCAAACGAGCTAGTTATTTTTTATTATTCTTTTTTTAATAATATAGTAAGAATGATTTTTTATTTCAAATCAGCTTGGACATATAATAGGATCATTTAACTTTTCAGACTTTACGAGTCAAAGTGATCAAACATCACTTTTAGCAAAACATTTTCAAAGTATTTCAAGCCTATAGTTTTTTGGACAAGTTCCGAAAGATCAAAAGTATTCTCTTTTTTCTTTTCAAAAAGTATTCATTTTTTAAAAAGTGAGATATTTAATTAAATTTTTTGAGAAAAAATAACTTGAGGAGTAGCAAAAGCTATTTTTACAAGCTAAAGAGAAAGTAATTCCAAAAATATTTTTAAAACACTTTAGAGAACATACATTTAAAAACACTTTTGAAAGTTTAATCAAATATTAATAGTCAGGCATAAAATGATTCTCACAAAAAGTGTCTTTTTGAGAAAAATAACAATAAAGACATACTCAGTGAAATCATAAAAAACTCTTACTAGTAATCTTTGACAAAATACTTCTCATATATATTGATTTTAAAATTTTGATAAAATAGACTATTAAATTTTATGTTTTTTTGTTTTTCATCTAATTTCTAATAAATAGATGGTCATGGTAGGTGGATAAGTGAAAGAAGATACAGTATTGTAAGAACTATTGATGAATATGTGTGTGCGTGGTCGATGGTATGGAAATTATATCGTCTCTTGCACTATATATACGTTATTATCAATTTTTTTAGTATTTAAACTTACATTCATTAATAGTGTAATAAAAGTTTTACAGTATAATGTAATTTAGGATGCTATTGAAGGTGATTTTTCATAATTTCATATACGATATATGAAAATAGAAAAAAAAATCCTATAAAATAAATAGTTTTTTTAATTATTTTTAAATATTTAATAAATAAAAATTACTATCCAAACATAATTTAAGAAGACATTATTGAGTGTGGGGGATGGGGCTGTGAATGTGGTGGCAGAGGAGGTTGGGGCTATGGGGTGGACTGAAGAGTGAACAGTGAAATGTGAGCTTTAAAATTTGTTTTTTTTTTCTATTTAGTTGTGTTTATATATTTACTTCATTTTTTATTTGATTGACCTTTGTATTTGACAAGCATTTTTTTTGAATTAAAAGTCTATCGAAAATGATTTTTTATTGTACACAAGATAGAAATAAAATTTATATATATTTCACTCTCTTCAAATTCAATTTGTGGACCCACATTGATATGCAGAGGCGGACCAACACCTATAAGTGAGGGTGCGCATGCACTCTTCAACTTCGAAAAAAAATATGTGTATATATGAATATCTATATTGATAAACTAACATAAATTAGGATATAATTAATAGTGCACTCATGAGAAGCATATGAGTGCCCTTGTGTTATTTGTAGAAGCTTGAGGAATCACTCATGAGACTAGGGTTCAGCCCTTTTTCATTGTTTTATTTTAAGTTTAGCTGTCTCAGAGTTCGAATCCAACTAAAGTCATTTTTCATTATTTTTATTATAAGTTTAGCTTAGAGCTAAAGTCCTTTTTCATTGTTTTTATTTTAAGTTTAGCTTAGAGCTTATATTTGAGCTAAGATAATATTGGTGCATTTTAAGTTTAGCTTAGAGCTCAAATCTTGGGTTCACCTATGTTATTGTTATTGTTGTTATTGGACTGATTTAAATTTCAAACTTTATCTTCATTTTCAATCAAAGATTCTTGACTTCTTGAAATTTGGTGAGAAATATGAAAGAAGTTTGGATAAGTTAATAATCTTTTTATTCTTCTTTAGTAGTTTTTCATATATATATATATATATATATATATATATATATATATATATATTTTAAATTTACTTATTCATTTTATCAAATTATTTTTTATTACTTTTCTAATATTATCTTAATCATTGGACAATTATATAGAATATTAATAGTCAAATTTTAAAATATCATTGATGTGAGAAATTTCGTAATATAAATTCTTAATAAATAGTTTTTTAAGAAAAGTATCAAGGTGAATAGAGGATAAAAGAAAAAGGAAAAAATAATGAAGTAGCATGTATTACTTTAATTCAAGTCATGTTATTAATAATAGAACCAATCAATCATCAATATACATTACTCTTTCGTTTCAATTTATTTGTCTTACTTTTTTAGTCAATTTTGAAAATAATGTCTCTTTTCTTCTTTTTTAGACAACTTTTAATTATAAACTTCTACATAATATGTTTAATATTATAAGATTAAAAATATTTTAATATATTTTACATATATATTTAATTTAAAATCATAAGATTTATTTATTTAAACTTAACATCAAATTGAAATTAGACAAACAAATTGAGGATGGAAGAAGTATGTTGTATTATTTGTTTCGTAAAGTACAAAGGTCAACTAATTGTTAATAGGACCTATTCACTCCACCTGGAAACAACACACTCATGCATAGTAAACTCGTATTTAACTTTAACAAGTGAAAAACATATTCAGTGTATGTTTGAAGTAGGTGTAACGATCCATTAGGTGATTTTGAATATTAGAATTATTTTTATTTTTTTTGTAAATTTTTTAAATAAAAACTTTGAATTATTCGGTAAATACGATTACCTAAACGGGTATTTATTAAATAATTAGTTTTTTTTATTAGTGGTTAATGGGCCAAGTCCATAATTCATTTAAGTGAAAACTACATAAATGGGCCATAAAATTCAAGATAATTACATGTTCATATCCAAACCCAAAGTAATTCAAGAAATATCCATTTTCTCATAAATAATTACAGCTCATACCCCCCATTCATTAAGACTGATAATTTTCGCTTCACTAATAATAAATCAGTATCATATACTCTATTGATATCATTAATGCCGATAATTTCGCTTAACTGATATTAAATTATTATCATATCCTCTATTGATATCATTCATGCTGATACAGCTCATACCCCCCCCCCCCCCCGTTCATTAAGGCTGATAGTTTTCACTTAACTAATAATAAATCAGTATCATATACTCTATTGATATCATTAAGGCCGATAATTTTGCTTAACTGACACTAAATCAGTATATATACTCTATTGGTATCATTAAGGCTGATAGTTTCGCTTAACTGATACTAAATCAGTATATATGTACTGTATTGGTATCATTAAGGTTTCTTGTTCAGAAATTACTGATTAGTCAATGATACTATAAGATTATAGAGGAACTTTCACATATAGCCACTCAAAATATTTTAAGTATGCTCTATAGCTATAGTTTGCTAATTACGATTCCTAGCTACATGTTATAAGGAGGAGAGTGGTGAGCGTGACTGTGAGAGAGAGGAGAGACGCGAGCGAGAGAGGGCAGAGAGTGGAGAGAGGTGAATTGTATATGTATATCTGTCAAAATAATTGTATATGTGTAACTGTTATATATATGTATTTGTATATTTGGTGAGCGATATTGGGAGAGGGAGGAGAGAGGCGAGCGAGATTGGGAGAGGGAGGAGAGAGGCGAGCGAGAGAGGGCAATAATTTATATATTTCGCATCTCGTTTGTATAATTCACGGGTACGTTTGAATAATTCGCGTGTTTTTTATAATTGATCAATACAAAGTCTGAAATTATACAAATATGATAAAACTCGAAATAACGAATTGATACAAACATAAACATATGAACCTTAAATAGTTTACAAATTATATTATACAAATTATATTATACAAAATCTGAACACTACACGTTTATACAAACTTTAAAAAGTTATACAATTTTTTTTGAATGTATATGGTGATAAAACTGAAAAACCAAAGGAAATCATCGTCATATACAAATACAAATTATCGTATACAAATACAAATCAAACGACGAATTGTTAGTTGCGAATTATACAAATGTGGCGAATTAGACAAATGTGACTAATTATACAAACCTAAAGTCAGCCCACGTAATTAATGGTTAATGTTAGTCGTGAGTGGTAATTATAGCAAACTATAGATATGATGACTAATTAGGTAGTATAAGTTTGGTTAACTGCGTAATTTTCTCAAGATTATATGTATATTGTTGTGGTATCATTAAGGTTTCTTGTTCAGAATTACTCATTAGTCAATGATACTATAAGAGTATATGTATATTGTTATGGTATCATTAAATTTTCTTGTTCAGAAATTACTCATTAGTCAATGATAATATAAGAGTGTGTATATATATATATATTTATTTATTTATGGTATCACTAATGTTTCTTGTTCAGAAATTACTCATTAGTTAATTATACTATAAGAGTATATGTATATTGTTGTGGTATCATTAAGGTTTCTTGTTCAGAAATTACTCATTAGTCAATGATATTATAAGAGTATATGTATATTGTTGTGGTATCATTAATGTTTCTTGTTTAGAAATTACTCATTAGTCAATGATACTATAAGAGTATATGTATATTGGAGTGGTATCATTAAGGTTCTTGTTAAGAAATCAGAAATTACTCATTAGTCAATGATACTATAAAAGTATATATATATGGTATCATTAAGGTTTCTTGTTCAGAAATTGCTCTTATAGTATCATTGACTAATGAGCAATTTCTGAACAAGAAACTTTAATGATACCATTACAATATATATATACTGATTTAGTATCAATTAAGCGAAATTATCAGCCTCAATGATACCAATACATTATATAATACCGATTTAGTATCAGTTATGCGAAATTAATTGGGGTTATATAGTGTAATTATTTAGTGGGGTATGAATGTAAAGGAATATATGTTTGTAATTATTTTATTTTTATGGGGTATTTGCTTAGTTTCCCCTTCATTTAATACCTTATGTCACTTGGTCCATATGTAAAACTGAATTACTTTAAAAGAGATTTATTATTATTATTTTTCATAACACAATTAGTAGCCGCTAACACACGAACTGTGCGGCAACAACACAAAGACGCCGCTTAGCTTGAGGTAAGTCGACACCAAGCCTAAATCTTGTCTTACGAATATGGGCAGTCATATTATTATTATAATGTTAATGACTTGTGAAAGAGAGAGAAGATAATTTGATTTTCTTTTGTTAAAAAAATTAAACCTGCAACTAGTAACTACTTTGTCATCTTTTCTTGTATTGGTATCTTCTTTTTTTTTTTCTTCCTTTCTTTCACTTTTCTTGTATTTTGTATGGTTCTTGTTTAGAGGTGTTGGCCAGTGGTGTATCTACTACGGAACTATATGGAGGAGCCGATTTTGAAGTGCTGAGGGGTATACAATTGCTCAATTTTGTGATAAAATGATTGATTTATTCCTAAATGAAAAACCCAAGTCAAAAGATTGGAGAATATACTTTCTTTTTTTTAAGAATAGAGGAATTGAGATTTAACTCTAAGCTTAAAATTTAGGAAATATGAGGCTTTACTTATTAATTGACATCAAAATTTAGAAACTTCATTATAGATTTGAGTGAGTTTTTGGGTCTAGGATAGAAGTATAACAATATGGGTGTCTACGGACATATTTACTTATGAATAATGCATTTTTTATAGATGGTTAATGTTATGAAGCTTTGTAAAAGGAAAAGGCAAAATCTTGAGGATTCGTGACACGTGCTCGACTTTCGAGGTATGTTAAGACTTCCTAGACTTCGTTGAGGGACCTTTTCTAATTAAAGATTTAAAAAAATGGAATAAACAATGGGTAAGGGCGAAAGATGGGGGTCTCGTACCAATGGTGTGATGGGCATTGGTACGAGTACCGGTGTTATTAAAGGAAAAAATGATTACTACTGTATGATAAATTGTAATCCAAGAATGCCAAATCATATGAGCATTAGCTGATGTATTAGTAACTTGATTTCTTTTGTGTGGTTGTATTTCTTTATTTAACCCGTATATTTGTGATAATTGAGGTGATTATATGTCATAGCGACATTTGATTTATTGAGATGTATCATCATCCCCTTTTATTTAAATCATATTGTGCTCATGCATTGACATGAGATTGAGTTTAAGTTGGGCACATGGGGATTGTCCGTGCTGGGGATTGTGAGATGTTATGATTATAAGTTGGGCACGTGGAGATCGTCCATGTTGGGGATTGTTTGATTTTATGATAGTGCGTTGAGATCGTCCGCACAGACACTTGGAGATTGTCCGTGTCGGTATATGAACCTCGCGAGTCCCCCATGGGTCACAAACTCTCAATGTATTTCCTAGTAGTATCGTGTATATACGGTTGAGAGAGTACTTGGCATTTGAGACATATCATTTCATAGTGTCGCATTGCATTGCATCTCATTACATCCTTCATTATTGTTTGATTATGTGTTATATTGGTGTTTAGACATTACGTGACATCTGATTGTCCCTATTGATGAAAACTTGGTTGATAAGTATAATGTGAACTTGTGAAATTAAAGGGTATTTTCTTATATACTCCTGTCGCTACTTTTTCGTTGTCGGTCTATGAGATATACTGGGTACACGTGATTTCGTACTCATACTACACTTGCTGCACTCTTTTGTGGTGAAGATTGGATTTCTAATTCAAGCGCATTTTCTTGGAGCTTTGAGTCTGAGTTTGGATTACCTTGAAGTTGTGGTGAGCTGCTTGGATATTCTGCGGTCCATACCTTCATCTCTATCTCTATTTATTATGTTATTTGGTATTCTGATAGGATATTTCTTATGTCTAGACTTGTCATAAAATTTTAAACTTGTATTGACTTTTACAAACTCTTGTATTTATGACACTAAATCTTGGATGGTAGTTTAATTTTCCGCATTCAATACTTATGAAAGACATAGTTGTTGGGATGTTCTACTTGTCGCTTAGTTTTCCCATTATTAATATTGAATTGAATTGGTAAAAGTGTTGGGTTGACTTACTTATCGAATTGGAACATAGGTGCCATCACGACTTGTGATTTTGGGTCGTGACAGTAGGGCAGTTAAAAAGCGAATCGAAATAAATAATTTGAATAAAATTTTATTAGTAATGGTTATTACTGTATTAGTTTTGGTAAGTTTTGATTTTCTTTATTATCGAGTTATCGATATATTTTTAATGGTTTGAGGTTTTCTCTTAATAGATTAACAGATAACGCGATAGTAAATTAAATAATTATATTTATACCATTTAGAGCATGTTTGGCATTACTGTTGAGAGGCAAAAAATGCTTTTTAAAAAAAAATAAGTGTTTGGCAAATCCTTAAAATTGTTTTTAAATAGAAGCCGAATCAGTTTTTCTGCTGTTGGGAAGAAGCTAAAAATTTCTACTTCTTAAAAAAAGATGAAGCAGAAGTAGAAAATTATTTTTTTGAAGACTAAAATATCCCTTTCATATATACATATTTACCAATATATATCCCTTATTAATTAATTAGCATATCTCATAAGTTTGGTAATGTTTCATTCAAGAATTTTATTTTTTATTTTTATATTTTATATTTTACTTTACAGAATTAGAAATAAAGATAACAACAATATTTTTATAGGATTAAAAATATGAAGGACTTTATTTATTTTAGTGGCGAATTTTTCATATATAGTGGTTGAACTTGTGGAATGATTTTAAATTTATTTTGCTTAATTTTTTTAATTATATTTAAATCGTTATGTTATATTATATTAATTTTTAATATATTTATTTATGTATGTATGTATAATATTGATTAAAAATTTGAATATGTACATTTTAATTTAATTAAAATAAAATCTTAATGGTTTGACAAATCCTTAAAAATATGAAGGACTTTATTTATTTTTGTGGCTAATTTTTCGTATATAGTGGTTTAATTTGTGGAATGATTTTTAAATTTGTTTTGCTTCATATCTTTAGTTATATTTAAATCTTCATGCTAATATTATATTAATATTTTATTTATTTATTTATGTATGTATAATATTAATTGAAAATTTGAATATGTACATTTTAATTTATTTAAAATTTTTTTAATAGATATTTAAAATAGTTTCTCTCTATAAAATAATCTTAATATTAAAAGTATATTGATACTTACCCTTTTTCGTAATTTGACTCTCAAAAGCATTTTTTAAAAAAGATTAGCCAAACACAATTTGGTTATCAAAAGCACTTTTCAAATGAATTAGCCAAACACAAATTACTTTTTTTCAAAAGCACCTTTTTAAAAAACCATTTTAAAAAAAGTACTTCTAAAAATAAGCAATTTTTAGCAGCAATACCAAACAAGCTCCTAGTATATAAAGTATTTGACTTAGAATTTAGTCTCATAGGTTTATTTTTGGCCGTCTCAAACTCTCGGTTATTCTATAATATGGCAGTGTTTGCGTTTGAGCAAGATGCAATCTATCAACTCATCTGCATGGTTCATTGGGTAATCTGTCATCTTATTTCTAAGTGATTTTTAATGTTTTTCTGTGTCAAATCTTAACGGTTAAATCAACAACGATCAATATCGATAAACCAATAACCAATAAATCAATATCTTAATGGTTCTATAGCGATTTAGCATATCTTCAAACTGATAGCCAATAAGTCGAATCGATAAACTTCAAATCCGAATCGGACCGACTGATACGCAGACCTAGTTTGAAGTCTTCGAGATTAGTTTATTTAAATGCAAACAACACAAATCTCATAAGTTTAGGGTTCAATTATAAGTTTTCTCGAGAGTTTTCAAAATTATCATTTGTGCCAAATTTTAGTCTCTAGATACATGTGTTTGACACGTTCAAATACACGTATTTTGGATATATGAGGTCAAAAATAGGTGTAATTTATTTCAGGTATAGTATATCCAAGTAGATTCACATGTATCTGACTCTCTCGCTCGCCTCTGTCCTCCATTGCTCATCTCTCTTGTATTTCATAATATATCTGAAATCTCAAATACATGGACGTAGTATGATTCGCATGTATCAGGATACACATACTCTCTAGCTAGTCTCTCTTCTATATAGCTTGCTCACATGTTTCTGCTTTCGTTCGCCTCTCTCTCTATGTATATGTATTTTAGACTATATTTGATAGCAAAACTATATATTTATAACTTCAAATCTGATACAAAATTATTAATTAATGAGCCAATATGTAATTATTTCAAACTTTAAGGAAAACTAATAAATGTGATAGAAATAATTTTGCAATTAGATAATTTTTCCGTTTTTTAAAGTATGACATAAGGTGAATCATTTAACTTACACAGGACGAGACATAAGCCCTGAGGTGCAAGTCCCACGAATATTAACTTTTTAAATATTTTAAAATTAATAAAGTAACATATAAAAAACTAAAAATACAAATTACATTAAAATTATAAAAAAAAATAAATAGGAAAAGGGAATGAAAGTGGGGTCGTTTTAAGATCTGTTTTCCCTCCGAAGTTCAACAGCGTGCGTCTAGCCAGTACAAATGAACAACCCAATACTGCCACGTCATCCAAAACAAGTGGGCTGTGGGACCCACAACATTTCCGATGCGCTCACAACCCGGAAAGACAAAAATCGACCCAGTCACGTAACGGTAGCGGTCTCATAGTTCAACCCATTTCTCAGGGGTATAAAAGTACATTCACACAACCACACAACAGATCATTCAAGGGTCGTATGGTGCAAACATTGAAAACACAGAGATTAGTAATGCAGGGATTAACAATGCAGTGATTAGTAATGCATGAATTATTTTTTATCAAGTGTTTGGTTCATTGCTTCTCACTTAATCTTGTGTTTGATTTAAAACTCTACAAAAAATTTCTTTCTTATTATACTCTTGTGTTATTATGAGATTGTTTTGGGTCAAGGTATATAATCGTCGGATAATATTATTTTCTTTTTAGCATTTTCTATTTCATTCAACTAGTTAAGTTAAATACATATATATATATAAATTGTTATGAATTTTGAGGTGTGATGTACCACTACGGAGATTCTTGATGGCATGGTGTATTTCTAAGTTTTTGTTGGTCAAATATATCTTAAACTTAACATAGATTTAAGACTACTTAAATTGTTCAATACCTAAAGCTTATTTAAAAAAACAAATAGTTCAAGTGGTTAATTGATGAACTACATTAAAAAAAACATTCAAAAGAAACAAATGAAGAAAAAACAAACATTAGTGAAATCATCAAATTACACAAAACAGATTTGGAGAATTAAAAAGAACATTTATGACCATTCCAATATAAATAAAAAGGAAATCAAATTACAAAAGAAATTTAGGAAAAGGAATAGGGGATAGTTTAGTCATTTAGGGGTCTTATCCAAGGATTGTTAAACCTTGGATTAGTTATCCCTCCATTTTCTACGATCAAATAAGACCATTTTCTAGGATAAAATAAGACCACATTTGGTGTATAACTAATCCATGGATTAAGTTAAATAAAGTAACCAAACAATGTATTAGATTCACTAAATTTTAATCCATTGACTATTTTAATTAATACCGCTTACCAAATGGGTCCTCAGTTGATAATAGAGAGCTGCAGAGAAAAAAAAAAGAAAGAAAAAAAACCACCTTCCCCTCTTTCTATTTTATACTTTGGTCTGAAAATCTTAAAAAGTCGATGTTTTAACGGAAAACCGCAATGGACACCGACGAGGTAAGCCCCGGCGCTGCCATTCCGGTTGGATTCTCTCGGCGGCGCTATTGACTCAACCACTAATTAGAACTTTCCAACTACCTACTTGTTTTTTAAAACCGTTTTAAATATGAGGACTTTTTTGGATAATGGGGATCGATACTACTCGTATTTTAGTTTTGTTTGATGGTTGTAAATGTTATTTTCGTTTCATTTTGATGTTTTTTGGGGGTGTGTTTGATTATTTTATTTTGAATTTTGATTTATTGGGTTCGTAGACTAACGCTTTGAACAGGGCCTATGCCGATATAATCTTGAATACGACGAAGGAGGAAGTGACGAGGATTATGTCTTCTAAACTGAAAGTTGTTCGGTATAAGCATGAGCTTCAAGTGGTGAAAGAGGAGGCGCTTGGGATGCTTTGCGTCTTAAGCAGATGATGGATTCAAAGGTGAATTTTTCGCATTTCTTGAAGTGGGTTTTGAAGTATTGAGTTTGATTGACTGTTATGCTCTTCAATGTGTGTTCATTTGGGCTTGATGGGTTGGTTGATTGAACTTGATTGTTGTGGTAAAATTGATTCTTGATGTTAAAAGGAAAGTCTTGAAAATCTGGTCTAGTAGGGATGTAAATGTTTTTTTTTTCTACTGGATTTCAGAGACTCCTTTATTTCTTGTCTTATTTCTTTCTAGACAACTATTTTAGTTTTCAGGCTTGTTTGAATGCTCTTGTACTAGTGTCACCAGATCTTGGGATAGTTTGATTTTAACTTATCTATATAAATTTCACATTGTTAAATGATTAATATAAGGATGGGGTTCGCCTACATGGATAGTAGGTGTCCTCATGACTTAATGAGATTTTGGGTCATGACATTTATATCAAAACACTTTTTAATCTTATGGTCTTAAACATATCATGTTGAATTTAAATTTAAAAATTGACAAAAAAGAAAGAAACATTTTTTAATGTTTCGAAACGAACTAAAAAAAAAACTGATAAATTAAAAGATATAGTATATTATTTTGTTAAAAAAGGCTTATTATAATTTTACTATTACTAACAAATTGGCCTTCAAATTTGGAGGCCTAAGACGGATGCCTCATTTTTAAAGGCATTGAGCCACCCTGATATCTACCAGGCCAAAATATTAGCTCAAATATCAATATACAATTCATGATACTCCTAAATTTCAAAGGAACTAAAAATATATGAAATGATAAGTTTCAAAGTAAGCGGTGATGATTTGATTTAAAGATTATATATAATTTAAAACTCGAGTATATAAAAAAATTAATCCTATAGGCTATGAACTTAGTCAGGGAGGAAAATATAATATCGCAATTGATCGATGGTTGTCTATAAATAGCCTCTAAAATAATTGACAAACATATTTTGTACTTTGGGAGACTTAACCAATTTTGTGATCGTATTCTATGCAGTAGTGATGCCTATTTCGATCATTTCTTGCGCCATATGGCGCTACAAACGCCATCGGGATAAGGATAAAGGAGGAGGTGATGTTGAAATGGCCACGGGTAGTGGGGCCTGCGGATTAAGAGAGAGGAATATCGTTTGTTTGGCTGACACTGGGCGAGTTGTTCTTGAAGGTGGTGTAGCGATAGCTACAATGGTTTTGTAGGCGGTGAATGGTGATAATAACATAGTGGCTGACAGTGATGATGGTTGTGACTATGACAGTTCTGTTGTTGGTTAAAAGATCTTTTTCTATTGTGTTTGTATTTTCTTCTCGCCTTTTTATGAAATAATTCTCTCTTTTTGATGTTTGAACACTGCATCACATGGTGGTACAAAGAGCAACCTTATTGGTTCGATTTCTTGAGAGTAGAAAATATTGACTTCCGATCTAGATACAAGTTTTGGAAATTCACTTAGCATTTTAATTTTAATTTTTTTCGTGTCGTTTGGAATTCAATTTCTCATAATTTTAAGGTTTTGTTTGCTTGTTTATTCCTGCGGTAGTTTTCCTTCTATAAAGGTCATTTATCCTAGCAAATATGTATAAAGGACATTTTTTTCCGAGATAACTTAAAAAAACAAGTCGTTGGGCTTTGAATGACTTATCCATATCTATCACGGCTGGTCAAATGGTCATTTGACGATTTAATTTAAATTATAATCCCTTTGTCCCAATTTATGTGACACATATCATTTATCGAGAGTCAAACATTTTAAGTTTGATCGAGAATTTGCTCATGAAATCTTTAATTCTTTTGAAAATGAAATTTAGATATTTGTAAACTACGTAAAAAGTACTATAAGTCATAATAATTGACAATTCAAAATATTTAAAAGATATATAAAAAATTTATGGTCAAAGATAGACTTGTTTGAATCTCAAAATTCGAAATGTGTCGCATAAATTGGGATAGAGGGAGTATTATCTTTTTGGGCAAACAACACAAATTTCACTAGTTTAGGAGTTAATTACTTATTTCCCCGTGAGTTTTCGATATTACAATTCTACCATATTTTTGTCTTCATATACATCTAGTTATATGTATTTAAATATGGAAGGTAATTGAAACACGTCAATTTAGAAGCAAATCACATGTTCTTCCCTAAATTTATGAATTTCTTCTAAAAAAATCGAAATTCAAAAATCTTTTCTCATAGATACATATAATCTTAATTAGATACATGTATACTTTGTTAGATACATGTATACTTTGTTAGATACATGTATATTTTACTCCATACATGTATACTTTGTCAAATACATGTATACTTTATCACATACATGTGTATATTTTATCAGATACATATTTTGACAACCGTCTCTCCTCCTCCTCCTCCTCTCCCCTTCATCTCTCTCTCTCTCCTCTTTGGACCGAGAATGTCGTCTTCGACAAAAACTCCACCAAACCAACGAGGTCATGGTTGACGAACTAACACTTTGGCAAACCTTGGGCTAATTTGTCGGTCATGGCTGTTGTGGTAAGAATATGTGGGAGGGGAAGGAAAGAATGCATGGGAGGGGAAGGATTAGGAGAGAGAATGAGCTGATTTGGAGTGAAGTAGTAAATTAGGGGAGATACTATGTGGGTTGAGCTCTATTTTTAGGCTATTTTTAAGGAGCGATGTATCTCAATGTATCCGACTCCAAATCTGGTATATAATTAATAAATTGCACACGCAAGTGTACGTGGTCGCAGAAGTAATAAATGACTCTTTTAGAACCGGATTGTTGTACCCAAGGGACTTATGATCAATGTATATGAATTCAATTAAATCTACAACTTAAAGAACGTATTAACGATATGGTTTTAATTACTACTACTAAGAATAATTTAAATAATAAACTAACTAACAAGGATAACTATAATTTCGGTGTTTTAATCAATTAAGGGACAATTCCAGGGCTGCAGCATGCTTTGGATTTCATTTATCACATCTCATGCAAAGACTCAATTTTAGTCATCGCATTACTGATTTACAGGGTTAATGTTATGATCATGATCTCTCGACCTCTAATCGCCTACTCCAACTAGCTGTCTAACTACATCGTTGAGCGGGGATATGCAGTCCTAATTGGCGAGCATTTATATTTCATCCTGTTTCGTAACCAAGCTAGGTGTTCGTCCGGGCGTCACTCCTAAACACGAATCTAATCAAAGTTAGAACAAGCTCTTTACATTCTCTGGTCTATCTACCTCTTCATCTCTCGAGTCCAAGAACACACAATAGATTTATTTCTATGGTGGCCTAACATGAAATACTAAAACAAGAATGTAAAAGTAATGTATTTGATAACCAATAATCAATTCAAAGCAATTCGATGTTCAACAATAACCCGAAGCTACAGCCCCAGAACAAGGGCGTTTAGCCACTCATAATATTCATAAACTCAACAATAATAAGTTTCATAAAATTCAAACCAAAAGAAGAAGTAGAGAATTGAAACCAAAGATGAATTGTAATCCGTTTCTCTTGTACACCAAAAAATAGCTAACCCCTTACAAAATAACCCTAGGGTCCTATATGTAGAATTCCCACAAATAATTTTCCTAATTTAGACCAAAATAGGAGTCCTATTTAAAACAATTTTTGCTGGAAATTTCGGACCAAGGCTGGCGTGGGGCGCCAACATAGCCCTAGAGCATTGCTTCAGTAGTTTACTGCCTGGAGTAGGGCGCCAACAGTATGCCAGAAATTTTCCTCTGAAGTTTTGGACCTGGCGTGGGGTGCCTGCAGCACGCCAAGGCTGCCAGGCCCAATTCTTCTCTTCTTTCCGTTTGCTCTTGCTTCCTTGCCTTGTATCCATGCTTCCCGCTTCGCGCTTTCTTCCATAGACTCCATTTTTCTTCAAGAACTCCTGCATAATCTAATCACATGTCTCAGTGCACAATCATTGCAAATTACTCAGAACATAACACATAGTTTAAAGATTATTCTTAAACACAAGACTAATATGGGCAATATTTGACAAACCGGCATATAAATATGCCTAAGATCACCACCCCACACTTAAACTCTTGTTCGTCCTCGAACAAACTTTACACTATCACCTTTTCATCACTACCTTTGGACTTATCTACCCGCCTCCAAATCAACCAAACATATTTAATCATGCTTTTGTAGTACACACTTTATGCAATATTCAACATTTTAAACTCTTTATGCTAGCCTACCTATCAACAACATATAACCTCAATGAATGACTCTTTTTCATAATTCCGGGCTAATGCAAACACATAAGAACATACCAAATAATAATATACCCAACATGCGTCATAGATGCCCTCACTAATTTTTGGTATAGCCTTCACTCCTACAAACATTATGTTCGCACATTTATGTCAATACAAGGCCCTTTTTCACAAAATTTTCCACTCACTCTCCAAAAGAAGTTCACACATATCATAACATGCCATAAGTTTACCCTTAGTGTACTTTAATTTTCACAAAGTATTACACAAGGAATCAAGAGGACTTTTCATTTGGTTGTAATGCCAGCTTAAGGTAAGGGAGGATACGTTTAGGCTATAATTAGTGACTAGTCCTCCCTAATGCACATGTTTTATTTTACGACATACTTCTTCATCCACTTCTTCTTTCCTTGTGGTACACTCCTCACTAGACTCCTTCATGTTTCAAGTGTTGCCCCTTATTTTCATTTAAGCACTTGTTTATTATTATTCATGATATATATTTTTTTCACAATATGTTCTCTTTTCTTTTTCTTTTTTTTATTTTTTCTTTTTCCAAGTGCCTTTTCATTATGAGATCATGAGTCAATTCACCTCTTTTGTTTAACTTCACCACACTAACAAGCATTTTCACCCTTACTAACTTCTACCATTTCTTACACAATCACTTCATAACATAGTGCATTAAGGACCAACTATTGGGATCAAAGAAGTCATTGTATCAATAAAAGGGATTCGGCTCAATATGTAGTTTCATCAAAAAAATTAGTGGCTAAAAAATCTCAATGAGGCTAACTAGGGATAATTCATTTGGAGTCACACAAAAGGGTCATAATTGGCTATTCAAAGAATTGCCTCAATCACTTTCCTTAAGTCCTACAAGTTACTCATTTAAGCACACACGGGGCAAATTCTAGCTATCAATCAATGCATGAGCTAAACAATCACTTTCCACACATGGCATCACAACACAAGTAAGGATACAGTCACTATTCAGCATGCTCACATAAATCACATTACGGTGTGATCTTAGGCATATTTATATGCCGGTTTGTCAAATATTGCCCATATTAGTCTTGTGTTTAAGAATAATCTTTAAACTATGTGTTATGTTTTGAGTAATTGGTAATGATTGTGCACTAAGACATGTGATTAGATTATGCAGGAGTTCTTGAAGAAAAATGGAGTCTATGGAAGAAAGTGCGAAGCGGGAAGCATGGATACAAGGCAAGGAAGCAAGAGCAAATGGAAAGAAGAGAAGAATTGGACCTGGCAGCCTTGGCGTGCTGCTGGCACCCCACGCCAGGTCCAAAACTTCAGAGGAAAATTTCTGGCGTACTGTTGGCGCCCTACGCCAGGCAGTAAACTACTGAAGCAGTGATCTGGGGCTATGCTGGCGCCCCACGCCAGCCTTGGTCCGAAATTTCCAGCAAAAATTGTTTTAAATAGGACTCTTATTTTGGTCTAAATTAGAAAAATTATTTGTGGGAACTCTATATATAGGACCCTAGGGTTATTTTGTAAGGGGTTAGCTATTTTTTGGTGTACAAGAGCAAGGGATTACAATTCATCTTTGGTTTCAATTCTCTACTTCTTCTTTAGGTTTGAATTTTATGAAGCTTATTATTGTTGAGTTTATGAATATTATGAGTGGCTAAACGCCCTTGTTCTGGGGCTGTAGCTACGGGTTATTGTTGAACATCGAATTGCTTTGAATTGATTATTGGTTATTAAATACATTACTTTTACATTCTTGTTTTAGTATTTCATGCTAGGCTACCATAGAAATAAATCTATTGTGTATTCTTGAACTCGAGAGATGAAGAGGTAGATAGACCAGAGAATGTAAAGAGCTTGTTCTAACTTTGGTTAGATTCGTGTTTAGGAGTGACGCCCGGACGAACACCTAGCTTAGTTACGAAACAGGATGAAATATAAATGCTCGCCAATTAGGACTGCCTATCCCCGCTCAACGATGTAGTTAGACAGCTAGTTGGAGTAGGCGATTAGAGGTCGAGAGATCATGATCATAACATTAACCCTATAAATCAGTAATGCGATAACTAAAATTGAGTCTTTGCATGAGATGTGATACATGAAATCCAAAGCATGCTGGATCCTTGGAATTGTCCCTTAATTGATTAAAACACCGAATTATAGTTATCCTTGTTAGTAAGTTTATTATTTAAATTATTCTTAGTAGTAGTAATCAAAACCATATCGTTAATATATTCTTTAAGTTGTACATTTAATTGAATTGTTATACATTGATCATAAGTCCCTTGGGTACGGCAATCCGGTTCTAAAAGAGCCATTTATTACTTTTGCGACCACGTAGACCAGCGTGTGCAATTGGGAGCAACAAGTTTTTTGCGCCGTTGCCGGGGAATTAGAAATTAATTTATATTTAATTCTTTTGAGTCTACTAGTGATAGTTCGAAGGGCTAATAACTTGATCTTAGTTGTTCTGTATTGCAGGCAATTAGGATTTGAAGTCTGGCTCGCAAAGGTGATCTTGTTGAACCAGATGATGAACCTAAACGAGTCCTTCGACAACGAAGAAAGCTGGCTAATCTCAGACGACAACTAGAATTAGGACTATATCTCCTAGAGAACCGGGATGAAAACCCTATTGACGTTCGTGGAGAACACGTGGAAAGAGAACACATGGAGATACCTGCAGTGATAGTTCCTAGGCTAGTTCGTGACGTGGCAGTCCCACTCACCACCAGTATGACCTCGAGCATACGAAAACCACCACCGGTGGAAGATTTGAGTTGAAACAATCCATGGTGCATCTCTTCCATACTAATGGGCAATTTACAGGCCTGCCCCATGAAGATAACCAGCACTTATATTCTACATGGGGTATCAACTGATTATGTGAGATTGACCTTGTTCCCATTTTCACTTTTGGGAGAAGCAAGGCGATGGTTAGACTCTGATCCTCCCAACTCTATCACCACATAGGATCAGTTAGCAAATAAGTTCCTTAATTGATTCTTCCCCTCAGGTAGAACTGCAAAACTGAGAAGTGAAATATTGAGTTTCAAGCAGAGAAGCGGAGAGAACATGTACCAAGCCTGGGATAGATTTAAGCAAATGTTGCTTGCGTGTCCACATCACTATCAGGCGAATGAGGTACTAGCTCATACCTTTATTGAAGGCCTTGAATATAATGCTAGGGTGCTATTGAATACTGCAGCAGGTGGGCAAGCTCTTGAGAAGACCTATGATGAGTTAGTGGAGCTCTTGGACAAAATGTCTGAAAGCAGCCCGGATTGAAATGGTGCTACGCAAAGGAGCACAACACCAAAGGTTGCAGGTGTCTTGGAAGTAGATCAATTAACTGCAGTGAATGCAAAATTAGATGCACTCGCAACTAACTTCACCACGCAGGTCAAGAAGTTATCAGTCGGGCAACAACAAGCACATGTAAATACTGTACACCAACCGCACGGATGGTGTGAAGTTTGCGGAAGTGGAGACCATGTGTCTGATTTTTGCGGTGAAAACCCTGACTCTGTGAACTATCTGGGGAATGCCCAAAGAGGTGGAGGTACGCAAAATTATGGGAACACGTATAACTCAAGTTGGAGGAACCACCCCAACTTCTCATGGGGTGGAAATCAGAATCAACACCAAAATCAGGCTCAAGGGCATAACCAATACTGACCACAAGGTAGTGGACAACAATTTCAACAGCCAAGTAATTAAGGTGCTAAGCCAGGGGGCATGACTAATGAGCAGCTGTTCTAAAAGCTAAGTACAGAAATCAACAACAAAATGAAGAACACTATAGGAAGTTGGGAGAAGAGTTGAGAAACACCCAGTTAGCGCAGAGAAATCTGGAAAGGTAGTTTGCACAGTTGGCTAATGCTGTCAATGTGCGTCCTCCTGGAGGTCTTCCGGGTGACACAGATCCTAACACAAGGCAACTGAATACGGTGAGCTCAAGAAGTGGATTACAACTAGAGGAACTAGCTCCAAAGAAGAGAAGTTCTGAGGCGGTGAGAGATGAAAAGAAACCCGTAGAAGTGGTTCAAGATGCGAATGTTGAGAAGGTTGTTCCTCAAATAAAACCACCACCTCATTTTCCACAAAAGTTCAAAAAGCAAAATGAGGATGAATGCTTCGGTAAGTTTCTGTCTCTCCTTAAACAAGTTCACATTAATATGCCTTTGGTTGATATTTTGCAGGGAATTCCTAAGTACGCCAAGTATGTGAAGGAGATAGTGGCGAATAAGAGGAGATTGACTGAGTATGAAACAGTGGCGTTCATGGAGGAGTGCAATTCAAGAATTCAGAATAGACTACCCAAAAAGTTGAAAGATCCGGGTAGCTTCACGGTCCAAATCACCATTGGCCAAAGTGTTCATGCCCGAGGTGTGTTTGATTTGGGTGCTAGTATAAACCTCATCCCGGCATCTTTATACAATAAACTTGGGTTGGGTAGTCCAAAACCAACCACAATCATCCTTCAATTGGCCGATAGGTCGGTGGCGAGGCTGGAAGGAGTAGTAGAAGATGTCTTGGTGCAAGTTGGGTTGCTGATCTTTCCTGTTGTCCTCAATTTTGAGCCCGACCCTAAAGTTCCATTTATTTTGGGACGACCATTCCTAGCTACGGGGCAAGCATTGATAGATGTAGCAGCTGGACAGTTGACTATGAGAGCTCATGATAAGGTAGAGGTGTTTGATGTCTATTGCGCCTTGAAGTTGCGTTCTGTCTATGAAGAGTTGTCTGCCATTACAGTAGTAGACCTTGCCGTAGAATCGCATTGCATAACTCCCAAGGATCCCTTGGAGAGAGTTTTGGTGGGGCATGACATAGATGGAGATGCAAAAGCGCAAGAACTGGCTACTTGTCTTAATGTAGCGCTAATTGGTTCACGAAATGGTGTAGTGGAACCATTAGATCAAGTGTTGGGTCCTCCTCCCAAACCCTCAATAGAAGAAGCACCAAAGCTAGAGTTAAAATCTCTTCCGTCACACTTGAGGTATGCATATCTTGGCGCTAATGAAACTTTACCGATTATACTTTCTGCAGAATTGTCTGAAGCACAGGTTGATGCAGCTTTGGATATGTTAAAGAAAAGGAAGAAAACAATAGGCTGGCAAATGTCGGATATTCATGGAATTAGTCCGGCATTGTGCATGCACCGAATCTACATGAAGGAAGACCATAAACCAAGTGCACAACACCAACGCCGGCTAAATCCTTTGATGAAGGAGGTTGTGAAGAAAGAAGTGATTAAGTTGTTAGATGCAGGAATTGTGTATCTTATCTCTGATAGCAAATGGGTAAGTCATGTGCAGTGTGTACCAAAGAAATGAGGGATGATAGTAGTAAAGAATGACAAGAATGAGTTAATCCCAACAAGAACTGTCACCGGATGGAGAATCTGCATGGATTACCGGAAGTTGAATGATGCCACAAGGAAGGATCACTACCCTGTCCCTTTTATTGATCAAATGCTTGGCCGTTTAGCAAGGCAGGAGTATTATTTCTTTTTAGATGGGTATTCCGGGTATAATTAGATCTTGATTGCACCTGAGGATCAAGAGAAGACTACTTTCACATGTCCTTATGGCATGTATGCATTCAAGAGCATGCCATTTGGGCTTTGCAATGTTCCTGCCACATTCCAGAGGTGTATGATGGCCATTTTCCATGATATGGTGGAGGACTTTGTAGAAGTATTAATGGATGACTTCTCCTTCTTTGGGAGGTCTTTTGAGGTATGTCTTCAAAACCTTGATAGAGTACTTGCTCGTTGTGAAGACACTAATCTAGTGCTTAATTGGGAAAAGTGTCACTTCTTGGTCCGAGAAGGCATAGTTTTGGGTCATAAAGTGTCTAAGCAGGGACTCGAAGTAGATAGAGCGAAGGTGGAAGTTATTTAAAAATTTCTCCCTTCTATTTCTGTAAAAGGGGTAAGAAGTTTCCTTGGGCATGCTGGTTTGTACCGGAGACTCATCAAGGATTTTTCCAAGATTGCTAGACCCATGTGCAGTCTTTTGGAAATGGAGGTGAAGTTCGAGTTCGATGAAAGTTGCTTAAAGGTGTTTGAGGAGCTGAAGCGGAACTTAATAGAAGCGCCTATCTTGATTGCTCCTAATTGAGAGCTGCAATTTGAACTCATGTGTGATGCGAGCGATGTAGCAGTGGGTGCAGTATTGGGACAGAGACAAGGACAAGTGTTCCATTCAATCTATTATTCGAGCAAGACCCTTGATACTGCTCAAGCTAATTACACAGTGACTGAGAAGGAGATGCTTGCTCTAGTGTTCTCCTTCAACAAGTTTAGATCATATTTGGTAGGTACCAAAGTTATTGTTTATACTGATCATGCAGCTATTTGGTACGTATTCAACAAGAAGGATGCGAAGTCAAGGCTTATTCAGTGGATATTGCTTCTCCAAGAATTTGACCTTGAGATCAAAGACTGAAAGGGTACTGAAAATCAGATTGCTAATCATCTGTCAAGGTTAGAAGATTTTTCTCATGTGCATGAAGGGGAACAAATACGTGAAGAGTTTTCGAATGAGCAGTTGATGGCTTTGGATATCTCCCAAGTTCCTTGATATGCGGATATTGTGAATTTCTTGGTGAGTGGAGTGTTTCCACCTGGCGCAACAACCCAACAAAGAAAGAAGCTGATGCATGATGCTAAATTCTATATATGGGACGAGCCATTCTTATTCAAACAAGGAGTGGACCAAGTGGTGAGGCGATGCATTCCAGAGAATGAGGTCAAGAAAGTGCTCTAGAGTTGTCATGCAAGTCCTTATGGAGGGCACCATGGAGGAGAGCGTACGACTCACAAGGTATTGCAATCCCGCTTCTTTTAGCCCTCTCTTTTTAAAGATCCCATAGCTTATGTGAAGGGGTGTGATAAGTGTCAAAGGTTGGGCACGATATCGAGAAGACATGAAATGCCCTTAAATAATATTCTTGAGGTAGAAATCTTTGATGTGTGGGGTATTGACTTCATGGGTCCCTTCCCACCATCAAGTGGAAACCAATATATTCTTGTGGCCGTTGATTATGTGTCTAAATGGGTTGAGGCTGTAGCTCTCCCCACGAATGACTCAAGAGTGGTGATCAAATTCATCAAGAAGCACATTGTCACGCGGTTTGGCACTCCAAGGGCAATCATAAGTGATGGGGGTAAGCACTTCATTAACCATCTTATGAAGAATCTTCTTGCTAAGTATGGTTTTCGGCATAAGGTAGCTATAGCTTATCACCCACAAACTAGTGGTCAAGTTGAAGTTTCAAATCGTGAGGTGAAACAGATACTACAGAAAACGGTGAATGCGCAGCGCAAAGATTGGTCTGAGAAGCTTGATGCTGCATTATGGGCAGATCAGACAGCATACAAAACACCTATAGGGACTTCTCCCTATCACATGGTGTTCGGCAAAGCATGTCATCTTCCGGCAGAGCTAGAGCACCAAGCATATTGGGCTATAAAGAAGTTGAATCTTGATCCTGAGCTAGCCGGTTGAAAGAGAATTGGTCAATTGCATGAACTTGAGGAGTTTAGGCTCCATGCTTATGAGAATGCAAAAATGTACAAAGAGAAGACCAAGAGATGGCATGATAAGCACATAATCCCTCGCACTTTCACTCCGGGGCAAAAGGTATTACTCTTTAACTCTAGACTTAGGTTGTTTCCCGGAAAACTAAGATCGAAATGGAGTGGACCCTTTGAAGTGGTGAGGATGATTCAACATGGTGCAGTAGAGCTTAAAGACAAAACTGGCCCTTCGTTCTTGGTGAACGGGCAAATGGTCAAGCATTATTTTGGAGAGGATACGGATCGAGATCGTGAAGCTCTTGAGCTAAATGATGAATGATCCAAGCTGGATCGAGACGCGATGTTAAACCAGGCGCTCCACGGGAGGCAACCCGTGCCAACTTATAATAACTAGTTAATTCTTGCTTTAGTTGATTTTTAAATTTTTAGTTAGTTTAATTTTTCTAGGTTTTAGTTGCATTTTTCAGTTTGGTAGGACTTTAGTTGATTTTTAATTCAATTGTAATACTTAGGAGCTATAAACGAGAAAAATACAAAAAAGATGCGTCGTGCCACGACTAAAACTAAGGTGCTGGGTGGGAGGCAACCCACCAATTTTCTAATATTGGGTGTTCTTGATGCAGGTGTATTAAAAAAGAAACTGAACAAAATCAAAGAAAAATGGACCCTAACTGGCATGCGCACTGTTGGTGCGCCACGCCAGGGCGTGAACTACTAAACGCTGATTGGGGCGCACTGGCAGTGCCCCACGCCACACGCGAAACTGCTGAACCTTCCTATGGCACCACAGTGGCGCGCTACGCCAAGAAGTTACAGGTCTGGCGCAACACGGGCACCCCACGCCAACGCCCAAACTTCTGAACGTTGTCCCAGGCGCCTTAGTGGCGCGCTACGCCAAACGGTCTACAGGTTAGGTGCACAGTCAGCGCCCAGCGCCAACAGCCAAACTGCTGGGCAGTTTTCCAAGCGCAACACAGGTGCCCCGCGCCAGCTTTCCTCGACGGATTTTTTTTTTCAATTGGTTTCCATAACCGACCCATCACCCGAAAACCCGACCCAAACCCTCTCAAAATTTCCCCTTTTAACTCCTAAACCCACTAAAATTCCCTATCACTTTCTCTATCTATCAGCTTCTACCCGACCACCCCTTTGTTTTCTCTCAAATTTCCCCAAAAATTTTCTTCTTCTTCTCACACACTTTCTTCCCCAATAATCCCAAATCCACCATTAATCTTCCACCAAAGCTTCTTCCAAGCCATATTCAACCATCCACAACCCCCAAAACCCACAAACCTTCAAGAAAATTCCAAACCCAAATACCTTAAACCCCTACTGCCCAAAATCCGATCCCCCTATCCTTACCCTAAAATAATTTTTTCTTTATTTTCTTGCTCTATTCTAGCTCTAATGGAATCCAAAGGAAAAAATTTGGAAGTTGGGTTGGGAAGCAAGCGTTCTAGGAAGGGAAACACCGTCGAGATAGCTAGTCTAAATTTTTCGTCTAGGAAATTCGGTAAGCAGGTGGTGGAGCGTCATGGTGAGGACTGGTTTGAGAGCCAAAAGGAGGTAAAATACCTTGGAGATGAACACATGAATGAGGTACGTTTACAACTAGAATTCCCCCTCATTCATGAAATTATTTATAATTTGGGGCTGCAGTTCATATTTGTGAATCAAGGAGATTGTAACCTCACTCTTGTGAGGGAATTTTATGCTAATTGGATAACGGAAATAAGGCATAGTCATTCGGTTGAAGTCCGGGGGAAGACGGTCCGATTTACTTCAAGAATACTTAATGCATTTTTGGGGACCCCTCATTGTGATGCTGCTGCGTATAATCAATTGAAAGAAACTGCACCGTATAGAGAGATTCGACATACATTGTGTGGGGTTGACTCCACGGCGAGGTGGGAGAGAAGAAAGGACACCGGGAGGCACGCCACACTCCACTATGCACATTTAAATCAAGAAGCCCGAGTGTGGCTCAAGATCGTGAGTAGTGTGTTACTATCGTGCAAGCACACTTCTGAGGTTACTAGGGACCGTGTGGTCCTAATTTACATGCTCATGAAAGAAATGCCAATCAATGTTGGGGCGGTACTTCGTCAGAATATGATGAAGTTTCAGAATAATAAGAGGTGGCACTATTGTTATAGTGGCTTGATGACTCGGTTTCTAAGGGTCGAAGGTATTGAGGAGGAACCTCTTGACATGGACCAAGCGAGGGCCCCATACCTAGTGAGTAGCCTTGTTGATGTGTCGCGTACTAAAACTTTGGATGTGTCCCACGGGCCTGCCCTATCTACTGCTGACCGACAGGCTAGAGATAATAGCTGGATGGCACATATGTTTGGAATGGCGGAGTTGGAACTTTGCATTGGAGGCCATCATGTGACCGACGAAGAGATGGAGGAGTTGGCTGAGCGTTATCCATTGACGGATAGTGCCATGTATATGTGTTGGATGGGCCCGACTTTTCAAGAGCCGCTAGACGACGATAAAGCCACTGTGGATGAGGAGCTCGATGAGGATGATGATGATGATGATGATGATGAGGGAGATACAACCGATACAACTTTGATGGTAGTTGATGGTGCCACGTCTGTGGCAGATGGTCGTGATGGCGACGACGACGAGGCCTAGAGGCCTAAGGGAGTCTCTCTAACTCTATACTTTGTTTTACTTTGTGCACTGGGGACAGTGCTATCTTTAAGTGTGGGGTGGGAGATGAACTTCATTGTAAATATTTTACTGCTTTATCGAGTCTTTTTGTATTTTTAGGTGGGTTCCTCGGTTTTTGTTTTCGGTACTTTTCATGAGTATAGTCCCTTTGAACCGATTAGGACCAGTATTTTTTGGTTTTAGTTTGATTGAGTCTTAGAGTTGTCATAGGAGTGACAGTTCCCAATGATGGATGGATGATATTAGTCACTAGGAGTAGTAGTGTGTGAGAAACCGACCTTTTGGTACCTTGACACCTCGTCTTGAGATTTAGCCAAACGTCATGGGTAGTCTCACTTGTAGACAATTTGAAAAGAACTTGGCAACCTTAAAACAACCATAAGCTCTTTGTTTTGACTCTGAATTAATAAAATTGGGCTTAATTGTGTGGAAACACCGTAATGTGATTTATGTGAGCATGCTGAATAGTGACTGTATCCTTACTTGTGTTGTGATGCCATGTGTGGAAAGTGATTGTTTAGCTCATGCATTGATTGATAGCTAGAATTTGCCCCGTGTGTGCTTAAATGAGTAACTTGTAGGACTTAAGGAAAGTGATTGAGGCAATTCTTTGAATAGCCAATTATGACCCTTTTGTGTGACTCCAAATGAATTATCCCTAGTTAGCCTCATTGAGATTTTTTAGCCACTAATTTTTTTGATGAAACTACATATTGAGCCGAATCCCTTTTATTGATACAATGACTTCTTTGATCCCAATAGTTGGTCCTTAATGCACTATGTTATGAAGTGATTGTGTAAGAAATGGTAGAAGTTAGTAAGGGTGAAAATGCTTGTTAGTGTGGTGAAGTTAAACAAAAGAGGTGAATTGACTCATGATCTCATAATGAAAAGGCACTTGGAAAAAGAAAAAATAAAAAAAAGAAAAAGAAAAGAGAACATATTGTGAAAAAAATATATATCATGAATAATAATAAACAAGTGCTTAAATGAAAATAAGGGGCAACACTTGAAACATGAAGGAGTCTAGTGAGGGGTGTACCACAAGGAAAGAAGAAGTGGATGAAGAAGTATGTCGTAAAATAAAACATGTGCATTAGGGAGGACTAGTCACTAATTATAGCCTAAACGTATCCTCCCTTACCTTAAGCTGGCATTACAACCAAATGAAAAGTCCTCTTGATTCCTTGTGTAATACTTTGTGAAAATTAAAGTACACTAAGGGCAAACTTATGGCATGTTATGATATGTGTGAACTTCTTTTGGAGAGTGAGTGGAAAATTTTGTGAAAAAGGGCCTTGTATTGACATAAATGTGCGAACATAATGTTTGTAGGAGTGAAGGCTATACCAAAAATTAGTGAGGGCATCTATGACGCATGTTGGGTATATTATTATTTGGTATGTTCTTATGTGTTTGCATTAGCCCGGAATTATGAAAAAGAGTCATTCATTGAGGTTATATGTTGTTGATAGGTAGGTTAGCATAAAGAGTTTAAAATGTTGAATATTGCATAAAGTGTGTACTACAAAAGCATGATTAAATATGTTTGGTTGATTTGGAGGTGGGTAGATAAGTCCAAAGGTAGTGATGAAAAGGTGAGTGTAAAGTTTGTTCGAGGACGAACAAGAGTTTAAGTGTGGGGTGGTGATCTTAGGCATATTTATATGCCGGTTTGTCAAATATTGCCCATATTAGTCTTGTGTTTAAGAACAATCTTTAAACTATGTGTTATGTTCTGAGTAATTTGCAATGATTGTGCACTGAGACATGTGATTAGATTATGCAGGAGTTCTTGAAGAAAAATGGAGTCTATGGAAGAAAGCGCGAAGCGGGAAGCATGGATACAAGGCAAGGAAGCAAGAGCAAATAGATGCGGTCCTCAAGAGCAAATGGACTTTGTTAGAATGAATTCTCCGAAATTTCATGGGTCTAAAGTTGAGGAGGATCCTCAAGAGTTCATTGATGAGGTGTATAAGGTGTTGATGATCATAGGTGTAAATTTGGTGGAAAAGGTGGAGTTGACCGCTTATCAACTCAAGGGTGTGGCTCAAGTGTGGTTTAACCAATAGAAGGAAGAGAGGGAAATAGATACGGTCCTCTTGATTGGGAAAAGTTCAAGGTTTCTTTCCTTGATATGTTCTTTCCCCTTGAGATGAGGGAGGCAAAGGTACTTGAATTTATCAACCTTCGTCAAGGAAACATGAGTGTGAAGGAGTATGCTTTGAAGTTCACACAATTGTCTAAATATATTCCAACTATGGTTGCCAATCCAAGGGCAAGGATGAGTAAGTTTGTGTCGGGTGCTTCTGACTTAGTGGTCAAAGAATGCCTAACCACCATGCTTGTTAAGGAGATGGATGTCTCCCGTTCGATGGTTCATGCACAACAAATAGAAGAAGAAAAGTTTAAGGAGAAAACTAGGGATTTGAAGAGGGCAAGAAGAAATGAGGGTGATTCTTCATATTCAAGGTCCGATAGAGGTAATCGTTTTCAGGGTAAAGGTTCTAGTGAGCAAATGTGGCCCGAGTGTCAGGAGTGTGGAAGAAGACATAAGGGTGAGTGTCTAGCCGGTTCTAATGCATGTTTTGGTTGTGGTAAGATGGATCACAAGATAAGGGATTGTCTCTTAGTGGCTAAGAGCGAGGGAGATAACCGTCGACGGGCTCAGCCTTAACATCCTATGGGCTCAAGTGGGAATCCGAAGCAAAATCGATTTTATGCGCTTCAGACTTGTCAAGAGCAAGAGGGTTCTCTCGATGTGGTTACCGGTATGTTAAAGGTCTTTCATCTTGATGTTTATGCTTTGCTTGACCCCGGTGCTACCTTGTCTTTTATGACGCCATATGTGGCTATGAGGTTTGATGTTCTTCCGAATGTGTTGTTAGATCCTTTTTGTGCCTCTACATCTATTGGTGAATCTATTGTGGCTAAGAGAGTCTATAGAAATTGCCCTATTTCCTAATCCCATAGAGTCACTCATGTTGATCTTGTAGAGCTTGATATGTTAAATTTTAATGTTATCCTTGGGATGGATGAGTTGCATTCTTGGTATGCTCCTATTGATTGTAGGACCTGAGTGGTTAAGTTTCAATTTCCAAATGAGCCTATCCTAGAGTGGAATGGGGGAAACTCTATGCCTAAGGGTCACTTTGTTTTTTATCTTAAAGCTAGAAAGATGATTTCTAAGGGTTGCATATACCATCTTGTTAGGGTGAGGGATGTGGATTCCGAAACCCCTACTCTTGAGTCGGTCCCCGTTGTTAATATGTTTCTGGAAGTGTTTTCCGATGATCTATCCAGTGTTGGCCTTACTGGAAGGGTCCGATGGATTTGTGGTTTATTGTGACGCTTCAAGGATTGGATGAGGGCATTTCCTTATGCAAAACGGGAAAGTCATTTCTTACGCTTCTAGGCAACTTAAGATTCATAAAAAGAACTATCCCACTCATGACTTAGAACTAGCAGCGGTTGTGTTTGCTCAAAAGATATGGAGGAATTATTTGTATGGTGTGCATGTTGATGTCTTCACCAACCATAAGAGTTTGCAATACGTGTTCAACAAAAAGATCTAAATCTTCGCCAAATGAGGTGGCTTGAGTTGTTAAAGAACTATGACATGAGTGTCCTCTATCACCCCGGCAAGGCGAATGTGGTGGTGGATGCTCTTAGTCGAGTGTCAATGGGTAGTGTTGCTCACATTGAGGATGGTAAGAAGGAATTGGTTCGAGATGTTCATAGATTGGCCCGATTGGGTGTTCAGCTGATTAACTCCACAAAAGGAGGGATGGTTGTTCGTAATGGATCAGAATCGTCCTTCGTGTCGGATGTGAAAGCAAATCAAGGTCTTGATCCAATCTTGATGGAGTTGAAAAAAGCGGTGCTCAAGAAGTCCGTTGAGGCTTTCTTCCAAGGGAAAAATGGTGTGCTTCAATATCAAGGTCGTTTGTGTGTTCCAAATGTGGATAGCTTGGGAGAACAAATTTTATCAAAAGCCCACAGTTCTCGATATTCCATTCACCCTGGAGCCACCACGATGTACCGTGACTTACAGGAGGCCTATTGGTGGAATGGGATGAAGAAGGATATTGCGGAATTTGTGGCCAAGTGTCCTAATTGTCAACAAGTGAAAGCTGAACATAAAAAGCTGGGAGGTTTGTCCCAAGACATTACTATCCCTCCTTGGAAGTGGGAGGATTTGAAAATGGACTTCATTGTTGGATTACCACACACCCGGCGACAATATGATTCGATTTGGGTTATTGTGGATCGTATAACAAAGTTAGCCCATTTCATTCCCGTCAAGGTTTCTTACTCGGCGGAGGACTATGCTAAGTTGTACTTGAGAGAAATGGTTAGGTTGCATGGAGTGCCTTTATCCATTATCTCCGATCGCGGTACCCAATTCACTTATCAGTTTTGGAGATCTTTCCAAAAGAGGCTTGGTACTCGTGTTAAGCTTAGTACAACCTTTCACCCTCAAACCGATGGGCAAGCGGAACATACTATTCAAACCTTCGAGGACATGTTGAGAGTTTGTGTGATTGATTTCAAGGGTAATTGGGATGATCATTTGCCTTTGATTGAGTTTGCCTATAATAATAGCTATCACTAGAGTATTGATATAACTCCATTTGAGGCTCTTTATGGTAGGAGGTGTAGATCTCCTATAGGTTGGTTTGAAGTTGGTAAAGTTGCTTTAATAGGCCCCGAGTTAATACATGAGGCTATGGAGAAATTTTGGCTTATTAGAGAAAGGTTGAAAATGGCTCAAAGTCGACAAAAGTCCTATGCCGATATTAGAAGGAGAGATTTAGAATTTGATGTTAATGATTGGGTCTACTTGAAAATTTCACTCATGAAGGGTGTAATGAGGTTTGGAAAGAAAGGGAAGCTTAGTCCCCATTATGTGGGCCCATATAAGATTTTGAGGGATATTAGTAAGGTTGCTTATGAACTTGACTTACCAAATGACTTGGCATCGGTGCATCCGATTTTTCATGTCTCCTAGTTGAAGAAATGCGTTGGTGATCCGACATTCATAGTACCATTAGAGAATCTTGGTATAAAGGATAGTCTTTCTTATGAAGAAGTTCCGGTTAAGATTTTAGACCGTCAAGTTTGAAAGTTGAGGAATAAAGAAATTGCTTCCGTGAAGGTTCTTTAGAGGAATCAGTTAATTGAGGGTACTACTTGGAAGGCCGAGGCCGATATGATGACCCTATATCCTCATCTCTTTCCCTTCACTCCTACTCTAGCTTGAGGTATTTAGTTCCTCATAGTTCCTTATTTTGGTCTCATGTGTCTTAGATATTCCCATGATTCCTCATTTATGCATGTTCATGAAAAGCTCAAATTTTGAGAAAGTGAAATAACTTGATTGATTTCTCCATGGTTATGTGCATTGAGTATGAGCTGCATAAAGACTCTATGAAATGATATTTTGAACATGCTTTAGTTTGGAGTTGATGTTTCCTCCTCGGATATGTGCATTTATGTGATTGCATTCTTGGTGGGCAGGTAGATCTTTTTTATACCGTCCTTATGGTGTCTTGATTTTCATTCGAGGACGAATGTCCCCAAGGGGGAGATAATGTAATACCTCGGAGTTTAAAAGAAGGAAAATTCCTAAATTTCAGCATGAAGTCCTATCGGCGAGGCTAGGTCTGATCGCCGAACGAATCGGTGACACGCCGAGAGATGCCTTCTCGCCCCATCTGACTTGAAATCTTTATCCAGCGTTCTGTTAGATTAGGCAAGCTGGATCGAGCTCGCCGTTCCATTCATAGAGTCACCAAATTGCCCATTTTATCACCGAGTTGACTTAGTCCTGGAGCCAACCAACTGGAACTTTCGGAGAGCTGGAAGCTTACTCGGCGAGTCGCCAAGTGGCTTTGGCGAGCTACAACGTTTTCAGCTCCTTCGCTTAGCAGTTATTTTAAAAGGGGGTCTTTGGTCCTTTCCCCAATTGTTTAATGCCTAATCTAAGTCGGTTACCCTTTAAATTCTAGACCATATATAAAACCTTTAGCCTAATTTCTACCCTTCCTAATCACTTTTCAACTATTCCCAAAACATCTCCAAATATTTCTCTCTCTAGAAACTTGAAGAAGAAGAAGAGGAAGAAGCTAGGGTTTGAAGGTCAAGTCTCCTAATCCTCCATTGATTTGAAGCTTTTGGCATTGAGGTATGATGACTTTCACCTATGGAATTCTCAATTGAATTTAGGGTTTTCTTCTATCATGTGGGTTCTTTCAAATTATGATCAAATTGATTTAATTATGGCTTTTTATGCACGGATTGAGTTGAATTGCATGTTTTAAGATGAATCCCCATGAACCCATGTGAATACTACGATTTCTAAATGGTGACTCATGATGAAGCTTTGATTTATGAAAAGATGAATTTTATGGAAATATGCATGTTCAATTATGAAATTATGATGATTTAAGACTTGCTTTGAGAGTAAAGCATAAATGTTGATTGTTATTGAGTTGTGAAAGGATTTCTCACATACTACTCAAAACATGATTTTTGAAAGGTTTTCTCACATAAAGGATTCATAAAGGGTTGAAAGGTTTTCTCAACTAAACTTGAATCAAAGATAAGGAGCTATTCTAATGAAAAGGGGCAAGAGGCGACTACCCATGTCTACTAAAGATAAGCTATGATTAATGACTAATCCGTGGGAATTATGCTTAGCACTGAGTGGACAAGTGACGATCACCCATGTCCCATAACTATGTGCCACCATATGATGATTGTCTAGATAAACATTAGCTAGTGGATCCACTTAAGCTTGAAATTGAGGGCCCTACCTTGGCAAGTAGGATCGCCCTACCGGTGTAGGGAGGACACCAGATTCCATGTTAATAGCTCACATGGTCTTAAATGTCGGTTAAAGGTACTTTCCCACAATAATGAACAAAAGTGACTTTCAAAGTATCTCGTAAGTATTTTAAGCATGTTTAGCTTGCATTGACCATGATTTTATGACTTATATTTCTAATCCCTTTTATCTCATGTTTTAGCTTGCTTTCTGCTTGTCATGTAAATGCCCCTTTTTGCATGATTTTATGATTTTATGCATAGTTATCATACTTGGTACATTTTAATATTAAGGCATACTCTTGCCTACATTGATTTATTGATGTAGGACGTGACGACTCCTCCCCATCCACTCGTGGCTAGAGCTTGTAGTAGAAGAGCCTTGAAGACTTGGTGAGTCCTCATATGTTCGAGGACATTGCCTTGTTATTCTTTTATGTTTCTTTACTTTTGGACATGTATTGGGTTACGTCCCAACGTTCTTTCTATTCTTTTGATAGATGGCTTTGAGACTATATGTAGACTTCCGCTATGCTTTGTAAATTCTTTGGTTATGAAGTTGTCCTTTGAACTCTTTAGTTTCTATGATCTTGTAATATGCATGCTAAGTGGCTTGTATGAGGCCTTTCGGGGTCTTGTACGCCATGTCACGTCTAGGGGGTACTTTAGGTTGTGTCACTTACTAGGACCAATTATTTTAGGAAAAAGTACATCAGTAGTCATTTAAGTGAAACAATTGACAATCGAATGACCATAAAAAGTTAATATACATTTGGTAGCCGTAATAAGAAGTAGATACAACTTCAATTGATGTAAAAATTTTGAATCTAACCTTATGTTTTTTATTTTTTTCGTCGATGACAACGCATCTAGAGGCAGAGTCAGAATTAGAATTTGAGCTTTTAAATTTTAGAACTCGTTTAAAAATTTTAGAGAATTTTTTGTTGATAGTGGTGTTCGAACCCACAATAATAGTGTAAAAAACATTTTCACCGCCCTTACTAATAAATTGTCAATCAATTTTGTTAGGGAGTTCACAAGTTAGTATACATATATATATTTATTTAATTTTTTAATATAAATACAGTGTTTACAAAAAAATTAGTGGGTTCGTCCGAACCCACAAACCCCCACCTAACTCCACCTCTGAACGCACCTTCAACTCACGACAAAGATTCACCACTAATGATCAGCTCCCGGAGATAATAGTGGGCGAAGGACACATAAGAGAGGAGAGAGTCGACTGCCATAATATAGATGAGAAAATAAAGGGTGAAATTTTAGGATTAATTTTCTATAACTTATTAGTGATTTTCTTACTATATTTGAATTTTACTTTTCTCTTAAAGGAAAGTTAAAATATTACCATTAATGCTTTAACTTTTTATGAAAGAAAAATATAATTACCTTCCATATTTGGTTATTCTCTCTTTAGAAGAAATATATGAAACTCTATAAATTGAATATCCGTCTTTTCATACTATGAACACAATAACATCCACAATGTAGACACTAAAGAATTTTGTTTATGGGGAGATTTTCTCCCAACATGTTTATGCTTTTCAATATTAGTTTTATAATATGTAGGTCGCTTGGCCAAACCATGTTCATAATATGTTTTTAGTATACTTTTATTTGTCGTCTGAATTATCTCATTTATGATTTGCAATTGTAAGCTTTCGCATGACGCCCTGATTCTTTCGAAACCAACAATTAGTAAGGGTGTACATGTTGGATTGGTTCGGGTTTTTCAAATATCAAACCAAATCATTTGTTTTGGATTTTTAAATCTATAAATCAAACCAAACTAATAAAACTCAAATTCTTCAACCTCGGGTTTTTTTGTCGGGTTCTCGGGTTTTCTTGATAAAATATTCATACAAACATATAATTAACTTATGTTCCAAATATTTCTTTAGTCCTACCAAAATATAACTAAGGCGTTTTTTAAAGAAAATCACACAAAATATGAGATGAGTGATGATACTAAAATATACAACAAAAAATAATAATGAAATCACATAAAATAAATATTGGTTAATAAGTCATAATGAAAATGATCATAATTTAAAAGTACTGAATCATGCTAAAATAAGTCTAGTAAGAATTAATTACAGGATTAAATATTAAATAAAAATTAAAATTAGGTTATTTATTTTAAATGTCTAAATCAATATAAAATTAAAGAACAAATATTCAACATTATTGTCATTTTTAGTGTTGAATTAATTTTTTTTGTTAGCTTAGTATTGATTTGATTTTGATTTGAGCTTTATTAGAGTTATTAATAGGGAAAATTACCTAACTACACACCATTTTTTACCATATTTTCTTATTTTCCCTACCGTTTTAAAAAATATCAAAAATCTCTTCTTTTACTCCCATCATCCCCTTTTCCGGATACATCAATTTGAAATCTCATACCCAAAATTTTCCTTCCTTTTTTCACGCCACAAATCTGTCCACAGTTACCTCTATTAATCCATTTTTAAATTTCAAATCTTTTTTCTCTTTCCAATTAATGATTTCAAGTTATTCAAGAGGTAGATCTCTTTCCATCACTTCAGTTTTTGATTTTTTTAAAATTTATTTATTTTAGTTTTTTCATCTTAAAAAATTGCTGATACTATGGATGAAGGAGAAGGTGTAGGAGGATTTCTTCATCATTTTTTTTTCCTTTCAGCAGATCAAATTGTTGACTTTTTTTTCCGATTTTTTTGTTGTTCATCCTTTTTGATACATATGGGTTCAGATTTTTAATGTATCTAGTTGATTTTGTTTCTTAAACTAATGTATAATGCCTTCGTTTCAACATTATGATACATTATATTTTTGTCATGCACAATTTATCGTGTTCAAATATTAGTTTTGATACATAACCTTAATTAGTATTGATACTTGATACAAAAATTCTACCAAATGTATCATTTATCATGTATTAGGTGTTGCTATTAAAGAAGAAAAATGTTTTATTAAATGTATCAGAGATACAACAACAACATGATGCATTTAAAACTATTAGTCATAACTACCCATTCTTCCATACTGATACATTAAAAAAATTCACACATATAGCAACACACTGACTCACAGCTCTAAAAACTCATTACATATATGTCAAACTAGTAATGTATCAAGTTGTAACCAGTAATGTATCATTACTTATATATCCATATACAAATTCAAAAAATAAAAAAATACTGATTAAAGCACAAATAAATGTATCTTCACATTAGTTTGCATAAACTTTTCACCAAAAATTGGTTCAAAATGTACAAGCTCATCTGGATCGAACCAGCCATAGCTGCTAACGCCATAAAAAAACAACCAAAATGTGACCCTCCCTTTTACTCCTTCGCATAAAAGGAGTAGCAAATGTTTCACTGAAAATGTGACCTAACCTCAAAATTTTTGATAATTTTGAATAAAAATTGAAAGTATCGTCGATGAACTAGAAGAAGAATTTTGAATCAAAATTGAAAGGATCTTCGAAGAACTGGAAGAAAAATTTTGAATCTCAAAATTTTTGACAATCTTAAATCAAGATTGAAAGGATCTTCGATGAACTTGAAGATTCACAAATTATATCGTTTGTCCAACAACAATTCTATCATTTTTTTAACCTTCATAACTCACCTCGCTTACCCAAATTTTTGAATGTCTCAACAAAATCGATATATTCATCTTGTATTAGCCACTTTGGTTGAGTAATTTAGAGTTTTCACGATTTTGGATTGATGTAGAAGATGAAAAATTAAATTTTGAATTTTGTGAAGATGTTTCATATTGGAATGGATTGATATCAATCAGTTTTGCATGAATAGGGGAATTAAAATTAATTTGTAGATTAATAATATTCCATATTAAGCGCAACAAATAAATTTTGTAATGTATCATAAGTAATATATCCGGACGATTCTTATGTATCAAAAAGACAGATATTTTAAGGGATTTTTGTAAAATAGAAAACAGTAGGGATATGATGTAATTTAGGTCTTACACTATGAGATTTATGTAAGTTATACTTATTAATAACTATGGACTATAACCTTTATTGGACCTTTTAAAATTCTAAGTCTCAAAAACTTGAAATAATATGTTAAAAGATAAAGATTATGATAAAGTATAAGAAATATTTAGAAATTATATCGAAGTAAATACTTTTATGTATAAAATATATTTTTAAATTTGTACATCTAAGGGAAAATTACGTAATTACACAACTTAAGATAACATGATCTCTAAAAATTCCTACCATTTGAATTAATTACAAAAATCACATTTTTCCTTCTCTCTCTTAACATCCGGATACATCACTCCACCTTTATTGGATACGTTACAACTTTGTTTGTGTACAATGTATCATGTATGTGGTAAAAATGTTATTGTTGATACATAATCCCAATTATTTCAAACCTAAATCGGTATGAATCTGGTTTATAGTAATTTATCTGAATACATAACTTATGTATCTGATACATAACTTATGTATCGTTTGCTATGTATCGTACAAATAAGCAATGTATTCGTGAATTCTGAAAAATTCGGGATTATTGAAATTTGAGAAACTTTCGAAATAGGATGTAATTAATATCCAAATTGTTGGGGTTCTGTACTTTATACTGTATTTAATGTCAGGTTGATTTGCTCTCGAGTTGACTTTTTTTAGTTAAAATGAAATCAATCCAAATATAATCGTGTTTTATTTTACAAATACCAAATCAAATTAAATCAAACCATTAATCAATTTTTTTTTTCTGATTTCACACAATTTACGATTTAGTTCAATTTTTGATTCAATTTGTACACCCCTACTTATAGTATTTTGGGCCTAAAAGCATATTTTTAGGGTCATATAGTCAAAGTTGAGCAATTTAAATTGCTGGCAGCCACACGAATGTCATTTTCCATTATTTTAACCAATCATCAGGTAATTTATTTATCTGAATAATTTAGAAATAATCTTTCATTTAATTGTATGATTGCCCTTCAAATGAGTTGATTTTTAATTCTATCTTCCAAAATAATTGATTTTAATTTTTGTTCTTGGCAATCAAATTTATGCTTAGCAGAGTATAAGTTTTCTAAAAGCACATACCATAATTTATGAGATATTATAATATAAAATTTATAAATTTATTCCTTGCAAAAATTTTATTCACCTTAAATAAAAATTTAAAACTAACACAAAATAGGGGAAAAAAGTGCAAACGACCCATATGTTTTGTTGGTATGAAGGAACTAGGTAACGAGGAAAGTAGACGAATTTGTAACTCTATTTTATTTTCTTTTTTCTTTTGTCATAATTATTTGAACCAAATAATTATATTCTGTTGAGAATATAATTAACTAATAAAATTATGCTTTCTGTAACAACTTAAATTTTTAGATGAGATGGTTATACACTTCAACATGGTATCAGAGCATACCGAAATCCCGGAATTGAATATCACTTCCATTAATGAGCATATTCCAATACTCCATGAGCCATATTCTAAAAAGAGTGGTGAAATATAATATGAGAAAATGTTAGTGGGGAAATCTTATCATTCGTAATGCAAAGGCGTGTCACGACAAAATCCTAATGATTTGCCTCATGCTCATGTAGAAGTTTAAAAATATTATCCAAATAATCTTAATTTAGGTCAAATTTTTACACACATGAACAAATTCTGGTTCACACCACTATTCAACTACTATAAATTGGCATAGTTAGCAAAGTAAACGTACATAGATTGTCTTGAAAATTACAATATTCAGAACATGAGTGTTCATATCATGAGAATTATAAACATAGGTATCATGATGATGAGCTTATTCTTGCTTGAAGTTAGTCTAGTCCTTGGGGATATTGGCACTGCAACATCTTATCATCCTCCTTATACACGTAATTACTCTTCTTCCTTACTATTATGCTGCCGTTGAATCGATAGCTAGCAATTTGTGTAATTGAGTTCAACTAAATCTGTCGCCTATTCAAACTATATATTTATTATATTATATATGCCAAATATTTAAAGTGTGTGTATATATATAGAAAGATTAATATACTCATATCAACTATCGACTTTAAATCTTGAATTTGGATCTAATTATACAGGTTATATATTCATAGTAACTCTACTTAATACTTTTTTCTCCTTGTGTTTCAATCTTTAAATACTGGCCAACTAATGCAACACTTACATATTTTAGCAAACAAGTCACGATTAAAAAGAAAGAGTTCTTAGCTAGACTAGTGCTATCCCCCTCTGATATTTTCAATTTTTAAAAAAGGGAAATATTTACTACTCCTTCCGTTTAAAAAAGAATGACATGCTTTCCTTCTTAGTCTGTTTCAAAAGGAATAACTCATTTTCTTTTATGGAAACACTTTACTTTTAGTTTTCCATGTGACATGTTTAAAGCTACTAAATTAAAGGATATTTTGATATATATAACATAACTTTAATTTATGACCATAATATTGAAAATTAGTCTTCTTTATTTACTTAAACTCCATGTCAAGTCAAATTAGGTCGTTATTTTTAAACAAAGGAAGTATAATTCTTGTTATGATTTTCAGCAACAAGATGCAATGGGAACAGAGGAGATCAGTTTCCATCAGGGAATTTATTTGTGGCAGTAAGTGAAGGGCTTTGCGATAATGGGGCAGCGTGTGGGCGGCATTACAGACTGAGATGTTTGAGTGGAAGTGGTCATAGGCCGTGCAAAGGCGGTACTATTGATGTTAGGGTGGTGGATTACTGCAACAAACGGCCATGCCCATCAACCATTGCTCTCTCAGCTGATGTATTTTCACAAATCTCTCCTTCTACTAAGGCTAAAATTAACATCGAATACATCCAGTATGTTGTCGATCATTTATTTTTCTATATTGTATTCTTTTCTGTCATTTTTCTAAACAATGTTTTCATGGTTTATTTGTAGGATTTAGTACGAAGAATTGCAATTAGTTTGCAAGAAACTGAAGCATACAAGTGAGTATAGCTAGCGGCTAAACATATGTGACAACTATATAAAGTTGTAGCAGAAACAACCTCTTACGAAAATGTATAGTTAAATTGTGGTACGATACATCCAATGTGATCGATCACCATTTTTCTTGAATTCCGTGCATAGCAGAAGTTTGACATATCAAAGTCAAGCTATCCCATTTAGGTAGAGGTGGTGGACAAAACCATATGTACTAGTTGTCACTATTGAAATTTGAAGCTATAGCTAGGAACGTTTATTTTTCCTTTTTAGTATATGATTATTCCGTCCAAACACACATGTAAGTACACGCGATTGTCCGAGTAATATATACTTTCTATATCCCAATTTATATGACATATTTCAGATTTTGAGATTTAAACAAGTTTATCTTTGACCGTAAATTTTTCATATATCTTTGTAATTTGAATTGTCAATTATTGTGACTTATAGTACTTTTTACGTAGTTTACAAATATATAAATTTCATTTTTAAAAATTTGAAGATTTCATGAGCAAATTCTCGGTCAAACTTAAACTATTTGATTCTCGAAAAATGAAATGCGTCACATAAATTGGGACAGAGGGAATAATTTAAGTTCAAATATCATATTCATAGAGACATATTAATTAATAATTTAGCTAAATAAAATTAATGTCAATTATTTAATTAAACAATAAAATTCAAAGGTTGTCCTATATGATTCATTAATATCAGTTCGATTTTAAAAAGAATGACTTACTTTTCTTTTTAGTCTATGTAAAAAACAATGACTTCTTCCACTTAGGCGAATCATCTCCCTTTCCCTATGAGGTTCACAACATAATCAAGCTCTATTTTTTCTTATTAAGCACGTAAATTGCCTCTTTCGAGTACAATTTATGAGTCACAGATAAAGGTGATCACATAATCAAATAATTAAGCTCAAGAAAAAGTAATTAACTACATGAGTGTAGCATGATGATAACTATCTTAACAAGTCAATTCAAGTTAATAACACAACAAACATGAAGCTGCCATAATCCTAGAATGAGGAGTTTAGGTCCACATAATTATAAATAAATTATAACAAATCTTTCAAAGAAAAACATATAAGTAAATAAATATGGAATGAAAAGATGAAATCAAAATTCTCCGACCTTCACAATGGCTCTTAGCTCTTTATCTAGATAAAAAATTCCGTTAAACTTGTACTTATGAACTATATATAGATATAGGAAAAAGTCCCAAATAAAATAGGTGAGTTCAAAACAAAGTGAAAAAAATCAGATTAGGATAGTTGAGGAGATTATATGTCATACCGATATTTGATTGATTGAGATGCATCATCATCCCCTTTTTGTTGATATTATATTGTGCACATGCATTGAAATGAGATTGAGTATGAGTAAGGATCCGACATATGGAGATAGTCCTTGTTGAGATTGTTTTATGATTATAAGTTGGGCACGTGAAGATCGTTCGTGTAGGGGATGGCTTGAATTTTTGATAATACATTAAGATCATCCGCACAGACACGTTGAGATCGTATGTGTCTGTATATGAACCTTGTGAGTCCCTCATGGCTCACGAACTTTCGATGATTTTATGAGAAGTATCATGTATATACGAGTGTGAGATTACCTGTGTTTTGAGGTATATCATCTCATGGTTTTACATTGCATCTCATCATATCTTGTCTCATTTTGTGCTTCATTGGGTTTGGACATTACGTGACATTTGAGTATCCCTAATTGGTGAAACTTGACTGATAAGTATATTGTAGACTTGTAAAATTAAAGAATGATTTCTTATATTCTCTTGTCACTATTTTTTCATTGTCGGTCTATGAGACATACTGGGTACACTTGGTTTCAATTCATACTACACTTGTTGCACTCTTTGTGGTGCAGATCCAATTCTGAATACGAGCGCATCCCGTTTAGCTTTCTTAGTCCGAGCTTGGATTATCTTGGAGTTGTGGTGAGCTGCTTGGCTTTTCCGCGGCCCACACCTCCCTTAATATCATTATTTATTATTTCTTACATTTAGACTTGTCACTTTAGATTTAGACTTGCACTGTATTTTAGATGCACTGATACTTATGACACCAAATTTTGGATGGTATTTCAGATTTTTCGTATTCCATTTTAGAAGACTTATCTCGGGATATTTTACATGTCACTTACCTTTCTCTTAGAATATTAAATTGAATTGGTAAGATTATCGAGTTAGCTTACCTATCGGTTGGGAACATAGGTGCCATCACTACTTGTGCATTTGGGTCGTTACAATTTGGTATCAGAGTCTTAGGTTCATCGGTCTCATGACTACAAGAGCAATGTCTAGTAGAATCTTGTGGATTGGATGCTGACGTCCATACTTATCTTTGAGAGGCTATAGGACATTTAGAATACTTCTATTATTTCATTCCTTGTCGTGCACACTTGACTCTGATGAAATTCTAATCTTGTTGTCTCATTCTTTCATTGATGGTGAGGACTCATATATCTGCGAGTGGTGATCATGAGCCTATTCCTACACGTGCTTTTAGGGTCACTACACGAGGTAGAGGCAGGAGGCGAGGTCGAAGTCGGGGTAGATGCCGTGTTGCAGCACCTGTAGGAGGCCAGATACCGTGAACCACCTAGTCCATGCTAGGGTAGTATCTCCAGATGCAGATGTAATTCACGGGGATGTGCAGGATCATATTTAGGAGTATGGACCAGCTCAGGATCCACCTAGTTTTATTACCACTCTAGTCTTTCAAGATACTTTGGTTCATATGCTATGATTCCTAGAGGGGATGGCTCAAACGGAAACATTGCCTATCACCTCTGATGGCTCACGAACTCGTGTTGGAGGTCAGACACCAGATTAGATTGTTGCTCTAGGTTCCCAGACTCTAGGAACTCAGCCAGTTGTTGTTGTAGCTCCCCGTTTAAATAGTATGGTATTTTCAGGTGTTGCATCACATTTGGCTAACAGACCTTCAATGACCATTTATGAGAAAAAGATGTTTAGAAGGTTCAGGATGATGAATCCTCTGACCTATAATGGTGACTTGAATAAGGATAAATATGAATTTATAGTTTACCTGTCATGAGAGGTTGTATAACCTTGGATTAGTGCAGTTTTATGGAGGTGACTACACATCCTTTCAAATGACTAGCCCTGCCAAGCAGTGATGGAGGGATTATATTAGTAATAGGACAATTAGATCACCTCCACTATCATTGACTCAATTTACTCAGGTATTTCTAGATAAGTTTATTTCATGCAGTGAAAGGGAACTCAAAAGGGCCGATTTTGAGGATTTGCAGCAAGGTGGTATGTCAGTCGCAAAGTATGAGGTGAAATTCTATACCTTGGCTAGGCACGCTTTGATGATACTTTCCACTGAGGCTGAAAGAGTGAAAAGGTTTGTTAAGGGGCTGATTATTCTGATTCATATGAGAGTTTCTCAGGTTGCCGGTTCTGGTGATCCATTTTAGAAAGTGGTTGATGCTGCCAAAGAGTTAGAGATGATTCGACGTGAGGGATTTGAGCAACGTGAAGGCAAGAGGACCCGTTATTCAGGTGAGTTTGGTAGTGCTCTACTTAAGAGTCAAGGTTACTCAGGGAGAGGTTATCACTCTCAATCTAACAAATCCATTCATGCAGCGATACCAGTGTCTAAGGTTGATTATGATGGGCATAGTTCTTCTAGTTCGATAAATACTTCATAGGGTTCATCTTCTAGACCTGTAGGTTGGGGAGGGAATTTTGGTCATTTAGTTTCCTCTCATCAGCTACGTCTCGTAGGTGTTGTTTTGAGTGTGGTGATATGGGAAATTTTGCGAGAGATTTTCATAAGATCAGACGTGGTGGTTCGTATCAGGGTTCTCAGGCTTCAACTTTTAGGGCTTTACAACCTCCGACTAGGAGAGGTGTACAGAGTGATAGAGGTTGTTCTCATTCAGGTAGAGGTGGTTCCCATTCTAGTCGAGGTGGTGGTCGTGGAAGTTCACAGTCTTTGGGTTTACGGTCGTGCCTAGTGTTATACTTTTTCGTGTAGATTAGAGGCAGAGGCTTCAAATGCTGTTATCATGTGTGTTATTCCAATTTGTCATCGATCAACTATTGCATTATTCGATCCAGACTCTACTTATTCTTATATGTTCATATATTTTGTCGAGTTTGGATATATTATGTGAGTCTCTTGATGATTTGCCTGTACATGTTTCTACTACTGTTGGGGATTACATAGTGGTAGATCGGGTGTATTGATTATACGTAGTTACTTTGATGGGATATGATACTCTTGTGGATTTGAAGGTCTTAGATATGATAGATTTGGATGTTATTCTTGGGATGAATTAGTTATCTCCTTATTACACAATTTTTTGTCATTTCATGATAGTTAGACTAGTTATGCCTGGGATTCCTATAGTACAATGGAGAGGTTCTCCTAGTCATTCTCCAAAAAGGGTGATATCATTTCTTAAGGCTCGTCGCTTGTTGGAGAGAGGATGTTTGGATTACTTGGCGCATATTTGAGAAACTAGTGTGGAGACTTCTATACTTGAATATATTCTAGTGGTGAGTGAGTTTTCGAAGGTTTTTCCAATGGACCTATCATGCCTTCCACCTGATCGTCATATTGATTTTGTATCGATTTAGAGCCAAGCACTCAATCCATTTCCATTCCACCTTATAATTATATGACACCAAATGAATTGAAGGAGTTAAAGGAGCAGTTACATGATTTGTTGAGCAAGGGGTTCATTAGGCTGGATGTATCTCCTTGGGGTGCTCCAGTGTTATTTGTGAAGAAGAAGGATCGACACTTGAACAAGGTTAGCATCATAAATAAGTATCTGATACCTCGTATTGTTGATTTATTTGATCAGCTTCAGGGTGCTTCAGTTTTTTTAAGATTGACTTGAGATCTGATATATGTCATACTGATATTTGATTGATTGAGATGTATCATCATCTCCTTTTTGTTGATATTATATTGTGCACATGCATTGACATGAGATTGAGTATGAGTAAGGATCCGACACGTAGAGATCGTTCATATTGAGATCGTTTTATGATTATAAGTTGGGCACGTGGAGATCGTCTGTGATGAGGATGGTTTGATTTTATGATAGTGCATTGAGACCGTCTGCACAAACACATTGATAATGTTTGTGTCGATATATGGACCTCGCAAGTCCCTCATGAGTCACGAACTCTCGATGATTTTTTCCAGAAATATCGTGTATATACGAGTGAGAGGTTACTTGCATTTTGAGGCATATATATCATCTCATGATTTTGCGTTGCATCTCATGATCATATCCTTCATACTTGTCTGATTTTGTGCTTCATTGGGTTTGGACATTATATGACATTTGAGTAACCCTATTTGCTAAAACTTGACAGATAAGTATAATGTAGATTTGTAAAATTAAAAAATGATTTCTTATATACTCATGTCACTATTTTTTCGTTGTTGGTCTATGTGACATACTGGGTACACATGGTTTCGTACTCATACTACACTTATTGCACTCTTTGTGGTGCAGATCTGATTTCGAATACGAGCGCATCTCATGGAGCTTTATGAGTCCGAGCTTGGATTATCTTGGAGTTGTAGTGAGCTGCTTGGTTGTTCCGCCGCCCAGACCTCCCTCTATCTCATTATTTATTCTGTTGTTTTAGTATTCAGACATGATATTTCTTACGTTTAGACTTGTCACTTTAGTTTCAGACTTGTATCATATTTTAGAGGCTCTTGTACTTATGACACCAAATCTTGGGTGGTATTTCAATTTTACCGCATTTCATTTTAGAAGACTTATCTCGAGATATTTTACTTGTCACTTATCGTTTCCTTAGTATATTAAATTAAATTGATAAAATTATTGAATTTCATAATCTATCAGTTGAGAACATAGGTGCCATCATGATTTGTGAATTTGGATCGTGACAGTTGCTAACCTATGGACGAAAATCACCTTATTTCTTCTGACCTTTCAGATTTCTAAAGTTTTGAATTGAGAAATAGGACTGACTTCAAGGACGTGGAAATAGAATTGGAGTTCAAAGAGGAGTGGATGATATCTTTAATTATTGCTCTAAATCAGAAAATGATAAGTTCTTGAAGCAAAGAAAAGTTTGGGAACATTTTTAAGTAGCTAAACATTCGAGAGGACATTGTCAGAATTAAAGAAGATCTATTTGGAGATTTTCCTACTGCTACTAACACATCTATTCTTCATAGGGCATAAGCAGAATTGAAGAAGTATCTTCACTATGAAGAGAAGTTTTGAGGGCAAAAGGCTGGAATACCACATGGGTAGTTTATTTTGGGCTATTTTTTTACAATTTGTTCAAGTGCCACTTTTGGACCTTTGTGGTACTTAATAAAACTAACCTAGCCTAAAAATAGGAGGGAATAGCTCTTTTAGACTCAAATTATTTTAATATGAGATTATTGAGTATACTCTTGAGAGATTTGAGAGTTTAAGGTCATCGTTGATGGAATTACATGCTTGAAGATCATTCCTCTTGAGGATGTTTCTATAGGTACATTCTTGTTTGGTGTTTTTAATAGAAGGTTTTATCTTTTATACAATCATTATTGTCTATTAGTTTCATTTTTGTATCTTGATTTCTAAAGAATTGATGCTTTTTGAAATATTGTATTTGAAGATATTGATTCTTATAACCGTTGCTCTCAAATTTTGTTCACCTTATGTCATTTTTCTATTTTTTATGTTTTATTCTTGTTCTTAGATTTAGGATTTCAATTTTTGCATAGATATGGTATCACTTCGACAATGCTCTTCCATTGAAAATTGCATTACATAATGATTAGTGATGTATAGAGCATAGTTAATAGCAAGACACATGTCTCGCATATAAGTATTTATCACTTGATTATAATTAATTTATATATTTTTAATTTAATCTTAGTTCTTATAACCAAATTATTCAGTTTTATGTAAATAAATATTTTAAAGTATAGTGACCCCCTCTTGATAGAACAAGAAAATAATTACTGTTTTGTTCTTTGATTTTTGTTATTTCTTGTATTTTGATTATAACATTATTTAGTTGTTGCTAATACTCATTTTTCTTGAATACTACGTAATGTATTTTTTATTATTTATGATTTTTTTACTTTCGTATTTTCTTTTATAAATTGCTTTGATGTGTTTTTTTGTCCGAGGGTCTTACGGAATGCTCCATCTACTTCCTAAAGATAGAAATAAGATTTGCATATATTCTATTTTTTCCAATTACCAAATTCTACCAATAAAATTATATTGAATATATTGTTGTTGTTGCTGCGGAATAAACCTCACTAAATTAAAATGCACAAATTCATTCAAATTTCAAACTTTTTTTTGAAGAGGTTGAACCAACGTTATTCATTCAAATTTGGGATCCTAAGTAGTCTCCATTTTTAACCATCATGAAAGAGGTCAACGTTTTTACATATTTCTTCCCCCTTGGACATGCACTAATTAAGTTATTAATGGACCAAATCCATGGTTGACTGCATAATAAGTCTTAAATTTTTTTGGTCATACAATAACAAGAGCCAAGAGGTGCGGCATCATATCAATAAATAATCATCATTCTTTTAAGCACTAATCTTAAGTAGATAAGGTTACTTTAATATTTGTATTTTTGTGGCTGCTCGATACGAATCAAGATTAATATAATGAATACCCATTATATGTTATGACTTATGGCTGCTAAGTGATTTGAAGCAAATATGCATGAGTCAATATGCACATATGCTTTGTCCTAAGACTCACTTCCCATCTGACCTTATTCCACCATTATGGTAATTTAAATTTAATTGGTTCAATATTTATGTTCTCACTACAAAATACGTTATATATAATTTTATAATAAAATATGACTAAATATTGAGTATTTATTTTTTTCAATTTTAATTTATTTTTCTGATTTTGATTCGATACAAAATTTAAGAAAGTAAAGAATACTCTTAAATTCGAGGTTAAAGATTAAAGATATGTAGAATGTACCAAAATTTATTTTGATCTTGTGGTCTTAAACATATTACATGGAAAGTAAGAATAAAAGAAGATCTTGTGGTCTTAAACATATTACATGAAAAATAAGAATAAAAGAAGTGTCAAAAACTAGATATAGAAGCCCGTGTTAGCACAGATCCAATATTTTTTTTTTCTGTTTTAATTTATGTGACATGGATGAAATTTGGAAAGTCAATCAATTTTTTTAATTATTTTTTTCAAATATTTTACGTTGTCAATTTATTGGAATGTGTAGTACTCCCTCCGTTTCAAAAAGAGTGGTCTAGTTTGACTTGACACGGAGTTTAAGAAAATAAAAAAGACTTTTGAATTTTGTGGTCCTAAACTAATTAGGAGAGTCATCCAAACTTCTTTTATGATTTTTAAATTTTTTCAGTTGTTTATTATTGTGATTTATAGTACATTTTACGTAAAGTCAACCATACATTTTGTTTGCTTTTAAAAATATTTTAAATTGTTATTATTGTGATCTATAAAAGTTTTAGTGTAATCTTCAAATATATAATGTATTTTGAAATTTAAAAAGTTGTCTGATTGTAGTTTCTTATTAGATGGTAAAATATTTTATATTCTTAATTAATGCGATTCATGGAACTTTTTACGTAATTTTCAAATACACAATAAAAAATTAATTATTGTGATTTATAGTAATATTAACATAATTTATAAATATATAACGGATTAAAAAAGAAAATAGGACAAATAAATTAAAACATAAAATATATTAAAAGATTTAAATTGGCTCATTTGGAAGCACACATCTCAAGCAGACACATCGACCATGAGTTGTGTGCTTCAAACCTCTTTTATATAAAAGTAATTCAACTCATTGGACCAACCAGGATTGTGGTGGAGTGATAAGTACTCCTTCATCCTTAACCAAGAGATCTTGGGTTTGAGTCCCCTTGGGTACGGTATCCCTTTTGTTAGAGAGCGCTTTACCCTTCAATATGGGACTTCTTGGCGTGAATTCGGATTTAGATATCGGGTGGGAAACCAAAAAAAAAAATTCAAACTCATTGTAGGTTTGGCCAGATGTAGCGCACCTGATGGTAGAGTTGTGCACTATTCGAATTAAACCGAAAAATCAAACCAAATCGAATTGAATTTTAATTTGGATTGGTTTTTTTGTTTGGTTTGGATTAATAATTTATTTTGTTTGATTCTTTTGTTAGGTTTCAGATTTTAAAAAATAAAAACCAAAAAAACCTAATACTATATATATATATATATATACACATATATATATAATTAAGATGGAGTTAACCACTTTTGTCCCTTTTTAGTTATTGTCTTCATTATGATTTAATTTATATTTTATGTTTGGACATCTATAATTGATATACTTTTAAGTATTGTGTTTTAAGTTTTACTTGTGATTTATATTAGAAAGTATATTTAAGAGATTCAATATTATTACTTCAAACCGAATAGTACAAAATCAAACCGAAAAACCGAATGCATACCCATATGTGATGGCGTGCCAAGCCATTTTGTCCGAGTCCATTTTTGTTTGGGAGATGTGTTTTGAGTCGTGGGGGGTATTTTCATACATTATAAATTGTTAGAAAATATATGGGGAAAATATAATACCATAGTAATAATATGGAAATGGAAAAATGGCTAAGAATACACCTGACCTATTAGAAATGGCTAAAAAATATCCTCCTTTCCATCTTTTGGTCTAAAAATATTCTCCAACCTCTATCTTTATTTTTGGTTCAAAGATATTCCTCCTTTCACCTTTTGGTCTAAAAATACTCTCAAGTCAAATTTAATTCTTTTACTAATTAGTTGATTTTTTAAATTTATTCTAAAAGACAATTCATTATTTATTCAAATTCTTAAAATTAGTTCATCTCAAAATATTTAAAATATTTAATTCTAACATGAAATATAATATAATATAATATAATAAAATAAAATAAATTAAATTGGTGTGTAATAATTTGTTTCAGTTTATATGATGACTTAGAAATGCAATGAATTTTATTTTTATTTTTTGAAATTTTCAATTCAATTATTAAAAATTAATATTTACATGTGACCATTAATTATTAATTGGTTTTTTTAATTAAGAAGATCTTATTATTATTTTGTGTGGTGATATTAAGAGTAAAGTACAATACTTTTCCTAATTTCCAAGTTCTTACAACTCTTTTTAATTAATAAAAAGTTTCACTATTTTGTAGAATATTAATGTATTAAAAATTATTTTAAAATTTTAAGTTCTTTGCTAAATATGATTAGCACGTGTATGATTAGCGTTAGGCTAATTTTCCATTTAACAAATATTTTAGAGAACGATTCTTGCTGAATTTTTCATTTGTGCCTCAATAACATAATTGTAGGATTTGGATTAATAAATTTGCAACTCTCACTATGAAACTCCATCTACATAAGTTTTAAACTTTACATATAGATTTAAGATAACTATTACTCACTATTTAAGTAAAGATTTGATTGCTCAATTTTAATTCGAATCCCTATTAAATATATCGCATAAAATTAATGTACAACACAACTTCATTTTTAAACATTAAATTTTTTATTTTATTTTACGTTAGACTTAAATATTTTGGGATAAGCTAATATTAAGAATTTGTATACATAATAAACTATCTTTTAGAATAAATAAAAGAATTAACTAATTAGTAAAAAAATTAAATTTGGGTTGAGAGTATTTTTAGACCAAAAGGTGAAAGGAGGATATCTTTGAACCAAAAAGAAAGGTGGAGGGTAATTTTGAACCATTTCCAATAGGTAGGGGGTATTCTTGGTCCTTTTTGTAACACCCCGAAAATTTTTAAGTTAAGACCCGAACCATTCATCATTTGCGTATAAGGTTATACCAAGTGATTCTTAATTGTTCTTAGGTGATAAGGTCAATTCTTTAGTGTGGGAATGATTTTGGATATGAATTAAGGTCACTGGAATCCCCGAGCACAAAGTTGAGTTGAAAGCTTTCTTACCAATTGAGTTTCAATATAAAATTTTACTTGGGTCAACTTCAAACGACCATATCTCTCAGCACATAACGAATTAGGTGTCCCATGACCTATCAAGTTTGCTCTATTTTGAGTTCGGAGTAAAACGTTATGCCCATTTTAGTGAAGCCCTGTCAGGCAGTCGAAGTTCTACGAATGACAAATACGGACGGTGGAATGTTCCACGAACCGTAGAGCCATCCATGACGGCTTGCTGCAATTTTTTCAGCAACGTCTTGCACGTGTTCCAGGGTTAATTTGGTCATTTTCAAGCTCTTTAACCCTATTCTAAGTCGGTTTTGAGTGTTTTAACTGAGTATATCATTCAACTAACTAGTTTTCCTCTCAAAATCATCAATCTAAACATTCAAGTATCTAGAAATTCTCTCAAAGCTCACCAAGCGTTCCTCTTCTCCATCAAGAACCCTAAAACTTCCATGTCAAAAATTCAAGATATAAAGAGAAACTTTTCATCCAAGGTTTTCCCAAGTTCTTCCACTCTAAGAATTTCATAAAAGAGTTTCTTCCCTCAAGATCAAGCCCCAAGAGTCCAAGCTCAAAGATTTCCTCCAAGAAAGTTAATATTCTTCCTCAAGCTCAAGATATATCAAGTCTCCACCAATGTTTCCAATCTAAAAGCTTCATAATCATGTATGTAAGGCTATCATAGTGATGGACTGAGTTCGTCCTCACGCCCTATATCTATCTAAATTCAGTAAAAGAGTATTCTAGGGTTTTATCCGGGATTTTGATTATTCTTGAGATGAGTATTATCGTTGAGTTCTGAGTTCTTGATTTTCTAGTATTGATTTTTCTATATTATTTTTGAAATCCTTAAGTTGATTTATTCATGTCTATATTTCAGAATGAACCCTATTTTGAGCTATAAATTTTGAGAATCTTTTAAAGCAAATATTTTTGTCTTAAACTGATTTTATGAGAAAGCAAAGATGAGTTTTACACGTGATTTAAGTAAGAATATAAGGGATCTAAGTATTTCCAAATATATCACTCTTTACATTGAGAAAAGAAAAATTTTGATTTCTAAATGAGTTAATGAGTTTAGAGTATTTCAGAGTAGTTACCTCTTTTAAGAGGATATTTTGAGCAATTACCTCAAATTGAGAAGGAGTATGTTTTATACATTTGAGCATGAGTATATATTTATTGAGAGTAGTATTGAGCACCGATATGGGGATTATTTTAAACAACTCACATTCCTCATAAATCATGTAGTCAACATGGGTGATGGATCGTACTTTTTAGACGACTCCTTATTGATTTCGAGCAGAGCTTTAGCGGTCCATGAGTTGAGTTTGTTCTACACCTCGGCAAGGTATAGGACAGTTCTGGCAGCGTAGGCAAGATGATGTATCATCACGAGGTTCATAATGATGGTTGTCAGTTTGAGAAACTCCCAAGTAAAGTAAAGTAAGGTATATTTTTATTTATTTATTTTAGTTCAATATTTGCTATTATTGCATCCTTATAATAAAAGCTTAAATGATTTTTCATCATAATTTATACTATATTTAAACTGAGTTACCTTGAGACTTTCAATTCAGTTTTTGTTATTCAGCTAGACATTCAATGTATTGATGTCATTCGACCTGCATCTTTTAATGATACAGATTCTGGAGGACTCCAATATTTATGAGTTGTTAGTAGTAGCATTTTGAGGTGTCGTGGATCTTGTCCCGACACTCGTCTTTATAAGTAGAGGCTTCATAGATAGACTGTTTTGGAGAGTTTTTCAATTTCAGATGTTTTATTTAAAACTTATGTTTCATACTCAGTATATTCAGAGAGTTTTGCGATTCAGTAAACTGTTATTAAATGTTTCTTTTAGTTTAATACTTGTGTATGCTTGAGTTAATTTTCTTCTTGTAGTCATCCACGATGAGGGTTCACTTGGGACCATCAATGATTCTCGAGTCCCGGTCACGTTCAGGATATAGGCTCAGGTTGTGACAAACTTGGTATCAGAGCACAGAGTTCAAGTGTCCTAGGGTATCTATGAAATTATGTCAATAGGATCTTATTTATGATTGTGAGGGCCCGACTTTTGTAAACGAGGGACTACTGTGCCATAAAGAACTTATTCAGACTCTTGCATTTCTCAAATTCATTCGACTACCCCTCATACTCAAGGTGGTTGAAACAACAAAGCCCAGATCCTTATCGATGAGTTGCTTGTAGTTAAAGTCTTCAGAAAGTAAAGAGATTGCACAAGGCTTGAGAGAAGTTGTTAGTGTGCATCAAGTGTATTGATTCTAAATAATGCATCCTTCTTCATTTAAATAGTGCATTTGAGCTAAAAGCAAGATGTGCTCTCAGATTCTCTTCTCTAAGCCTTATTTCAGGTGACACCCTTTAAGAAGGAAGTATGTTTTAGAGTGCTTGAATAATATTGTCATTCGAAAGATAGTGTGATTTGCGATAGTATGAGCCAATAGTAGTAGAGTGTCCAGAGTTAGAAGTATGCATTTGGAAGGGTAGTAACTTAAGAGATGGGGATAGTTATTGAGTAGAGTATGTAAGTTGTAGTCATGTACTGTAACACCTTAGATTCGAAAAGAGTGGAAAATGCAAATTTTCAAAAATTCCAGCCTGACCTACGGTTGGCACCAACGGTTGGTACTACATGACCTACGGTCAGTAGGTGGACCTACCAACCGTAGGTCAAGTAGTAGGTGAGGGGGGAAGTCGGTTTTCCTTAAGGGATCTTTTGGTCTTTTCACCCAATGACTCATTTACTAAATTAAGTCGGTTCCTTACAATTCTTAGCACTATATAAAACCTTTTAAGCCAAAAATCTACCCTTCTTAAGCACTTTACCAAATTCTCTCAAACTTTTCCCAAATAACTCTCTCTTTAGAAAAGCTTGAAGATGAAGAAGAAAAGAGCTAGGGTTTTCAAGCCAAGTTCCCCAATCCTCCATTGGTTTCAAGCTTTTGGCATTGAGGTATGATAGCTTTCACCTATGGAGTCCTTTCCTCCAAAGGGTCCCCAAAATCCCTAATTTTCTAAGTAAGAATTGTTCAATCAATAACTAGGTTTTGTTCTATCATGTGGGTTCTTTCAATTATGATCAAATTGCTTTGTTTATGGCTTTCTAAGCATGAAATTGGTTTGAATTGCATGTTTTAAGATGAATCCCCATGAACCCATGTGAAATCCCTAAATTTCTAGATTGTGATTTATTGATGAGTTTGAACCATGAAGAGATGGATTTTATGAAGTTAGATGATCCCATGCATGATTTATGATTTCTAAAAGCTATGATCCCATGATGAATTTATGAATGATTTAAAGATGGGTTTTATGAAAATATGCATGTTCAATTATGAACTTTATGATGATTTAAGGTTACTTTGAGAGTAAAGCATCAATGTTGTTATTGTGAAAGGATTTTCTCACATAAATGATTCTTAGAGTTGAAAGGTTTTCTCAACTAAACTTTGAATCAAGATTTAAGGAGCTATTCTAAATGACGTAAGCTTGGACTAGTCCATGGAAGATGAAACGTCAATACCAATGAACTTTAGCTTGGATTGGTAACTGTAGTTGTAACTTTCCATGCATAATAAGATGAATAAGAATTATGACTATTTTGTGGGATTTATGCTTAGCACCGAGAGGATATTGAGATGGAAGCTCTCCCGTAGCTTGACTGAGTTTCTAGTAGCAATCTCCTTATCCCATACCTATGTGCCCCCATAGGAGGATTATCTTAGATAGACATTAGCTAGTGGATCCAGGTAAGCTAAGAGTTCATGGACTTACCTTGGCAAGTAGGACACCCCTTTTCGGTATGGGGCAGACACCGGATTCCATGTTATAGCTCACATGGTCTTAAATGTCGGTTAAAGGTATATTCCCACAAGAATGAACTAAGGTTACTTCTAGAACTATCTCACAAATGTTTTAAAGATGTTTAGCCTGCATTGACCTTGGTTTATGACTTATGTTTTCTAACCCTTTTTACTTCATGTTTTAGCATTGGTATTTGCATGTCATGGAAATGTTCCTTTTTGCATGATTTTACAACCTATGTGCATAGTTATCATATCTGGTACATTTTTGTACTAACGCATACTCTTGCCTACATTGATTTATTAATGTAGGTCTTGGCGATTCTTCTCATCCTGCTCGCGGCTAGTGAGTATATAGAGACTTGAAGACTTGGTGAGTCCTCATATGTTCGAGGACATTGCCTTGCTATTTCTTTGATGTTTCTTTACCTTTGGACTTGTATTGGGTTACGTCTCAACGTTCTTTATATTCTTTTGATAGATGGTTTTGAGACTATATGTAGACTTCCGCTATGCTTGTAAAATCTTTTGATAATGAATTGTCTTTTAAACTCTTAAATTGCTATTATCTTTTATGATGCAAGCTAAGTGGCTTATATGAGGCCTTTCGGGGTGTTGTACTCCATGTCACATCTAGAGGGTACTTTAGGTCGTGACAAACTTGGTATTTAGAGCATAAGGTTTTAGAAAGGTCCTAGGAAGTCTCATAAGTCACGTCGAGTAGAATCTTGTTCATGAGTGTGAAACGCGCCACATGAATGAGAGGCTATAAGATGTTTAGGAAACTCCACTTCTTTCATTTTTCTAAAGTCGTGAGATAGAGTGTAACCTAATAGCTCATCCTCTCGTAACTCCTATCTATGCTTTTTAGAATATGCCTCCACGAAGGAATCCCGTGAGAAGGAATATGAGTGTTGGTGCAAATGTGAGACAAGAGGTTCCCCAAGTGCCGGTCAACCCTTTGGCTGAGGAAGTGACTAATGATGAGTTTTGAGCCGAATTTCATGCATTGGCCCAAGATATGACGTCTCAAGCAAATAGAGAGGTTGTGGCTTCCGTGAACTCAAATGTGGATACAACGGCATCTAGAGTGAGGGACTTCACTAGAATGAATCCTCCGGAGTTTCATGGATCTAAGGTTGAAGAAGATCCTCAAGAGTTTATTGATGAGGTGTACAAGGTGTTGATGATCATGGGTGTGACGCCGGTGGAAAAGTTGGAATTGGCCTCTTATGAACTTAAGGGTGTTGCTCAAGTGTGGTTTGAACAATGGAAGAGTGAGAGGGTGGTTGATGCGGGTATTCTTTATTGGGAGGAGTTTAAGGTTGCTTTCCTTGATAGGTTCTTTCCCCTTGAGATGAGGGAGGCAAAGGTACTTGAGTTCATTAACCTTCATTAAGGGGATATGAGTGTGAAAGAGTACACCTTGAAGTTCACGCAATTCTCTAAGTATGCTCAAACTATGGTCGCCGATCTAAGGGCAAGGATGAGTAAGTTTGTGTCAGGTGCTTCTGACTTAGTGGTCAAAGAATGTCTAACTGCCATGTTTGTTAAAGAGATGGATGTCTCCCGTTTGATGGTTCATGCACAAAAAATAGAAGAAGAAAAGCTTAAGGAGAAAATTAGGGATTCAAAGAGGGAAAGAAGGGATGATGGTGATTCTTCACATTCAAGGTCCGGTGGAAATAATCGTTCCCAAGGTAATGGTTCTAGTGAAAAAATTGTATCCAAGTGTCAAAGGTGTGGAAAAAGCCATAGAGGCAAGCGTCTAGCCGGTTCATATGCATGCTTTGGTTGTGTAAAGGTGGGTCATAAGATAAGGGATTATCCTTCGGTTGCTAGCAATGAGGGAGATAATCATAGACGGGCTCAACCCTACCCTTTCTCAGGTCCTAGTGTTGGTCAGAAACAAGATAGGTTTTAATCTCTTCAGACTCGAGAAGATCACAAGGGTTCCCTAGATGCAGTAATTGGTAAGTTATGGTCTTTTAACTTGTGGTTACGCATTGTTTGATGTTGGGTGACTTGTTGGCTATGATAAGACTCTATGTGTGGTTAGTGTGTTTAAGGTCGACTTTGAAATCCTTGTGGAAAACATCTTAGGTGGTTACTTGTATCAATGGTTTCGTGGTTGTTAAGACTTTGGTTCTATGTTTGGGGTTGAGAGAGATGGATTCAAAAGGACTAGAGAGGTTTGATCCCAAGGGGAAGATAGTGTGTTTCATGATTGGTGTGTGAGACTATTTAAATTGTCGGAAAGGTTCCTTGTTTGGATTAATATGTGCAAGTTCGGAGGCGATGTGATGTCTTAGTATCCTTATCTTTTTTCTTCTACCTTTGGGTCTAGCTTGAGACATTAGCCCCTCATGTTCGCTCTTTAGGATCCGTGTGTCTTAGTCATTCTCATATTCCTCATGTAATGCGTTCATGAAAAGCTAATATTTTGAGAAAATGAGTTACCTTAATTGATTTTTTCATGTTTATGTGCATTTGAGTATGAGTTGCATATAGACCTTATGAGATGATGTTTTGAACATGCTTTAGCTTGGAGTTGATGTTTCCTCCTCGGATATGTGCATTTATGTGATTACATTCATGTTGGGCTGTTAAATTAAGTTCCTATCCCTTCTTATGATGTCTTGAATCTCATTCGAGGACGAATGTTCCCAGGGTGAGATAATGTAACACCTCGGATTTGAAATGAGTGGAAAACACAAATTTTCAGAAATTGTAGCCTGACCTACGGTTGATAGGTTCACCTACCAATCGTAGGTCAAGTCTCGTAGGTGCTACTGGTTAGGGGCAACAAAATATTCAAAAAAATAATTTTGGGTGACCTACTACAAGACCTACGGTTCGTAGGTGGACCTACCAACCTTAGGTCAAGTAGTAGGTGAGGGGGGAAGTCGGTTTTCCTTAAGGGATCTTTTGGTCTTTTCACCCAATGACTCATTTACTAAATTAAGTCGGTTCCTTACAATTCTTAGCACTATATAAAACCTTTTAAGACAAAAATCTACCCTTCTTAAGCACTTTACCAAATTCTCTCAAACTTTTCCCAAATAATTCTCTCTTTAGAAAAGCTTGAAGATGAAGAAGAAAAGAGCTAGGGTTTTCAAGCCAAGTTCCCCAATCCTCCATTGGTTTCAAGCTTTTGGCATTGAGGTATGATAGCATTCACCTATGGAGTCCTTTCCTCCAAAGGGTCCCCAAAATCCCTAATTTTCTAAGTAAGAATTGTTCAATCAATAACTAGGTTTTGTTCTATCATGTGGGTTCTTTCAATTATGATCAAATTGCTTTGTTTATGACTTTCTAAGCATGAAATTGGTTTGAATTGCATGTTTTAAGATGAATCCCCATGAACCCATGTGAAATCCCTAAATTTCTAGATTGTGATTTATTGATGAGTTTGAACCATGAAGAGATGGATTTTATGAAGTTAGATGATCCCATGCATGATTTATGATTTCTAAAAGCTATGATTCCATGATGAATTTATGAATGATTTAAAGATGGGTTTTATGAAAATATGCATGTTCAATTATGAACTTTATGATGATTTAAGGTTACTTTGAGAGTAAAGCATCAATGTTGTTATTGTGAAATGATTTTCTCACATAAATGATTCTTAGAGTTGAAAGGTTTTCTCAATTAAACTTTGAATCAAGATTTAAGGAGCTATTCTAAATGACGTAGGCTTGGACTAGTCCATGGAAAATGAAACGTCAATACCAATGAACTTTAGCTTGGATTGGTAACTCTAGTTGTAACTTTCCATGGATAATAATATGAATAAGAATTATGACTATTTCGTGGGATTTATGCTTAGCACCGAGAGGATATTGAGATGGAAGCTCTTCCGTAACTTGAGGCCGGGTTTCTAGTAGCAATCTCCTTATCCTATACCTATGTGCCCCCATAGGACGATTGTCATAGATAGACATTAGCTAGTGGATCCACGTAAGCTAAGAGTTCATGGACTTACCTTGGCAAGTAGGACACCCCTTTTCGGTATGGGGCAGACACCGGATTCCATGTTATAACTCACATGGTCTTAAATGTTGGTTAAAGGTATATTCCCACAAGAATGAACTAAGGTTACTTCTAGAACTATCTCACAAATGTTTTAAAGATGTTTAGCCTGCATTGACCTTGGTTTATGACTTATGTTTCCTAACCCTTTTTACTTCATGTTTTAGCATTGGTCTTTGCATGTCATGGAAATGTCCCTTTTTGCATGATTTTACAACCTATGTGCATAGTTATCATATTTGGTACATTTTTTACTAACGCATACTCTTGCCTACATTGATTTATTAATGTAGGGCTTGGCGATTCTTCTCATCCTGCTCGTGGCTAGTGAGTATATAGAGACTTGAAGACTTGGTGAGTCCTCATATGTTCGAGGACATTGCCTTGTTATTTCTTTGATGTTTCTTTACCTTTGGACTTGTATTGGGTTATGTCCCAACGTTCTTTCTATTCTTTTGATAGATGGCTTTGAGACTATATGTAAACTTCCACTATGCTTGTAAACTCTTTTGATAATGAATTGTCTTTTGAACTCTTAAATTGCTATTATCTAGTATGATGCACGCTAAATGGCTTGTATGAGGCCTTTCGGGGTCTTGTACGCCATGTCACGTCTAGGGGGTACTTTAGGTCGTGACATGTACCTAGTAAGTCAATAATAAGAAGTTTTTCCCTTATATGTAGGCTAAGGAGTAGTAATCTTATGTGGATTTCATGATAGAAGGTAGAGTAATAATTACTAGTCTGGATGAATTAGAGTGTACTTTAACCAGAAGGGAGTTTATGTCGATATGCCATTGTGTAGTGAAGACCAAGTATATGTGTTGAATAGAAAAATAGAGTATTCATGAGGTGATAGATCTAAGATTGGCTTATGATTTTGAAGGGAGATCCTTGTGATATTCTTAGAGGGTTATAGAACTAATTAGGAAATGATGTACAGTGAATGGTAAATTGTACTTAAGTTGTGAAAGGGAATGTGAAGGTAATATGTAAATAGGTAGACTGAGAGATAAATATTGACTACTTTTCATGAGGTTTTAGTGGGTGAGTATTTCTTAATTTTATATGGTAGTTGTAAGTAGTATTAGATGTGAGCAATTATATTGATGTTCGTGTTTAGTACTATAGACACTAAGCTTAAATTTGAGATGAGTGTCGTGATAAAAAGGATGACAACAAGGGTAATGATGTTAGTTTTGAGATTTGATCTAGTAGATTTGACATAGAGTAGGTGAGGAATTAAGGTGTTAGCTGCAATGAATGTGAGTATGTCACGACCCAAAAATGGATGTGATGTCACTCGTCTTATCCCACCAAGACAAGTCAACCTCAAACCCAAACATTTCGATAAAGTGCAGAAATAAAATAAAATTAGAATTTTAATAGCAAATACTAATGCGGATAATAAGTCAATTTAACTAAATCCCCAAAATCTGATTGTCACATGCACAAGCCTCTAATGTATTACAATAGATTTGAAAGAAAAACACAACTCTCAAACGATATTGTCTCTAAAGCAGAACAAAATCATAAATAGGAGTAACAAGGTTCGCTGAGATGACAAGCATCTACCTTGCAAATCTTCATAGGAAGCTTCGGACAAGAAGAGGGAGAATAGAAAGTATCACGAAGATCCGGGCTCGTAACCTACAAAAATGTAGAGGCAAGGGGTGAGTACCAGACCACACGGTACCCAGCAAGTAAACTTCTAAACACAAGCTAAGGGGATAGAATACGGGTACTCCTTACACCCAAACCGAACCTCCACAACTACAACCTGCATAGAAACCAGTCCAACATAATAGTTCACAATTTACATAACACATAGTTCAACCACATCACTTCAACAATTATAGATCATCAACACACAAGATTAAGTTCACCAGTCACAAGTTCCACAGAAAAGTACTCGCAAGTTCACAAATGATAAAGATGCACAATGCAATGAAATGTAATGTCAAGTATAATGATGCATGTCTGACCTAACGATACACAACCGCTGTCTCTTAGTCCGGGACCCATGGGGACATATCTGTCCATGCATCCATCGTTGCGTGCGACCCGACCCTCTATAATGAAATCCATCGCGGCATGCGACACAATTAATGATGAGACTACTATTTCCATAACAATGCACAATTCACAACAACACAATCGTGATACAACATCAACAATGAATCAATAAGCCTTTCAAACCATTCTCAACACATCACACCTGATAATTAATCACATTGCCTTTTTATTACCCTTTTTCATTATTAGAATTATTCAACATGGACAAGTCAATCCATCACCAAGTCCCATTACTTCCCAATACATACCACAATGAAATACACGATTCTATACACTTAACAAGGGTTGATAAATCCACTTGCCTCAAACTATCGAACAATTACTCTGGAACTTGAGTCTTCCGCTTTCGTTGGGCTTCCAAATCAATGCAATCTATTCAAATAAATGACCACAATAAGATTTCGAAACTAATAACATCCATATTACTATATGTCTAGCCTAGACCCAAAAACTCACCCAAACCTAAAATCAAGTTCCTAAGTTTCAAGCTTAGGGTTAAGTTTCAATTTCTCCAATATCATAACTTTAATGGTAATTATGTAAAAATAATACACCTAATATTTAATTACCTATCTCAATATAGTAAAACTTGAACTATAATATAATAACTATGAGAAGGTTCCAAAATTTAAGCCAATTACGTGAATTGGATCCTAAACCACGAGGACCTTACTAAATCCATAGACATTCTTTTGCAGAATGTCATATGTAAGTAATAACACCACACCCTTCCAATAATTGGCCAATCATTATCATTGCTACCTTTTCATTATTAATATATACTCCACCTCACTGACTCGTAACCCTAGATCCATAAGTCAACTTTAACCTGCCATATATATGAATTATATATATATATATATATATATATATATATATATATTGCTAGCACTTTCATTCCTTACCCACACAAAATAACATAATGGTTTATTTCATACATGATCATCGATATGGTGAACAAATATAAGAAAAAAATTAGAGTTTACCTGGAAGTTTTTGTTTTCCTCAATAGCGTGGAACAATAGCTTTGGTCGGGTTTCTTTTTCTCACTTTTAATAATAATAAAAATAATGAATCAAAAGAGTTAAATCTCACTTAACCTATTTTAATATATATGGGCCAAGTGGTATAGGGTATTAAATAAATTATAAACTTAGCACATTAACCGCCAATTAAATGAATTCTCTAAAATTATCCGTCAATTAAATAATCGTAGTTACCGAATAGTTCAAGATTTCAAAAAATGAGCTTTTGTGTCATTACATTATGCTCCACTAAAAATCATGTTTTTCCTCGATTATAAAGTAAAAGAATTACCTGAAGCTTTGAAAAACTGAGGATATCTTGCACGTATGTCAGACTCCGTCTCCCAAGTCACCTCTCCAACTGAACAACGCTTCCACTGCACCTTCACTGAAGCGATCTCTTTGGTTCTAAGCTTCCGAACCTGCCTATCTAAAATGTCTATCAGCTCCTCCTCGAATGTCAAGTCTGGACCAAGCTCTACTGAATCGAGTGAAAGCATATGAGACTCATCCGGAATATACTTCCGAAGCATAGAGACATCAAAAATAGGATGAACTACCGACAAACTAGGTGGCAAGGTCAACTTATAGGCCACCTCTCCCACTCGGCTCAAAATCTCAAAAGGTCCAATGAATCTACGGCTAAGCTTGTCCTTCTTTCTGAACCGCATCACACCCTTCATGGGTGACACTCTGAGCCAAGCATGATCGCCCTCCATAAACTCTAAGCCTCGAACTGTCCGGTCTACATAAATCTTCTGTCGACTCTAGGCTGTCAACAGTCTATACTGAATCATACGTACCTGCTCCATAACATCTCTAAGCAAGTCTGTATCCAAAGAGTCCATCTCTGTCGAATCAAACCAATCGATCTGAGCTCTACACCGTCTGCCATACAACGCCTCAAATGGGGCCATCTGAATACTGGAGTGGTAATTGTTATTGTAGGCAAACTCTGCTAAGGGAAAATGTCGATCCCATCTGGCTCCAAAATCAATCACACATGCTCGGAGCATGTTCTCTAACACCTGAATTATCCGCTCGGACTGACCATTTGTTTGAGGGTGAAAAGCTGTACTCATATCTAACTGAGTACCCAAACCATGTTGTAATGCCTTCCAGAAATGGGAAGTAAACAATGAAACTCGATCAGATACAATATAAACCAGAACTCCATGTAGTCGCACAATCTGACTAATATAAAGCTCGGCTAACTTCTCTGTCGTATACTTCACCCGAATAGGAATGAAATGGGTAGACTTGGTCAGCCTGTCAACAATAACCCAAATGGAGTCATAACCACCCACTGTGGTAGGCAAACCCACAACAAAGTCCATAGTGATCCGCTCCCACTTCCAAGTAGGAATAGGCATCCTTTGAGATATACCCCCGGGCCGCTGGTGCTCACACTAGACCTGTTGGCAAGTCAAACACCTAGGAACAAAGTCTGCAATATCCCTCTTCATGCCACACCACCAGTAATGCTAACTCAGATCATGATACATCTTTGCCGCTCCCAGATGGATGGAATATCGAGAACGATACGCCTCCTCAAGAATCAATCTAATTAACTCACCCATCTTAGGCACATAAATCCTGCCTCCGATCCTCAAGGCACCATCAAAATCAAGGACAGCCTCATTGGCTTCCCCTCTCAAAACTTTGTCTCGAATGAGACATAACTTCTCATCATCAAGCTGGTGCTCACGGATTTGCTTGACTAAAGAAGACCGAGCCTCAATAAAAGCAATCATACCATCACTTTCCTCTAAAATCTGCAACCGAACAAGATGGTTAGCTAACAGGTGAACATCTCTAGCCAACAGTCTCTCCTCAATACTAAGCGTGACAAGACTCCCCATGCTAGGAGTCTTCCTACTCAAAGTATCGGCCACCACATTGGCCTTTCCCGGATGATATAGAATGGTCACATCATAGTCCTTCAGCAACTCAGCCATCTACGCTGCCTCAAGTTCAGATCCCTCTGACTGAAGATGTACTGAAGACTCCGATGATCAGTGAAGATCTCACAATGCACCCCATACAAATAGTGACGCCATAACTTAAGTACAAAGACCACAGCCGCCAACTCCAAATCATGAGTAGGGTAGTTCTTCTCATGGGACTTTAGCTGCCTAGAAGCATAAGCAATCACTTTCCCCTTCTGCATCAATACACCACCCAAACCGACTCCCGAAGCATCACAATAAACAGTAAAGTCCACGCCCTCCTCAGGTAGAGTCAATACAGGAGCCGAAGTCAATAAAGTCTTGAGCTTCTGAAAGCTCTCCTCACACTCATTGGACCACTGAAAACCCACCCTCTGTCGAGTCAATCTGGTCAATGGAGCTGCAATAGTAGAGAAACCCTGAACAAACCGTCGGTAATAGCCTGCCAATCCCACAAAACTCCGAATCTCGGTAGGAGAAGTAGGTCGCGTCCAGCCTCTAACTGCCTCAATCTTAGCTGGATCTACTCTAATACCCTCCTTGGACACCACGTGTCCTAAGAATATCATAGAATTAAGCCAGAACTCGCACTTTGAGAATTTGGCATACAACTTCTCTTCCCTCAACCTCTGAAGTACAATCCTCAAGTGTCGAACATGGTCCTCCTCAGTCTTGGAGTAAACCAAAATATCATCGATGAAGACAATCACGAAAGAATCGAGGTATGGTCGAAACACCCCGTTCATCAACTCCATGAATGCTGCAGGGGCATTAGTCAACCCAAAGGACATCACTAGGAACTCATAATGCCCATATCGAGTCCGAAAAGCTGTCTTAGGAATATCTGATGCCCTAATCTTCAACTGATGATACCCGGACCTCAAATCAATCTTAGAGAATAACGATGCTCCCTGAAGCTGATCAAATAAGTCATCAATACGCGGAAGAGGATACTTATTCTTCACCGTTACCTTGTTCAACTGTCTGTAATCAATACACATCCTCATAGTCCCGTCTTCTTCTTCACAAACAACACAGGGGCACCCCAAGGTGACACACTGGGGCGAATAAACCCCTTACTCAACAAATCCTGCAATTGATCCTTCAACTCTTTCAACTCTGCTGGAGCCATACGGTAAGGAGGAATAGAAATGGGCTTAGTGCCCGGCTCCAAATCAATAGCAAAATCAATATCCCTGTCGGGAGGAATATCTGGAAGATCAGAAGGAAACACATCTGGAAACTCCTGAATTACGGGAATGGAATCCATGGGAGGTGGTTCAATACTAGTGTCCCGAATGAAGGCTAAGTAAGACAAACACCCTCTCTCCACCAATCTCTGAGCACGAATGAAGGAGATGACCTTGCTAGGATAAGAGCCACTAGCACCCTTCCACTCAACCCTCGGAACACCAGGCATTGCTAAGGTTATAGTCTTAGCATTACAATCAAGAATAGCATGATAAGGGGAAAGCCAATTCATACCCAAGATAACATCAAAGTCTACCATCCCCAAAATGATTAAGTCTACCCTAGTGTCATACCCTGCCAAAGAAACAAGACAGGATCGATACACTCGATCCACCACTAAGGGCTTACCTATGGGTGTAGAAACACGAATAGGTACAGGCATGCTATCACACATCATATCAAACTCAGCAGCAAAATAGGTAGACACATAAGAGAATGTAGATCCCGGATCAAACAATACAGACGCAGATCGATGACATACTGGGATGTACCTGTAATAACAGCATCAGAAGTCTCCGCCTCGGGCCTCCCCGGGAAAGCATAACACTGGCCTCCTCTGCCACCCCCAGCCTGGGTGGTACCTCTACCCCCACTCTGCTGAGCTGCAGTACCACTACCAGAAGCTCTACCGCCTATACCTGACTGAACTCTGCCTCGGCCTCTGCCCTTTGGTTCCGGTGGTCTAGCCTGAAATGAAGAACTAGGTTGGGGTCCTCCACAAGCCCTTTGGAAATTACACTATCGCATCAGGTGATCGGGATCTCCACAACTAAAGCAAAACCTCTGACTTGGAAATTGGTGTGCGGATCCTGAAAACCCACTATAATTGCCTCATCCGATATGTCACTGTTCTGAATTGTACAAGCCCTGACATGTGCTATAAGAACCATGAGGTCTCTGACTACCCTCGGATGTCGGCATAGATGCATGAATGGGTCTCCGATGCTGAAAGGAACCACTACCTCTATGTGATCCCCTGCCTCCAGATGAGGCACCATGAAACTGACCTGATGTACGAGCCCTCTTAGAGTCCCCAAACTCCTCTCTCTCTATTAATTCCACCTCTTTGGCCGTGCTCACAATGGACAGGAAGGAAACCCCCTCTCGAGATGCCCTAAACACAGCCGATCTGATATAGAAGGTTAGCCCCCTCACAAATCTACAGATCCTCTCCGTCTCGTCTGGAATAATTGCCAAAGTATTCCTAGACAGTTAGAAAAAATAGGCCTCATACTCTGCAATGGATAAGTTATCTTGTCTCAGATTCTCAAACCTGAAGCGACTCTCCTCTCTCATGCTCCAAGGGATGAAGTAGTCACGAAAGGCACTGGAAAATGTCTCCCACATCACTGGAAGAGATCCAACTAACAAGGACCCAGAATAAACTCTCCACCACTCTCTCGCTGGCCCACGAAGCTGGAGTGTAGCATACCAAACCCCATGTGACTCAGCTAACCCAACCACCTCTAGCAACTCTCGGCATGTAGTCAGAAACTCATGAGCGTCCTCCCTTTTCCCACCCTGAAACTGAAGTGGGTCCATCTTCTGAAATTTCTCATACCTGTACTGCTTATCCACTGTCAGAACAACCAACGGTGCACCCTGACCCCCAACTGCTGGTGCAAGATCATTTCTAACCACAGGATTCACTGGTGGCTGCCCCACTGGATCCTAAATAACTGGAGCTTGCTGTTGCTCTTGGGTCTGAGCACTCACTCTAGTCTGAGAGTCCTGTGATGTGCCGGTGGCACCACCACCCTGAGAAAAGCTTTCAAGCACATTCAAAACCCTCAGTAAGGTATCCTAAAGCAAAGGTGTAGATGCCGGCTCTTGAGGAACCTAGTCTTCTTTGTCATCAATCTGAGGCTCTGGAGAGACCTTTATAACACAACCCATCATTGGTGCCACTCCACGGGCACGAACTCTGGCTAATACTGCTCCACGAGCATGACCTCTAGCTCGGGCTCTACCCCCTAGCTGGGGCCTTAACAATTGTCTCAGGGACTGCATCTCTTCTACCACTAGTAACAGTACCTCTAGTCCTCTCCATCTATCAAAAGAACACACGATAACTCAGTACTAAAGAAGGTAACCACGCACGATGAGAAAGAATGAACAAAAAAAGTTTCCTAACAATCTTAATAGCCTCTCGAAGATAAGTACAGATGTCTCCGTACCGATCCTTGAGACTTGGTTTGTATACACGTGAGACCTATGAACCTGGGCTCTGATACCATTTGTCACGACCCAAAAATGGATTTGATGCCACTCATCTTATCCCACCAAGACAAGTCGACCTCAGACCCTACCATTTTGATAAAGTGCAGAAATAAAATAAAATTAGAATTTTAATAGCAAATACTAGTGCGGATAACAAGTCAATTTAACTAAATCCCCAAAATCTGGTTGTCACGTGCACAAGCCTCTAATGTATTACAATAGATTTGAAAGAAAAACACAAATCTCAAATGATATTGTCTCTAAAGCAGAACAAAATCATAAATAGGAGTAAGAAGGTCCGCTGAGATGACAAACATCTACCTTGCAAATCTTCATAGGAAGCCTCGGACAAGAAGAGGGAGAATAGAAAGTATCACAAAGATCTGGGCTCGTAACTTACAAAAATATAGAGGCAATGGGTGAGTCCCAAACCACATGGTACCCAACAAGCAAACTTCTAAACACAAACTAAGGGGATATAATACGGGTACTCCTTACACCCCAACCGAACCTCCACAACTACAACCTGCATAGAAACCAGTCCAACCTAATAGTTCACAATTTACATAACACATAGTTCAACCACATCACTTCAACAATTATAGATCAGCAACACACAAGATTAAGTTCACCCATCACAATTTCCACAGAAAGTACTCGTAAGTTCACAAATGATAAAGATACACATGCAATGAAATATAATGTCAAGAATAATGATGCAAGTTTGACCTAATGATACACATCCACTGTCCCTCAGTCAGAGACCCAAGGGGGACATATCTGTCTATGCATCCATCACGGCATGTGACACGACCCTCGATAATGAAATTCGTCACGGCGTGAGACACGTCCCTCGATAATAGAATCCTTCACAGTGTGCAACACGTCCCTCAAATTATAATATCCATCGCGGTGCGTGACACGTCCCTCGAAATGGTACATCCTCTTTAATTTCCTTATTTTCCTCAATTCACATAACACTTATCACAACCAAGTCTCAGAACCAATGCAAATGACATGTTCACACCATTAATGAGGAGATGACTATTTACATAACAAAGCACAATTCATAACAACACAATCGTGATACAACATCAACAATGAATCAATAAGCCTTTCAAACCATTCTCAACACATCACACCCAATAATTAATCACATGGCCTTTTTATTACCCTTTTTCATCATTAGAATTATTCAACATGGACAAGTCAACCCATCACCAAGTCCCATTACTCCCTAACACATACCACAAGGAAATACTTGATTCTATACACTTAACAAGGGTTGGGAAATCCACTTGCCTCAAAAAATCAAACAATTACTCCAGAATTTGAGCCTTCCACTTTTGTTGGGCTTCCAAATCAATGCAATCTATTCAAATAAATGACCACAATAAGATTTCAAAATAACAACATCCATATTACTATATGTCTAGCCTAGACCCAAAAACTCACCCAAACCTAAAATCAAGTTCCTAAGTTTCAAGCCTAGGATTAAGTTTCAATTTCTCTAATATCATAACTTTAATGGTAATTATGTAAAAATAATACATCTAATATTTAATTACCTATCTCAATATAGTAAAACCAAAATTTAAGCCAATTACGTGAATTGGATCCTAAACCACGAGGACCTTACTAAATCCATAGACATTCTTTTGCATAATGTCATATGTAAGTAATAACACCTAGATGTGTCAAAATGAGCCCAATAATATGTAACCCGCCCAGAATTTTAAGGGTTGGGCTCAAGATAATTTAAATTGGGTTCAATCTCAACTAATTCAAGCCTTAATCCATTTTAAGAGAATCCTCAATTGAGCCCAATTTAATCTCCAATTTCAACCCGTTTTTAAGACTCTTTATTTGCATTAATGTAATGTATGCTCCTATATTGAAGGTATGAATTACTATGTATTTTATATCTTTTAGGATTTATCTATCCATTTGTAACTTCTTTTTTTTAATTTTCTTGAGTTGAAATTCAAATTGTGATTATAAAACTTAAAAAATAATATATTAAAATTATTAAGATGAAGCGGGTCAAGATCCAACCCATTTTTAGCCCATTTGAGCCCAAAGTAAACTTGGGTGGGTCAAGACCCAACCCAATATCTATTTCAACCCATTTCAATATCTCCAATTCAACCCAACCCGCCCATTTCACACCCCTAATAACACCACACCCTTCCAATAATTGTCAATCATTATCATTGCTACCTTTTCATTATTAATATATACTCCACCTCACTGACTCGTAACCCTAGATCCATAAGTCAACTTTAACCTGCCATATATATGAATTATATATATATATATATTGCTAGTACTTTCATTCCTTACCCACACAAAATAACATATTGTTTGTTTATTTCATACATGATCATCGATATGGTGAACAAAAATAAGAAAAAAATTAGAGTTTACCTGGAAGTGTTTTCCCCAATAGCGTGGAATAATAGCTTGGGTCGGGTTTTTTTTCTCACTTTTAATAATAATAAAAATAATTATCAAAAGAGTTAAATCTCACTTAACCTATTTTAAAATAACCCATTCTCTCTCTGAACTCATGAACATAACCTAAGTCAAAGATGAAATCGAGGACAATTTAGCTCTTTTCTCCATCAGAATTTCCACTAGACGTTGTTAAGGTATCAAATTTATCCAACCTTCTCTGATTATCTGTCTTTCTATACTTGTTAGTTGTTGATTTACAAGTTAGGGTTTGTGGGTTAAGGGTTTATACAAATTTCTGAGTTATTGGTTTGCCTTTTTACCGATAAAATTTCACGATTTGTTAGTTTAGTTGTTGATTTACGAGTTAGGGTTTGTGGGTTAAGGTTTTATATAAATTTCTGAGTTTTTTTTTTATTGATAAATTTCACGATCTATTAGTTTAGTTGTTGATTTACGAGTTCGGGTTTGTGGGTTAAGGTTTTATACATATTTTTGAGTTATTAGTTTGCCTTTTTACCTAAAATTTTACGATATGTTAGTTTAGTTGTTGATTTATGAGTTAGGGTTTGTGGGTTAAGATTTTATACAAATTTCTGAGTTATTTGTATACTTTTTTACGAGTTAAGGTTTGTGGGTAGGTTTTAGGGTATTGCATGATTTTGGAGGATAAGGTTTTAGGATATTGTATGATTTTGGAGGAGGTGGTTTAGATTTTGGAGATGTTATTGAGTATGGGCTGATTTGTAGTCTCAATATTTTATTCATTCTTGATTGAATGTGATCCCCACTTTGAAATGTTATGATTTTCAATTTGTTTGTTGTCTTTATGTGCCTTTTTATTTGTTTTTTTACTATTTCTTCTACCTTTTTTAGTTAATGTTTAGTTAATCTTTTTGTCTCATTACTGCTTTTGTAAAGTGGTTTAGATTTGAAAGTTGTTAATGCTTTTTTGTGTGCCTTTAATTAATTACAGGTTACCTAAAATGGTTCTGGTTGATTTGGTATTTCACTATGGTGGAGAATGGATAAGAGAGCCTAAGTTGCTTTATGAGAGAAAGCTTGTTCACAAATGGGAAGTTTATGATTCTGATCTCTTATCTTTTATAGATATTACTAATGAATATAATGATAAATTAGGATATGTGGGTGTTGAACAATTAATTGTATCTGTCCCTAGTGAAAAATACTATGAAATAGAATGTGATGAGGGGATTAGGACATTATTGTCCTTTGTTAATGAAATATTTGATGTTATTAACTTATTTGTTGTTGAGGATAGTGAATTAGATATTGATGTTGAGAATATAATCAAAATGAAGAGAGTGTGGTAGTGATTGATGAAGTATCTACTGATTGTACCTCTACTGATGGCACTGATAATGACAGTGATACTTCCACTGATAATTCTAATTATAATTATGAAGAATTGGAGCTTCTTGCACAAGAAAGAAAGAGGATAATCGATGGTAACTAGGGTGATTACAAGGATTTACATAGGTCAATGACATTTAAGGATATAGCTGAAGCTAGAAGATACATCATTGACAAATGGCTATAATCTAACCATTAAAAAAAGTGACACAAAGATTTAGGGTTGTTTGCAAAGAAGAATGCAACTTTGTATGCCTAATTTCTGGTGAAAAGCATTCTCCTGGTGTTAGTGTGAAAACATTGAAAGGAGAGCATAAATGTGATGATCCATCTGGTAACTACAAGGTTAGTGCAACTACACTTGCTTTCTACTTTAAGGAGATGTTGCAGGCTAATCCCAAATACAAGATCAAGGAAATGAGAGTTGATCTCAAAACTACTTTCAACATTAATGCTCATTTTGAGAAGTGTAAAAGAGCTAATAGAATGATTTTGGAAAATATGAAAGGTAGTTTTTGTGATGATTATCAAAAGCTTGTTGGGCATGCAAATGCTTTAAAAGAGAGTAATGCAAGAAGTGATGTGGTCCTTAAGGTTTCAAGAGATGTATTATCAAAAGGAAAAAGGAAATTTTTGAGAATGTAAATTTGTTTTGAAGCAATGAAGAATAGTTTTAAGAATGGGTTGAGACCTTTCATTGGTCTGGATGGTACATTTTTGAAGGGTAAAGCTAAAGGTCCACTGTTATGTGCTATTGGTCATGACTCAATGAACCATTTCTATCCTATTGCTTGGGCTATTGTGGACAGAGAGTGCAAGGTATCTTGGGTGTGGTTCTTGGAATTACTTCAGAAGTCTCTAAACATCAACAATGGAGAAGGAATCACATTTATCTCTGATATGCAAAAGGTAAAATTTCACTGATTTATTCATTCTTATTGTATCTTTATCTGATGTATCTTTATTTGTTGGTGTCATTGTTTATCTATATATCATTATCTTATGTATTTACATTTATCATGTATATATTTATGACTGATAAATAGGGATTAATTGAAACTGTTAAATTTATTTTACCTAATGCTATGCATAGATATTGTGTGAGACACATAGAGGCCAATTGGAGAAAAAAGGATAAGAGATCTAAACTTATGTCTAAGATATTGTGGTGGTGTGCATGGAGAAGCTACAAAGAGGAGTTGGATGATCATTTGAAGACATTAGGTCAACTGTCTGAAGAAGCAATAGATCATTTGTTGCATTTTTCAATACAAACTTGGTGTAGAGTTTTTTTTTACACTGTTTGCAAGAATAGTAAGGTGGAAAATAATTTGGTTGAGTCATTCAACTCTTGGATATTGGAAGCAAGACACAAACCAATAATTGGGATGCTTTAGAATATAAGAATCAAAGTTATGAACAAGTTTGATGACTTGGAAATGTGAATGGAGTCCAACACCTACTGAAATTTACAATGAATTCTTGAAGATTGCTAATGTGTGTGAATTAAATTTCAATGGAGATGATGTATTTGAGGTAAGTGATGGAATTGGCAGGCATATTGTCAATTTGGCAGCTAAGAAATGCATCTGTAGGATATGTGATCTTACTGTAATACCATGTCCCCATTCAATCAAGGCACTTCTTTACAAGAATCTTGATCCATTGAAAGAAATACACGATGGTACTCTAAGGAGACATATCTTTTGAATTACCATTATAAGCTACAGTCAGTGCCTGGTCAAAAATTTTGGAAAATAGAAGCAGAAGAATCAATGGAACCAGTAAATTTAGCTAGCAAATCTAGAATGAATAGGAAAAGAGATAAAGATGAAGCACTTAAAAGATAAACATAGTGGGTTGCACCAAGAAGAGGGAAAAATGACATGTTCAACCCGTGGGATTCTTGGACACAATGCTAGAGGTTGTCATAAGGTAACACACTTCATTTGCTATGTAAACGGTTATTTGTTAGAGTCTTGCAATTGTGAGGGTAAAAAATATTATCAATTTATCTTGTAATTGTGATAATTCTTTTATTTTATCAGTTTAATCAAAATAGTGAAGAAGGCACTTCTAAGACTGGACAGATTAAGAATAAGAAGCAAAAGGTAAATACTTTTTGTTTAGTATTCACTTATTTTAGAATGTGATGCTTCAATATTGCTTTAGTATTATATTCATTATAATGTTATCACATGGATAAGCAATGCCACAAGGGAAAAAGGCAAACAAAGGAGAGGCATATGACACTAATTGATGAAGAAGATGTTGAGCCTAGCCCTCCCAGATCTCTAAATGATGCAACAGTAGAGGACTTTCCCTTGACAGCTCCACAGCCTAGTCAAGATTGTGCATCAGATGAAGATTTTGTCTTAAAGTTGAGGATGACATACCCTGGAATCCAAGAAGTGTTTCAGAGTTGAAGTCTAGAATCCAACAAAGACAGAAAGAAGCATAACCTACTGGATCAAGACAAATCAATTTTCTTGGTGATGGTCTGACTGTACCAGGTGACTATGCACCAAAAGGACCTACATGGAAGGGGAATGCATCTGAAACTGGAAAAATGTTAGAGCAATTAAGAAAGGAAAAGGTATGAAAGCACTGATGTAATTTAGTAACTTATTTTAGAGTGTGATGCTTAGGTATTATACTGTAATCATTTTGGTCTTTTATCAGATGGATAGTCAAGATTGTGCATCAGATGAAGATTTTGGTCTTGAAGTTGAGGATGACATGCCATGGAAGTCAAAAGGTTTTTTAGAGTTGAAGTCTAGAATCCAACAAAGACAGAAACAAGCACAACCTAGTGGATCAAGACAAATCAACTTCCTTGGTGATGGTCCGACTGTACCAAGTGACTTGTATGCACCAAAAAGGCTTACATGGAAGGGCAATGCATCTATTACTGGAAGAATGTTGGAGCAATTAAGAGTGGAAAATATTAATACAAAGAAGGGTAATGGCAAGGCACAACTGTGACGAGTGTAGTAATGAAGACAATATTTTGTTATTTTGTTGCATCTTTTTGAGATACTAATGTCAACACAAACATGTTTATGTGTTTAAAAGCTTTTCGTATTTGCACTAACTTCTTATAGAATATGTACTGAACTAACTACTCTATGTTCAAATCAGTTTTTTGTTAATATATATGAAGTGTTCGTCAATATATATGTAATGTTAAGAATCAGTTTCTTTTCAATATTTGATCTTGCAATTTTGTTCAGGTTCTATGACTATGTAAAAGAAAGATCATGTGTGATTAGTACAAATATTAACATTACTTCAACGACTAAACATTACTTCATATTACATCAGTGCTTAGGAAATTCATTACAACACCAAATAATCATAACTTCATGAACATCACAAAAGACACTAAACACTAACAACCGAATTCCCTACACACTAACAACTGATTTGGAAAGTAAACACTAACAACGAATTCAGTGTCATTAATGCAACTACAAATCCAACAAAAAGAAACATGAAATCATAAATTTGTGTTTTATCTTGTGATACTTGTCTTCAAATGTCCTAACTTTTTCCACTTCTAAATCATTAGGTTCCTCCAATGTAGTAATTTTTTTAGACAAATGACCTCCTTCAATCTTTAAATTTTTCATAGCAATCTTCAAGTTCTCCATTTTAATCTTCAAATTTTCCATTTCAATCTTTGAATTATCCATTTCAATCTTGACATCTTTCAATGACAACTCCAAATTACATAGGTAAGTTATTTCGGGAAAAGCTTGGTCTTCCCATTCCCAATATCCACATGAAGAAAACTGCCATAGCAGTCAAAAATACGATAATAACAATAATTAAAGATGAAAAAATTGAATAATAGGAAGAAATCAGTTCATATACTTACATCCAGACGAGGACATCTGAAAAATATTCTTCCCGAATTTAATGTAGTACTTGAGATCAGTGTTTTGACCACCAAACCACAAGAAGATTTTCTTTGAGACGAATAACTATTTTGTGACATCAGATGTGAAGGAAAGAACAATCAGAGGGAAGGAAAATGAAGAACAATCGGATGAGAAGTTAATGGGTAAAGGGGAATGGGTTATATGCTAAGAGGGGTCGGGGCATAGGTTTAAAATGGGGAACAAGTCGTTTTTTAAGATTCGGGTTAATTTAAGTTGATTAAGGGATTTTTGTCAACATAGGGGCACAAGTGATGAAATGAGTAACGGTAGGGGTAAGAATAACTTAATTTTAATGGCGAGGGCTTAGTCAACCAAGAAAATAAAGTTGAGGGGTATTTTTGACCCTTTTCCCCATATATATTGCTAGCACTTTCATTCCTTACCCACACAAAATAACATAATGTTGGATTATTTCATACATGATCATCGATATGGTGAACAAAAATAACAAAAAAATTAGAATTTACGTGGAAGTTTTTGTTTTCCCCAATAGCGTGGAACAATAGCTTTGGTCAGGTTTCTTTTTCTCTCTTTTAATAATAATAATAATGAATTAAAAGAGTTAAATCTCACTTACCTATTTTAAAATATATGGGCCAAGTGGTATAGGGTATTAAATAAATTATAAACTTAGCTCATTAACCACCAATTAAATTAATTATCTAAAATTATCCGTCAATTAAATAACTGTAGTTACCGAATAGTTCAATATTTCAAAAAAAATGATCTTCTGGGTCATTACAGAGTGGTACAAGTGTGTTATTATGACCCTTAGATGAGAGAAATGAAGTATGGCTAAGTCATTATATTAGCAAGAGCATTAAGGGGTATATCCAAGATCGTATGTAGTAAGACAAGGTTCTAATTGTTTTTTCATGTCTGCCTAGGTAGTATAGTTGAGTTACGTATGTGGAGTAGGATGATGTAAGTATTATTTATTATTCTTAAGAGTTTTGTTGAATGGATCATATATTGTCTATAATGAGCCTCTTAAATATAGTTCAAGTATCCTCTGGTTAGGTAAATATGAAATTAGAAGGACTGTATTAGTGGGCTTAGCAGGAGAAGTCAGATTATTAAGACCTAGATAAGGTGGCTTTATAAGTCAATGCAGGTAATGATTATAGAAAGACTTCTATAGAAGCATGAAGAAGTTAAGAGAAGCAGCTTAGAAAGAAGTCCTAGAAGGAATGTTAGTGCCTCAGCATGAAGAATTCTGTAGCCATGAGATTAGCATGTCCCAAGTATTAGAGTAAAATAAATATAGACTAGTTTAGAGATGATGTAATAGATCCATAGTTTTAAAGTGTCAGCTTCAGACCTAAGGGGGAGATGATGAGATGAGAAACCAAGCTAAGTGTTAAGAATCAAATAGTGCTGTGTTCAGAAAGAGTTATAGTGTTATATCAATCTATTCATACTCTCACATATTCATCAAAGCTCAGTCATTACAACATCCTGTTGATGTTTCTAATATCAGAATTGTGTCCATGACATATGCTCATACACTTCAGATAGATCCACATCTATGCTCAGTTCTCGGAATGAGGGGCAAAGACTTTAGACCACTGATCTCAATCTTACTCCATCAAATTTATGGATATCAGCCTCATGATATGAACCTATTCTTATAATTACTTGTGTCTCATAGTATGCTTAGTCTCGCAAATTTATGATGTACCCTCAATGGCTAACAAAATAATATTCTGTCATGCATATTTTTATATCAGATTTTTTGAACGAATTAAGCTTATGATCTTTCTATCTAAGCTCTCTCAATGATCCTTTTTCAATTATGATAGTGATGTTGATAATAATAGTCGAGTAATGATAGATGGGAGAGAGTTGATGCTCCTATTGTGATTCTTAGAAAGTTCATGTCATGAGCTTTAATCTTAAAATTTTATTTGAGCGTTTGTGCTAAGCGTGCTCGAGTCCAGTTTCAAAACTATTAGTATGAATCAGTTCCACTTACTTTTCCCTTCTATTCTCAGTTTAACCATCATTCGAGGATGAATGATCCAAAATGAAAGATATTTTAACACCCTTAAAATTTCTAAGTTAAGACCCGAACCATTCTTCATTTACGTATAACATCATTTCGAATGATTCTTAATTGTTCTTAGGTGCTGAGGTCAATTCTTTAGTGTGGGAATGATTTTGGATATGAATTAAGGTCACTGGAATCTCCTAGCACAAAGTTGAGTTGAAAGTTTTCTTACTGATTGAGTTTCAATATAAGATTTTACTTGGGTTAACTTCAAATGACCATATATCTCAAAATATAATAGATTAGGTATCCCATGATCTATCAAATTAAAGGTCTATGAGTCCTCTTTCCAACACCACTGTAATGACCTTGAAGGTCAATTTTGGTTATTTTTGAAAAATGACCATTTTCTCCTCCCGAGAGTTGTCCCGAGTCATGTTTGGCTGATATCCGATGTTAGTTTTGTGAAAATTCTTGTTAAGCTGTGGTTTTTGAAAAAAATTGAATTCTAAAGCTTAAGTTGTCAAAATGTGAATTTTGAGGTCATTCGGAGTTTTGGATCTCGGATGGGGATTCCGTCGATTTCATCAGCTTCAGAATGTGGAATTTGGTCTAGGAGAGTTGACGGAATCAGTTTTGGGGCTATATCATGGATTTGAGGTCAAAGTTGGAAAATTATAAAATTTAGATCATAGGGTTGACTTTGGTCAACATTCGGAGATAGGATGCTCAGAATTTGATTCCAACAACTCCGTTGGATTCGCATGATGATTTTAGGCCTAGAGGTGGCCTTGGTTGAATTTTGAGAGATTCCGAGTTTGATTTGAGTTTTTGAAGCTTAAATTAGTTTCGTTGTGCTTTATCGGGTTTCGGGTCAAGGAGACCTCAAATCCAAATTTCGAAGGTTCCATTGAGTCCGGAACGTTGATTTAAGTAGTGTTGCATATCTGGTTTGTGTGGTCGGAGTTCTGAACGAATCTCGAGGGTCCATTTGAAGACTTGTTGAATTACAGAAAAATTGTTGGTTTCTGGTTCTATGTCTGGTGTATTTTGACCTCCGCGTTCGTGGAGGTTCCCTTGTCTTGACCTCCGCGTTTGCGGATGGTTTGTGTGTTTTTCCCCGCGTTCGCAGAGGTAGTGTGCGCATTCGCGGAGTTCATTAATGCCTGAAACAGTGTTAAATCGGGATTTTGCCCATTCCTTCCATTTTTAACATTTTGGAGCTCTCTTGGGCGATTTTTGAAGAGGCTTTTGTTGAGAATTAGTGTGGGTACGTGATTTTAACCCTTGGCTTTGATTACCCAATGTTTTCAATATGATTTTTACTTGGAAATTGGGTTTTTAAAATGGAAAATTTGGGGGTTTTGATTGAACTCGATTTTGTGATAAAGTAAGGATTGTGGGCTATTTTGAACTCCGGTTTCCAAATGGTTTTCAATATTGGGTTGCTAATACCTTGAGGATCATTGTCATGTAAGAATTTCCGGATTCAAACCCCGTTTTTGAAATCGGACTTTTTGGTTCCGAATTTCGTGTTCTTGGCATTGTTAGACCCAAATTTTGATTGAGTTTCATAATTTGAATAGATTGTGTTACTTTGGATTGCTTTCGGAAAGGAAAAGCTCCGGTTGTTGATTGATTGCGAATTCGATTAAGGCAAGTGAACTCTTAAAACCTTGTAAATCTCTTAGACTTCCGACTTCCTTTCTTGATTGCGTTCGGGAGTAATGGGATTGAGGTATGGGTGAATTCTTGTATGAATCAATCTAAAATTGATCGACGGGGTAATAAAATGGTTTTGTGTGCTAAAGTGATAGGCTATGAACTTGATATTGTTGTGTAATTGATGAATTTCTATGATATCCTCGATGTGATTATGAACGTGTTAAATATGTCTTTTGCTCATCGTGAACTATGGGACTAGACTTGAAAGCTCTTGCTTAGCAATCGATCCTACTTGTGATGGAAGTAGTAGTGAAATGGAGACTAGGCAATTGATCTTGTTTTGGTTGATGTATTTGATGATGTTAATATATTGTTGATAGTGTGACGTGATTTGCATTGATATGAATTGTGTTGTGACTGTGAGAACTAACATTCTTCTCATTATTTGTGTGAACATGCTTGTGTGCTTTGGTTCTTGAAACACTATGATGAGACATTTTAATGATTATGCCGATGGGAAATGGTTCCTGCAAGTAATGATTATGCCGATGGGAAATGGTTCCGGCGAGTGATGGTTTATGCCGATGGGAAGTGGTTATGGTGATGCCGATGAGAAATGGTTCCGGCGATTGATGATTATGCTGATGGGAAATGGTTCCGGCGGATACCTGGTCTATGTATGGCCCCTGCGGGTTCCTGTTTTAGATTTCAACGGATGTGTATCGTAGGACAGACATGCATTACTCTACTTGTCATTGCATTGCATCATATTGTCTGATCCTTGTTATTGTGGTTTATATTTATGCCTTGTGACTTTGGGATTGATATGTTGATACTGAGATGGTTTTTTTTCCCGTTGATGTTGTTGAACTGTTGTTGACTTTTGTATTATTTGAACTGTGGATTGGAATATGTTAGGTTGGGCTGATTTTCTGTGCAGGATGTAGTTATCGGAGGTTCGGTTGGAAGTCAGGGTTTCATAATTCTATTAGATTTACTTCATTTTATTATTTGATTTGCTGGGTACCGTGTTGTTTGTTACTCACCTTTGCTTCTACACTTGTGTAGGTGCCGAGCCCGGACCGTGATTTAGCCTTTCTTCTCCTTCTCCGAGGCTTTTTGAGGACATTCGAGAGGTTGTCGTTCGATGCTGGCGATCTCTCTCGGCCTTTTTACTTTTTGCTTTGTTTCTATTTGAGATTCAAGGACTTGAGACATGTACTTTCTTTTAACTTCTGTAACAGTGGCATGTACATCTGACAACCAGTCTTAGGTTGGTTTTGTTTAAGTTAAAAGACTTTTGCTTGATTCTTCTCTTCTTTATTTATGCTATTTTTCTGTATTGTTGGGTTTAAGCTAACTTGTCCTGGTGGGATAGGACAAGTGCCATCACACTCGGTTTTTGGGTCGTGACAATTGGTATCAGAACTCAGGTTTCATAGGTCTCACGTGTACAAGCCAAGTCTAAGTAGAGTCTCGAGGATCAGTACAGAGACGTCTATACTTATCTTCGATAGGCTATGAGGACTGTTAGGAAACTTCTTTCATTTCATTCTCTCTTGTCGTGCTGAGTGTCGCATGTTGTTTTGGTAGATGGCGAGGACCAGAGCTTCTGTTTCGAGCGATTGAGGGGAGGCAGTGCCCGAGGTAGTGGTTGAGGCCCCAGTCAGAGGTCGGGGTAGAGCCTGAGTTGGAGGTCGTGCTCGTGGAGTAGCACGTGGGAGCTGTCGGTGTTCAAGATCCGGTGGGTCAGCCACAATTGCTTCCCGTGCAATTATCGGTGCACAAGATGCTCCAGATGTAGTTCTGACAGTGGAGTTCCAGAAGTATTATGAGAGGTTTCAGAGGATGAAAGCACCCCAGTTTTAGGGTGGTAAGAGTGAGGATGCTTATGAGTTTCTGACCTTGTGCCGTAAGATGCTTAAGGCGGTGAGGATGGTGGATGCTAGGGGTGTCCTTTTTTATGCTCTCCAGCTCCGTGGGCCAGCCAGGGAGTGGTGGAGGTCTTGGGTGCATTCCATGCCTGCGGGATCTCCTCTTGTTGAGTGGGCCGCTTTCTCCAATGCTTTTTGTGATCGCTTCATTCCTTGGAATGTGCGTGAGGAGAGCAGGCTGAGGTTTGAGTGTTTGACTCAGGGTGGCATGTCAATGGCGGAGTACAAGGCACGTTTCTGTCAGCTGTCTCATCATGCCACATATGTGGTTCCAGATGAGGGTGAGAGGGTCCGCGGATTTGTGAGAGGTTTGACTTTCTCCATCAGATCTTATGTGTTCAGATCGTCCCGTGAGGGTGCTTCCTTCCAGTCCATCGTGAGTATCGCCAGAGAGGCGGAGCTGTTGGTTCGAGAGGAGTTGGAGGATTCCAAAAGGGCCCGTTCTAGTGGTCAGTTTTTTGGTGCCTCGTCTGGAGGCAGAGGTTCTCAGAGAGGTGGTACTTCATTTCAGCGTCAAAGGCCGATTCATGCTTCCATGCCAGCGGCCGAGGGTGGACAGGTGTCCCGTGGGTCTCACAGTTCCGGCCAAGGTGGCCGTGGTACTTCGTCTGGTTCATCACAACAGATCACCGTTCCGAGGTTGTGTTATACTTGTGGGGATCCAGGTCATTTGATGTGATAGTGTCCTCTAGAGACTCATTCAGGACCCCATCGTACTTACTCCGTAACTCAAGAGAGAGATCTAGCACCTCCGGCTAGAGGACGAAGTAGGGGTCAGACAGCAGGTAGAGGCGGCAGAGCTTCGGGTAGTGGTGTTGTGGCTTAGCATAGAGGTAGAGGTGTGGCTCAGACAGGAAGTGGTAGAGGAGCTCAGTGTTATGCTTTTCCAGGGAGACCCGAAGTTGAGTCTTTTGATGCAGTCATCACAAGCATTGTTCCAGTCTGCCATCGAGATGTGTCTGTATTATTTGATCCAGGGTCTACTTTCTCCTATGCGTCTACCTATTTTGCATCTGAGTTTGATTTGGTATGTGATCATATGCTTGTGCCTGTGCATGTTTCTACATCCGTGGGTGAGCCCTTAGTGGTAGACTGAGTGTATCGATCCCATCCTGTTTCTTTGGCTGGGTACGACACTTGGGTAGACTTGATTGTTCTGGGGATGGTAGATTTTGATGTGATTTTGGGTATGGATTGGCTTTCTCCCTATCATGGGATTCTAGATTGTCATGCTAAGAATGTCATCTTAGCGATTCCTGGTGTTCTGAGGGTAGAGTGCAAGGGTACTAGTGGTTCTTACCCTAGTAAGATTATCTCCTGCATTCGAGCCCAGAGGTTGATTGATAGGGGGTGTTTGTCCTATTTGGCTTTTATTCGGGATACTAGTGTTGAGTCACCTCCCATGGAGTCCATTCCTGTGGTTCAAGAGTTTGCTGATGTGTTCTCTACTGATCTTCCTGGTGTCCTTCCGGATAGGGACATTGATTTTTCTATTGACTTGGAGCCGGGCACTAAGCCCATCTCTATTGCCCAGTATCTATGGCTCCGGCTGACTTGAAAGAGTTGAAGGATAAGTTGTAGGACTTGTTCAGAAAAGGGTTTATTCGCCCTAGTGTGTCACCTAGGGAGCACCGGTTCTCTTTGTTAAGAAGAAAGATGGCTCTATGAGGATGTGCATCGATTATAGGCAGTTGAACAAGGTAACTATTAAGAAAAAATATTCTCTTCCTCGCATTGATGATTTGTTTGATCAGCTTCGGGGCGCGACATTGTTTTCTAAGATTGACTTGAGGTCCGGCTATCACCAGTTGAAGATTAGGCCATGGGATATTCCTAAGACAGCTTTTCAGACTCGTTATGGCCACTACAAGTTCTTGGTGATGTCTTTTGGGCTGACTAACGCTCATGCGGCGTTTATAGAGTTGATGAACGAAGTGTTCCGTCCGTACTTGAATTCCTTTGTGATCATGTTCATTAATGACATTTTGATATATTCCCAGACTGAGGAGGATCATCCCCGTCACTTGAGATTGGTCCTTCAGACTTTGAGGGAGCAGAAGTTGTATGCCAAGTTCTCCAAGTGTGAGTTTTGGCTTTATTCCGTGGCATTCTTAGGATATATGGTGTCCAAGGAGGGTATTAGGGTTTATCCAGTCAAGATTGAGGCAGTTAAGGGCTGGACGAGGACTACTTCTCCTACCGAGATTCAGAGTTTTGTGGGGTTAGCAGGCTACTACAAATAGTTTATGCATAGCTTCTCTACTAATGCAGCGCCATTGACTAGATTGACTCAGAAGACTACGGATTTTCATTGGTCCGATGAGTGTTAAGCGAGCTTTCAAAAGCTCAAGGCCCTATTGACTTCAGCTTCTATGTTGACTTTGCCTGAGGAGGGTGTGGGTTTTTTACCGTGTATTGTGATGCCTCCGAAGTTGGTTTAGGAGGTGTATTGATGTAAAAAGGGAAGATTATTACATATGCTTCTAGACAGTTGAAGGCTCATGAGAAGAACTATCCTACCCATGATTTAGAGCTTGCGGCGGTAGTATTTGTACTTAAGTTGTGGTGGCACTACTTGTATGGAGTTCATTGTGAGGTCTTCACCGATCATCAGAGTCTTCAGTACATCTTTAGTTAGAGGGATATGAATTTGAGACATCGTAGATGGCTTGAGATACTGATGGACTATGATATGACTATTTTGTACCATCCTGGGAAGGCCAATGTGGTGGTTGATGCTTTGAGTAGGAAGGCTCCTAGTATGGGGAGTCTCACCGCGATCAGTGTTGATATGAGGCCATTGGCTAGGGATGTTCAGAGGTTAGCCAACAACTTTGTCAGGTTGCAGGTTTCTGAGGAGAGCGGTGGTTTGATTGTGTTTATTGAGGCCCGCTCTTCCTTAGTTGAGCAGATTTGTGAGCGCCAGTTCGAGGATGAGAAGTTGTGTCTCATTCGAGACAAGGTGATGAGAGGTGAAGCCAAGGGGGCTGCACTTGACTCTGATGAAGTATTTAGAATTGGAGGTCGGATTTGTGTGCCCAAGGTGGGCGACCTTATTAGACTGATTCTAGAGGAGGCCCATTGTTCTAGATATTCTATCCATCCGGCGATAGCGAAGATGTATCATGATCTGAGTCAGCATTACTGGTGGTATGGCATGAAGAGGGATATAGCAGACTTCGTATCTAGATGTTTGACCTGTAAACAAGTCAAGTGTCAGCACCAGCGCCCCAGAGGTGTGTCTCAGAGGATGCCCATTCATGCTTGGAAGTGGGAGCGGATCACTATGGATTTTGTTGTGGGTTTACCTACCACCGTGGGTGGTTATGATTCTATTTGGGTGGTTGTTGATTGGCTGACTAAGTCCACTCATTTCATTCCAGTTCCAGTGAAGTATACAGCGGAGAAGTTAGCCCAGCTCTATATCAATCAGATTGTTAGAATTCATGAGGTGTCAAAATCTATAGTCTCGGATCAGGGTTCTTTGTTCACCTCGCATTCATGGAGAGCTTTACAACATGGTTTGGATACTCGGCTTGATATGAGCACAACCTTTCACCCTCAGACAGACGATCAGTTCGAGTGGATGATTCAGGTGCTTGAGGATATGTTTCGTGCTTGTGTGATTGACTTTGGCGCTAGGTGGGATCAGCATTTTCCCCTAGCAGAGTTTGCCTACAACAACAACTATCATTCCAGCAATCAGATGGCCTCTTTTGAGGCGTTGTATGGCAGACGGTGTAGATCATTAATTGGATGGTTTGATTCTATAGAGATGGATTCCATAGACACTAACTTGCTTAGAGATGCCATGGATCAGGTTCGTTTGATTCAGGGTAGGCTGTTGACTGCTCAGAGTCGGCAGAAGAGTTATGCTGATCGGAGAGTCCAAGACTTAGTGTTCATGGAGGGAGATAATGTTTGGCTCCGAGTATCACCCATGAAGGGTGTTATGCGGTTTGGAAAGAAGGGAAAACTTAGCCCTAGAGTCATTGGTCCTTTTGATATTTTGGACCGAGTGGGAGAGGTGGCTTATAAGTTGGCCTTACCACCTAGTTTGTCAACTGTGCATCCTGTGTTTCATGTCTCTATGCTTCGGAAGTACATCCTGGATGAGTCGCATGTGATTACACTCGATTATGTGGAGTTGGGTCCTGATTTGACTTATGAGGAGGAGCCTACAACTATTCTTGATAGACAGGTCCTTAAGTATAGGACCAAGGAGATTGCTTCAGTGAAGGTGCAGTGGGGTCACCGTTCAGTTGGAGAGGCTACCTGGAGTCCGAGTCTGACATGCGTGCCAGATATCCTTAGCTTTTCGAGGCTTTAGGTACTTTCTTTTACTTGATGTTCGAGGACGAACATCGTTTTTAGTGGTGGACATTGTAATGACCTGAAGGTCAATTTTGTTTATTTTTGTAAAATGACCATTTTACCCCTCCCGAGAGTAATCCCGAGTCATGTTTGGCTGATATCCGATGTTAGTTTTGTGAAAATTCTTGTTAAGTTGTGGTTTTCGGAAAAATTTGAATTATAAAGGCTTAAACTTGTCAAAATGTGAAGTTTGAGGTCATTCGGAGTTTCGGGTCTCGGATGGGCATCAGCTCCAGAATGTGGAATTTGGTCCAGGAGAGTTGACAGAATCAATTTTGGGGCTGTATCATGGATTTGAGGTCGGAAGTTGGAAAATTGTGAAATTTTGATCATAGGGTTGACTTTGGTCAATATTCGGAGATCGGATGCTCGTAATTTGATTCTGACACCTCCGTTGGATTCGGGGGATGATTTTAGGCCTAGGGGTGGCCTTGGTTGAATTTTGAGAGGTTCTGAGTTTGATTTGAGTTTTTGAAGCTTAAGTTAGCTTCGTTGTGCTTTATCGGGTTCCTGGTCAAGTAGACCAGGAATCCAAATTCCGACGGTTCCATTGAGTTTGGAACGTCGATTTTAGTAGGGTTGTATATCTAATTTGTGTGCTCGGGGTTTCAAACGAATCCCGAGGGTCCATTCGCTGAAAAATTGCTGGATTCTGGTTCTGTGTCTATTGTATTTTGACCTCCGCGTTCGCGGAGGTATGTTGCCCGCGTTCATTGAGGGTCCCCTGTCTTGACCTCCACGTTTGCGGAGTAGGGCCCGCATTTGTGGAGGGTCTGTGTGTTGTTCTTCGCGTTCGCGGAGTTCACTAATGTCTAAAACAGTGTTAAGTCGGGATTTTGCCCATTTCCTCCATTTTTAACATTTTGGAGCTCTCTTGGGCGATTTTTAAAGAGACTTTTCTTGGGAATCAGTGTGGGTACGTGATTTTAACCCTTGGCTTTGATTACCCAATGTTTTAAACATGATTTTTACTTGAAAATTGGGTTTTTAAAATGGAAAATTGGGGTTTTGATTGAACTCCGATTTTGTGATAAAGTAAGGATTGTGGGCTATTTTGAACTCTGTTTTGCAAATGGTTTTCACTATTGGGTTGCTAATACCTTGAGGATCATTGTCATGTAAGAATTTCCGGATTCAAACCCCATTTTCGAAATCAGACTTTTGAGTTGTTCTACCTTTTCTTTCCGAATTTCATGTTCTTGGCATTGTTAGACCCAAATTTTGATTGGGTTTCATAATTTGAATAGATTGTGTTGCTTTGGATTGCTTTCGGAAAGGAAAAGCTCCGGTTGTTGGTTGATTGCGAATTCGATTACGGCAAGTGAATTCTTAAAACCTTGTGAATCTCTTAGACTTCCGACTTCCTTTCTTGATTTCGTTGGGAAGTAATGGGATTGAGGTATGGGTGAATTCTTGTATGAATCAATCTAAAATTGACCGGCGGGGTAATAAAATGGTTTTGTGTGCTAAAGTGATAGGCCATGAACTTGATATTGTTGTGTAATTGATGAGTTTCTATGATATCCTCGATGTGATTATGAACGTGTTGAATATGTCTTTTGCTCATCGTGAACTATGGGACTAGACTTGAAAGCTCTTTCTTAGCAATCGATCCTACTTGTGATGGAAGTAGTAGTGAAATGGAGACTAGGCAATTGATCTTGTTTTGGTTGATGTATTTGATGATGTTGATATATTGTTGATAGTGTGACGTGATTTGCATTGATATGAATTGCGTTGTGACTTTGAGAACTAACATTCTTCTCATTATTTGTGTGAACATGCTTGTGTGCATTGGTTCTTGAAACACTATGATGATTATGCCGATGGGAAATGGTTCCTGCAAGTAATGATTCTGCTGATGGGAAATGGTTCCGGCGAGTGATGGTTTATGCCGATGGGAAATGGTTTCGGCGATGCCGATGGGAAATGGTTCCGGTGGATACATGGTCCATGTGTGGCCCCCATGGGTTTCGGTCTGAGATTTCAGCGGATGTGTATCTTAGGATAGACATGCACTACTCTACTTGTCATTGCATTACATCATATTGTCTGATCCTTGTTATTGTGGTGTTATATTTATGCCTTGTGACTTTGGAATTGATATGTTGATATTGAGATGGGTTTTTTTTCGTTGATGTTGTTGACGTATTTTTTACTTTTGAATTATTTGAACTGTGGATTGGAATCTGTTAGGCTGGGCTGATTTTCTGTGCAGGTTGTAGTTATCGGAGGTTCGGTTGGAAGTCAGGGTTTTGTGATTCTATTAGATTTACTTCGTTTTATTAGTTGATTTGCTGGGTACCATGTTGTTTGGTACTCACCCTTGCTTCTACACTTGTGTAGGTGCCGAGCCCGGACTGTGATTCAGCTTTTCTTCTCCTTCTCCGAGGCTTTTTTAGGACATTCGAGAGGTAGTCGTTCGATGATGGGGATCTCTCTCGGCCTTTTTACTTTTCGCTTTGTTTCTATTTGAGATACAAGGACTTGAGACCTGTACTTTCTTTTAACTTCTGTAATAGTGGCTTGTACATGTGACAACCAGTCTTGGATTGGTTTTGTTTAAGTTGAAAGACTTCCACTTTATTCTTCTCTTCTTTATTTATGCTATTTTTTCGTATTGTTGGGTTTAGGCTGACTTATCCTGGTGGGATAGGGCAAGTGCCATCACACCCGGTTTTTGGATCGTGACAGCCACTAAGTTTGCTCCATTTCAAATTCAGAGTAAAACGTTATGCCCGTTTTAATAAAGCCCTGTCAAGCAGTTGAAGTTCTATGGATGGAAACTACGAACGGTGGAATGTTCCGCGAACCGTAGAGCCATCCTTGAAGGCTGACTGCAATTTTTTCAGCAACGTCTTGCATTGTTCTGGGGTTAATTTGATCCTTTCCCAAGATTTTTAACCATATTCTATGTCGTTTTAGAGTGTTTTAACTGAGTATATCATTCAACTAACTAGTTTTCCTCTCAAAATCATCAATCTAAACATTCAAGTATCTGGAAATTGTCTTAAACTCACCTAGGGTTCCTTTTCTCCATCAAGAACCCTAAAACTTCCATGTCAAATATTCAAGATACAAAGAGAAACTTTTCATCTAAGGTTTTCACTTGTTCTTCCCTCAAGATCAAGCCACAAGATTCCAAGCTTAAAGATTTCCTCCAAGAAAGGTAATGTTCTTCCTCAAGCTCAAAATAAATCAAGTGTCCACCAAAGTTTCTAGTCTAAAAGCTTCATAATCAAGTATGTAAGGCTATCATAGTATTGAACTGAGTTAGTTCTTACGCCCTACATCTATCTAAATTCAGTAAAAGAATAATCTAGGGTTTTATCCTGGATTTTAAGTATTCTTGAGATGAGTAGTATCATTGAGTTCTGAGTTCTTGATTAATGAGTATTGAGTTTTTTATATTGTTATTGAGATCCTTGAATTTGTTTGTTCATGTCTATGTTTTAGCATGAACCCTATTTTGAGAATCTTTTAAAACAAATATTTTTGTCTTAAACTGATTTTTTGAGAAAGCAAAGATGAGTTTTGAGAATGAATTTTACACATGATTTGAGTAAGAGTATAAGAGAACTAAGTATTCCCAAATGTATCACTTTTTAAATTGAGTTAATGAGTTTACAGATATTTCAGAGCAATTACCTCTTTTAAGAGAATATTTTGATCAATTTTCTCAAATTGAGAAGGAGTATGTTTTATACATTTTAGCATGAATATATATTTATTGGGAGTAGTATTGAGCACCGATATGAGGATGAGTTCAGATAACTCATATTCCTCATAAATCATGTAGTCAACATGGGCGATGTATCATACTTTTTAGATGACTCCTTATTGCTTTCGAGCAGAGCTTTAGTGGATCAATGATGAGTTGAGTTTGTTCTACACCCCGGCAAGGTATAAGACAATTCTGACTGCGTGGACGAGACGTTGTATTATCACGAGGCTCATTGTGATGGTGGTCGGTTAGAGAAACTCCTAAGTAAAGTATAGTAAGGTATATTTTGATTTATATATTTTAGTTCAGTATTTGCTATTATTGCATCCTTACATTAAGAGCTTAAATAATATTTCATCATGATTTATACTATATTTAAACTGAGTTACCTTCAGACTTTCAGTTTAGTTTTTGTTATTCAGCAATATTACATACTCGTACATTCAATGTACTGATGTCATTCGACATGCATCTTTTAATGATGCAGATTCAGGTACTTAGGATCCTCAACAAGAGTTCCATTGAGATCACTTCATCAGATCGTCAGCTTTTGAGTAAAGCATTTTTGCTTCCGGAGGACTCCAGTTTTTATAAGCTTTTAGTAGTACCATTTTAAGGTGTCATGGGTCTTGTCCCGACATTCATATTTATACAGTAGAGGCTTCATAGATAAACAGTTTTGGAAAGTCTTTCAGTTTCAGATGTTTTATTTAAAACTTTTGTTTCATACTCAGTATATTCGGAGAGTCTTGAGATTCAGTAAACTCTTGTTAAATGTTTCTTTCAATTTGATGCTTATGTATGCTTGAGTTAGTCTTCTGCTTGTAGTCAGCCAAGATGAGAGTTCACTTGGGACCAACAACGGTTCTCGAGTGTTGGCTACGTCCAGGATGTAGGCTAAGGTAGTAACACTTTTCCCCATGAAAATTTAGATAAATACTACAAAAATAATATTCTAAGTAATATATATAAATACTACTTCAGTCGTGCTAGGCACTGTCCTAAGAAACTATTTCAGCAATGTGAAATGTTTCTTCAAAATTAAATAGGTTTTCTCTAATTAATTAGAGGATACACGAATCAACAAAATATAAGTAATACAAAATAAGCTAGTCAGAAGAGGATATTAAACGTTTTCTAAGAATTACTCACTTATTAAGTTATGTATCCTCAAGACTCATCAACTTATTTATTGGTGTCACGATCCAGATCGCCGTGAGTGGCACCCATACTAAACCACCCGGTGAGAGAACCATCTACTAATCCAATCTGAAAGATATATCAGTCTTAACTAACAATTTAAACCAATTGCAGATTCAATTCTATTAAATAAAATTCGTTATTAAACACTATGTGAAAATCAACTCCCCTAGAATTTGAAAGTCGAAATATCAAAACTATAAAATAATCAAGAATAGAGGATGCAAACCAAAAATCAAAAATCAATAAACTAAAAATGTCTAAGTTCGAACAGATGTACTAAGAGATAAAGAGGAATTTATAGATGTCTGGAAGAAATAGTTTACCCTTGAATTTAGATAATATCGGTCTCACAATTGAGGTTACGAAATAGCCGCCTGAAACGCCCTGTACTTAACAAAGAAAGAGTTAGTACAATATCTGTGCACAACCCACAATGTACTGATAGGATGATCAGCCAGCTCCAAAAATATGTATATAAACAAGTAACTGAAGCATAATAATACTAGACAACACATGCATAAAAATTTATAAACCATGTCAGCAATGCAACAGACTCGCAGTCACCAATATCCTGACTTAACCTCTGGCATGAAAATGTCCCACATTATCACAGCAACAAATATTCGATTCTCTCATGGAACCCACACTCTCACAAAATGTTAATATATCGACGTGGTACCCTAGCCAATAGAATGATATCTTGTATTAAGCGTGATACCCGACTCAATCATTATTATTGTGATCCAGTGTGGTACCCAACGGGCGCGAAGCTACATTGTGTTGAAGGTGTCCAAGCAGACATTCTTCGTCAAAAAGTTATACTGTGTATATAGGTACAATGTTATTTAATATGGTTATATATTAAATTTTGGACACCCTTTCAACAAGTTGGTGGGGTAGCTTAGTGGTAGAAGGCTCCATGAAGAGTCAAGGCATGCGACCATGCGTACGTAGGTTCTATTTATGCAAGCTGCAAGTAGTTACATTTATTATTTCAAAAAGTTTTAAGTAAGTAATTCCTCACCTCTTAAATTAAGGGAAAAGGGCCAAAAATACCCTTGAGCTATTTGAAAAGGTTTAAATATGTCCCTCATTCATTTATTAGGCTACAAATACGCTTCAATTCATCTTTTTGGTTCACTTTTACCCTTACAACTAATATTCCTTTTATTATTATTATTATTATTATTATTATTATTATTATTGTTATTATTATTATTATTATTATTATTATTATTATTATTATTATTATTATTATTATTATTTATTATATGACATATTTTTATTGGTTAAAATTAAATCTCCAATCCATTAGATTTTTCCCTACCCAACCCACCCCACCCCACCCATTTTGCAGGATCCAACTCGAATGCTTCCAAAGCACGTTTTTGGCACAAGGTTTCTGCTATATCTCTGTACCTGGGCAGCCAACCATTCTTTCACTATATTAAAATAAAATCTGCATTTGATATAAGACATGAAAAAAGTCTTACGATAATGAAAAATAGCAAACATCTTGCATACTCATTTCCTCCATGGAAACAAAAATTGGTACTAGGATATCCCTCACAATATTGGTTAGTCATTACTGATCCAACTGCAAGCGTCACCAAAACAGAAGTAAAATTTTTTGACTAATGAATCGTAGTGAATTTTTTGTATGGATTGGAAGATGGTGATTGGGGTGGTAAGATTTAGAAACTTTTATTTTTTCTGAAAAAAAACTATTTAACCTTTTGATCTTTAAATTGGGCCGGGGCGGTCGGGAAAAGTCTGATGGGTTGGGGATTTAATTTTATCCAATAGGAAGACGCCATGTAATAAATAATAATAATAAAAGGGGTGTTAGTTGTAAGGGTAAAACTGAGTCAGAAAGGTGGATTGAGGGTATTCTTAGCCCAAAATATGAATGAGGGGCATATTTTGTCATGACTCAAAAGATGAGGTCATGATGACATACACCCCGAGAACCCCAAAATTGGTGTATAAGTAGAATGAAATAACACATATGAGACTTCCAAAGGAAAGTCAGGCCACAACCGAAGATAAATGAAAACAACAAAGAAGTTCTCGAAATCTGGTAGCATAGCATAAAGAATATCTAATACATTTCTATAATCTGGAATACATCTCATGTCTTCGAGTAGAAATTAAAGATTGTAAATTATAGATGGAGGCCAATGGTGATTCGGTAAGCAGGATCTCACCACAACTCTGAATGGAAAGAAAACACTAGAGCCGATCAACTGCTACGAACATCACCCTGACTAGGATCTACATCAAAAGGATAACAGAAGTAGGGGGTGAGTACAATCCACATGTACTCAATATTAGACCGATCGAGTATAAGCAACTAATCAGACTTAAGAAATAAACTATGAAATGCTTTCACCTGCACGTAGAAAAGTCTCATTCTGGCATCGGTGTCGCCAATATATGTAGTACGACGTGAATAAGATAAACACATAAGATTATAGTTAATACTCATATCAACCGATAAGCAAGTTACACAACACAACAAAGCTGACCAATGCAATGTAATGAGATAATGAAATGATGGGGTGGAATCAAGGTCGTCGTACAACCTGTCGTATATATCTTACCGAGCTGTAGCTTCCAAACAAGGACCCATGGGGGACTCGCAGTCCATATACCAATCTCGAAATCTCAATATCTCATCAACTTGCCACCTAGCTCATGGTCAAGGATAAATGTAAGGTGTCTCGTTGTCTTTCTTAAAAATGGTATTTCTCCACTTTCTCATATTTTCATGAACAATGATATGCTGAATGAGGATGAATGCATCACAACACATAAAACACAAAGGCATAATTAATTCATCAAGGATTTTGAATAACATAAAGTTCCCAAACTTAAAAAGTCATGAAACACGTCCTCAAATGGTAAGGATAGAAGAAGAATCCATTTGAAATAAGTATTTACCACTTAGAAAGCCTTTCTTTCATTTTAAGATGATCAAATATCAATTAAAGCCCCTAACTCGGACATCTCAATGCCAAATATAGAAAATAGGCCACACAACCTCTCACTCGGGTAAATTCTCAAATATCACAAGTTTTTAGCAACAATTAAGGGTATCACATGGGCCTTCACATAGGCTAAACCCCACAAATAGGCATCATACGGACTAAACAATAAAGTCAACACCTACATAGCTCTAAAACTCATACTACGACTCATTTCACAGTTGACTTCCTAGGAAAGATTAATTACTCATCTCAGTCTAAAAGAAGGATAGTCAAACCTACCTCGAAGGCTGAAACTTCACCTGAACAACTTTAATAGAGCACTTCCTCAACCACACGATCACCAAAACGATCTCTAACTATCAAGAATGGAAAGAGTTTATCAAAAGGATTCCAATTATACCCATATAGATAGGATTAGAAACTAGGAGTAAAATAGTCCAAAAATCACTTCGAAAACCAAAAGGATAAAAATCTGATTTTTAGTTGAAAATATGTTCTACAAGTCAAGAGGAATTTGTGGTTGAAAACCCCATTAAAATTGATCGAGAAACAAGCTCCGATTCATGAAAATACCAATTTTTCAACTTATTAGGGAAAAAAAATCCCAAAATCGACATTGAAATCATAATTTAAAGGTGTTTTTGGAAGATAAAAATTGATGACATCAAAAAGGAATTGGTAGAAAAGGCTTACCCACACGAGTTTTCACAAAATGTAGCTAAGAAATCGCCTCCCTAAAGCTCCAAAAGTTTGAAAATGGTGGAAATGGGAAAAATCTCTAATTTAGGTTCTATCCAAGTGACAAATGGTCATCGTGATCATGAGCCACTAACTGTCGTGATCGCGAAGGACACGGAGGTTCACATCGCGATCGCGAGACCCTTGTCCGCGATTGCAAAGGCTAAGGAAAGGATTCATCGCGATCGCGAGCCTATGGGTTGCGATCGCGAAGACCACAAGGAAAGCACATTGCTATTGCGAGGCTATGAGCCGCGATCACAAAGGTCAAAGTGATCTGTACCAGAAACTGAAAAACTAGCAGTTCAACACAAGGAAAATGCCTTAGAACAGACCCTCGAAAACCGTTTGGGGTCCGATAAAAATAAACTGAATATGATACCACACAAAATTTGGGATACCGGACTTAGTGAAATTGTTGAATTTATGAAAAGAGGTCAAATGACAGAATTACCCTTCCGATCTACTCTTAAAGCGTAAACTCAACTTTTCATCCAAATGCCCAAAACTCAACCGAAGGCCTTTGAAACCTGACCAACCTCCTTAGTAACTCAAACTCGACGTTCCGGATACAGTGGAACTAACAGAATCCCTATCTGACACTCAGAACTCAAAATATTGATCAAAATCAACCATACCAATAATACTCAACTCAAAAGGGTTAAAACCATAAAAAATACACCCGATCACATCGGGGACCACACCAACCATTCTTGAAACATAAACCAAGCATGACAACACTAAGGGGAAGGGCAAAATGGTCATTTCACAATTAAAGAAAAATTCACAAGAAATGGGATATTACATATTTAAACCTTTTCGAATCATTCGTGTAACACCTCAAACTTGAGAAAGACTAAAGAGGGCAAACGGGCAAGTCCATGAACCCAAAAAGGACCATGGACCCTTCACGACACCATAGACGGTCCGTTTAGGAGTCCACAAACTATTGTGGGCATTGTGAAGGACTGCCCAAGGTCACCTTCACGAGCCTTTAGACAGCCCGTGGTGACTTGGACGGCACATTTAGGAGTCCAAACAAGTCACCTATCTGTTTCAGGTTTTGGGTCAACTTCAAATAATCATATCTCTTAGCACAAAATGAATTTTGTGACCTATGACCTATTAAATTAAAGGTCTTTGAGTCTTCTTTCCAACGCCACCAAGTTTGCCTCATTTGAAGTTCGAAGTAAAAAGTTATGAGCAATTTAGTGAAGCAATGTCAGGCAGGCAAAACTTCACGACCGGCTATACGGCCAGTGAAGCCTTAGACGGCTTGTGAAGCCTTTCCAGTGAGGCACCTCATCAATTTTTAAGTGAGGGTCAATGTGGTCTTTCCCCAAAGTATTTGATAACCCAAACTAAATCATTTTAACCCTAGTCTGAGCCTAAATTATATCGTTTCACACCAAATTAAGGGCTTAGAAAGTGTTAATCAATTCTTTTACGTTCATTAACACTTCAAGACATTAGAGAAAGGTTCCGAGAGGATAAAAGCTAGGGTTTCAAGAGTTCTTCAAGTTTTTTCGATTTTTCCAAAAACTCCGTTCTTCCGGGTATGTAAGGCTATTCATAGTGTTGGACCAGTTCGTCCTCACGCACTACATCTCAATTCAGTCAGAAATCGTTAAATCTAAAGGATTTATTCCTAATTCTTGATCTATTCATAGTTCTTGATATTTGAATTCAGTTCTTTAACAAGTTGAGGTTTTGATTCCTATTTTACAAGTGAATCTTATAATGTTGTTCATGCTTTGTATCACATGAGCCCTATTGATTTAGTAAAGTTATGTTTTCAAAGAAAATAGCATGAAAGTTCCTCATATATTGATTTTGGGCTTGAAAGATAAGTTCATGAGCAAACCTTTTAAAAGTGCAAGTTTTGAACAGAATCCTTGAAAAGAGAATCAAATGTTTTCATATGTACTATTTGGTAGTTGAGAAAAAGAAAGAGTATGATTGATGTGTTTGAAAAGTACTTCAGTAATGTAATAGTCCCTTTCTTTGTAAAGAGTGATTGAGCAAAGTGAAAAGTAAGTAAAGTAATAGTCCATTTATTTGTAAAGGGTGATTGAACATAAATTATATTGATTATTTTGGGAGTAGTATCATGCGCCAAATTGGGTAAGAGTCTATTAAAACTCAAAAGTCCCATAAAACTACGTAGCTAGTGTAGGATAGGATAGCACTGATTGTTCGTGCGACTCCTCACTCCCTCTGATAAGGCCTATTTGATGGATCCATAGTTACAGTATCATCGTTTACCCCCGGCAAGGTATAGGATGGCCCTTGCTGCATGGGCGAAACGTTGTATCATTGCTAGGCTTCATAGTAATAGTTGTCGGTTAGAGAAACTCCCGACAAGTAAAGTATGTTATTTTCATATTGCTTTTATTACATATTTTATTGTAAAGCTTAAGTGACTTTCACTTCATGTTCATGTATTGATTCAGTTGAGTGCTTTCAGTCATTCAGTTCAGTTATTTGTTTTACTCAGCCATATTACATACTCGTACATTCAAATGTACAAATGTCATTCGACCTGCATCTTTTTATGATGCAGATAAATGTGTTCAGGATCATCAACCGGCTCTCCGTTGAGATCACTCTACACTCCAAACAGTTTTGGTGAGCCTGTTTGAATTTCGGAGGACTTCACATTTACTTTTTAGATAGTAATTTTGAGATGTCTTGGGTCTTGTCCCGACATCCTTCTTTAATAGTAGAAGCTTCATAGATAGATAAAGTTGAGGAGTCTTTCAGTATTTACTTTTCCTTGAGATGTTTTTTGCAAACTATAATACTTATGTTATTGAGTATTTTTTAGACAATTTAAGTTGAGTTTGTACTTTGAGTTTAAATGTTCAAAAATTCTGTTTTTAAGATTTTTATTGCTTGAGTAAGTCTTCAGCTAAGTAGCCAGCCAGGCTAAGGATTCGCTTGGGGACCAGCAATGGTTCTCGAGTGCCGTCCACGTCCAGGGTGTAGGCTTGGGGCGTGACAAACTTATGTGACGCGTCCTTGCTGAGCCCATAGAGGGGGTGTATGTGACGCCTCAACTTAAGATTAGAAGTTCCACATCGACAAAACACAGAAGAGATGTTGGGTATTTAAGTAAGCAGGCCTTAACAATTAGTGACGCGTTTTAAAGTTGTTGGGGCCTAGGCCCAAAGCGGACAGTATCACTAGTGGGCTAGGCCATTACAAATGGTATCAAAGCCACTCTTGTGTCAGCCTTGTTGATGTGGGCCTGAGTTCAACTGAGTTTAGGTAAATCCCGGTAAGGTGTGACAAACCTCAGTGTTGAGAGTCTAGGCAAATCTCATTCAGTGGGGCAAACTTCACCGAGGACGCTGAGTCCATACAGGGGGTGTATGTGATGTGTTCTCGCTGAGTCCATAGAGGAGGTGTATGTGACGCCCCAGCTTAAGATTAGAAGTCCAACATCGGCAAAACACAGGAGAGATGTTGGGTATTTAAGTAAGCATGTCTTAACAACTAGTGACGCATTTTAAAGCCGTGCGGGCCTAGGCCTAAAGCGGACAGTATCACTAGGGGGCTAGGCCTTTAGAGAACAACAACACTTGAAGCCACAAGTAAATTAAACATGTTCATTGCATGAGATTATCAACATGATGTTCTTTCACATTCATCACTTATGTTTTTCCCACATGCATGCACAAGTAATATTATAAAACAGTTAACATGCACACATCATATAACTTGGGAAAAACAATCATCACCTACCTCGAATCAAGCCTTGAAAACTCTAAAGATCTTGAGTTTTTCCCTTTTGTAATGTCTTGACTTGTTCTTTGTCTAAAATAATAACAAAACACAACAATCAATGGATAATGGCCTAACAATATTTGGATTATACTCACATCCTAAACCCCCAGCCATTCCCATGATCATCCCACCCAAGCCAGGATTTTTCCACTATTAATTCAAGTCAAAATTCTTCCCTAAGAGAACCAGCATAGTGTTAGGGCTTTAGAATCGGATTATAAGTTAGGGGAGTAATTAACATACATTTACCAAAGAAATTGGTGGAAAACTAAGGAAAATGCCCCAAATCGCCCTTTTCCCCCTAAAAAAATAAAGTTGTAGACTAATGAGGAATTTTAGGACTTGTCTGCATTAATTCGTGACTAACCCGCTATAGCGATCACAGCCCCGCTATAGCGGCTTGTACGCAAATAGAAACTCAGAAATATTTCCATAAGCCCCCTCGCCCCACACTTTCGAATCTTGACATTCCAAACTAACCCTTTCATGCCAAGTTTGGTATGAGGAGTTCTAATCACCCCAATTCACTCCCAAAAAGTTTTGTAGACTCGTTGATGTCTTAGCTAACAGAAAAACCAACTCAAGCTTAGACATTTTACCCAATACTTTTTCCGATTGCCTTAAACCTTACTTTGCTCAGATTTCATCTGAAACTGATCTAGCCTAAAAATTTTAAGTCACTACTCAAAAAAATTTCTTACTCAATTTTTTCATCATTGATATAACCATAACGATCGGGGTCGTTACAATAGGTACCAATTTATCCATCGCTCGTCTCAAAATAATCAAACAATAAAAGCTTGGGCTATATTAGAAAGAAAGTAGTACCTGAATCCTCAAACAAGTGAGGGTACTTGTCCCGCATGTCCCTCTCAATTTCTCAAGTAGCTTCCTCAACCAGAAGGTGCTTCCATTGAACTTTTACTAATTTGATGTCTTTTGTACTCAACTTTTGGATATTCTGATCAAGAATTGCAACGGATTCCTCTTCATACTGCAAATTCTTGTCCAGTACTATCTTGTCCTACATGAAAGGCTGGATGAACTCTAGATAAGTTGGGTGGCAATGCTAATCTATAAGACACTGGCCCCACAATGTTAGGAATCTCGAATAGAGCATTGTAATGAGGGCTAAGCGTACATTTCTTTCCAAACATCACCACCCCTTTCATTGGTGACGCTTTCAATAAAACTTGTTCACCAACTTGGAATGTCATATCTCTTACCTTACAGTCTACATATTCCTTTTGTCTTCTCTAAGTTGCCAACATCATGGTTTGAATGTTTCTTACCTTTCCTTGAGCTTCCCTCACCAGATCAACACCCAGAGGCTTCATATCTCCAATCTCAAACCACCATATGGACGATCTACATTCCCTCCCATAAAGTGCCTCGAATGGTGTCATATCCATGTTGGAGTGATAATTGCGTTATTATAGGAGAACTCACCCAAAGGCAAAAGTTGATCTCAATGACCTCCAAAGTCAATCACATTTTCTTTCAACATGTCCTCTAGCACCTGAGTAGTCCTTTCCGACTGACCATCCGTTTGAGGATGAAATGCTGTGCTAAAAGTGAGTTGAGTATCCAGCACTTCATGTTACTCATCCCAGAACTTAGAAGTAAACTGAGTGTCATGGTTTGAAATGATAAAAAGGGTACCCCGTGCAACCTTACTATCTCCTTGAAATAAATCTTAGCCAACTGTTGGGAGTTGTAATCCACTTTGATTGGAATATAGAGGGGACATATTAAGTGTCAAGACTCACTTCCACGCCTGCCTCATACATCACATCACTAAATTTACACTTCAAATACTCAGTCTTGATCCTAGTCAATCTAAATTCTTTAGACTCCAGAATTTATCTCCATACCTCTAACATATCGTTAACTCCCTGTGAGTCTCTTCGATCAAAACAATATCGTCTGCAAATAACATACACCATGGCACCTGATCTTCAATATGTCACGTCAATTTACCCATCACCAAGGCGTATAGAAATGGGTTAAGATCCCTGGTGCAACCCCATCTCAACTGGAAAGTGTTTCGAATCTCCTCCCACTATTTTAGTCAGGTCTTGGCTCCCTCATGCATGTCCTTTATCGCCCTAATGTAAGTCATTGATACCCTTTAGGCTCCAAACATCGTCAAAAGACTTTTCTCGGGGATTTATTGTAGGCCTTTTCAAGGTCAATGAATACCATATGCAAATTTCTTTTTCTCTACCTATATTTCTCCATCAGTCTCCTTATAAGGTCAATGACTTCAGTAATTGAATGTCCAAACATAAAATCGAACATGAAATCAAATTGATTCTCGAAAATGAACACATCCCTCCTCACCCTTATGTTCACCAGCCTCTCTCAAACTTTCATGGTGTGCAAATACTGTCATATGCAAATAAGTTTTCTCCATGTTGCATCTCCTTTTTCCTTTTTAATTTATGAGTGTTTTTATACTAGTACTTCACTTGGACCTTTTCAAAATGCATGATTATCTATATCTTTATCTTCACCAAATACTCATATATGTAATTTTCTTTGAACCACTTTACTTGTCTAATTGATATTAGCCCATTTGGGACAAACTTTTGAGAAATTAGAATTTAGAAGTGCTTGTTAATGACACCATGCAGTCAATCAGATTAGATATGAACTTAATTACTTTTTTTATAATGCATTTTTAATAGATTTTCTTAATTATGCTAGTAGATAACCGTGTACAATCAATATCGATCGTCAAAGATTGTGCTTCACGTTTAATATCAATTTTTTATTCAACCACTTTCTGTTTTGAAGTGATAAACATTACCCAATATCATTATAAAGGAAGATCTCAAGCGTGGTCACTATGAAAGGGGATAACTAGATTCTCCACCATGCTAGTTTGATAATACACATAACAACCTACATCAGATTTCCACCTAAAGTCCCAACTGTTCCAAAATTTTAAACTTCGAATATAAACTGATATATAGTATATTTATTTTATTGTAATATAAATTAAATTGATAAGTTAAAAAGTATCATATTATCTATTATTAACATGTTAGACTAAAGAGAATATATTGAGTCCATACATATTGGTAAGGTCAAATTTTACCAAGAAAAAGTCAAAATTTTAGTTTAGTGCCTCATTTGTGCCGGTGATAGAATATGGAACAAAAGAAAGTGACGCATATAAAGTATCCGTCTTGCTACAGTTAACACCTTTTGTTATAGAATAGCACTAATTGTACATGAGACGACATCACTAAAACGTCTTCTTATTGAGTCTCCTGTTGTGCACATCTATAAGTACTTCTCCGTTTCAAAAAGAACTATCTAGTTTATTAGGCACACAACTTAAGAAAATAAAAAAGATTTTTATAATTTTATGATCCTAAATTAAAGTTAAGTTAAATATATCAAAATGTTATTTAATCTTATGATCTTAAATATGTTACATAAAAAGTTAAAATTATAATATTGCCAAAAAAAAAAAAGGCCATTATTATTGAAAAAACTAAAAAAAAAGAAGAAATCACTCGAAGGAAGTAATATATTACTCCGAAAGAGAGAGACTATATGCCAACGTATTCATAAATCATCATCATATCTCCTTAAAGAAACGTGATAGAGTTTACTTATAATTAAATATTTATAAAAACCAATATTCACTGAATCAGTTTCTTGAAAATATGTTAAGACTTTTGACTCTTGTGTCAACTATAAATAGTTTGTCGCAATACCAAACAAGCCACATTAAACACTTTCAATACACGTTATCTACGCACAACCAATTAATAAATGAACATGGGTCGATTTGTCATATGTTTTATTGTCCTAAGTTTATTTTGCATTAGCTTAGTCGTCGGAGATATTGGCACAGCTACTTCTTATAATTCCCCTTATACGCGTGAGTAATTACACTTTCTTTTGTCCTGTCGAATTTGATATTATAAGGACGTTTGATTATAACATTTCAAATTTTTTAAGAATTTGAAAAATAACAAAAGATATTTCTCATTTCGTCTTTGAATGGCAGCTACCAAATGCGGCGGCAACAGGTCAGATCAGTTCCCGTCGGGCAATCTGTTTGTGGCAGTGAGTGAAGGGCTGTGGGATAACGGGGCTGCGTGTGGGCGGCGTTACAGGCTGAGATGTTTGAGTGGAAACAATAGGCCATGCAAAGAAGGAACAATTGACGTGAGAGTTGTTGACTATTGTACAAAAAGGCCATGTCCTTCAACTATTGTCTTGTCAAGTGATGCCTTTGCTCAAATATCAAATTCTCATAATGCTAAAATCAACATTGAATATGTCCAGTAATTCATTTTCTTTCATATCCTTTTTCCTTTCTTTTTGTTTGTCTTCTTGGGCTCTATTATACTCCCTCTGTTTCAGTTTATATGACTCACTTTTCTTTTTAATCGGTTACAGAAATAGATATTTTTTCTACGTTGTTTACCTTATTTACTGGGGGTTTGGAGGGAAACCTATGTGGGGCACCTTTGGGGGTGGGATGCTCGTTTAACATATGTATTCATCTTGTTCCATATTTATCTGGATACATTGTGTTTTCAAAAGCTTTCTATCGAACCGGCTCCTATTTCAATCCATGCTGGACCGATCGATATACCAATAATCAAGTCTTTAGTCAACCGGGTAGAATACATTGCATCAACCTGAGAGCATTAGGTACATCAATACATGTTTCTATGCCCATTCCAATCTTGTCTACCTTTGCTAACTCTCCCTTCTCAATCCGTATCTCGTTCGTTCTGGAAACACGTCTTCCTATTCCATCTTTTCTCAAATCTCCTTTAACGAAAAAAATAAGAATGACACATTTTTATACTAAGGAGTAATAATTTAATTTTAAAATACTTATTTTATACTTAATGAAATGATTTATAGTCACACAAACATATATTACTTAATTTAGACCACATATTTCAAAAGTCTTTCTTTCATTCTTAAACTTCGTATCAAGTCAAATTAACTGATATAAAATAGGATGGAGGGGTTACATTTATGACTATAACGTTTCTATTTCATCATTTTCTTTTTTCCTTATAGTAGCTTGTATATTTTCTTTTCAGGATTTGACAAGAAATTAAGGAAGTGAAGCTAAGGAATATGGAACATGCCATGATACAAAGGAAATTTCTCGCAATATCTCAACTTTGATGCAATTTAAATACATTTTTTAGCAAACATGTATGAAGAGTTACTAGTTTTACTTCTGATGCTAAGTCTTTCATCTAGTCACAAAATAAACATACAAGAACTAATATATTAGAGGCTACAACGAATTAATGAAAAGACATACGCACTATACCTAATTAAGTTATGACTTTGATGTAACAAATGTGTTTCGTTGAAAAATTATCCAAGCTGCTAAAAGGAAAATTAAGCAACAGAGCACAGGAAATGAAAGCAGAGTATGGGCTGAAATATTTCATTTGCTATTGATATGGCTTAAACAAGTAAATGACCTTTCAGTTGAATTTATATGAGGTCAAGGGCACACATCCTAATTTAAGAGTCTGTTTGGTTTGGTTTAAAAGTTAATCAAACTTATTTTTAAGTTATTTTTAGCTTTTGAAACTGTTTGACAAAGTTAAAAATAACTTAAAATAAATTTAAAATCACTTTAAAAAAGTTAAAAACTAAAAATAGGTCTCTCTCTACTTTTTATTTTTTGACTTAAAAATTATTATTTTTTAAGTCAATCCAAACGGACTCTTTTAGGTTCGTTTATCAATACTTTGAATATTGATTTTCTTTCCCCCAACAAAATGGACAATGACCCTAATAACTTACCTAAATCTCATAGTATAAGGAATAAATTCCATCCTATCTCTACTCTTTTCTAATTTACAAAAATCCCTCAAAATATGAGGCATCCGGATACATCCCAATATGTGTGATACATAACAGTTGATACATTAAGTAACTGTTCTGTTATCATTAAAAAGGAAACAAATCATAAGCATTAATATGAAATCCACAAATCACACAAATCACATTGATGTCAATCTTTTCCAAGTCATAAAAGTTTTAAACAATTGAAAATTTAAATTTTCTTCTCTCACTTCTCTCTCAAAATCGTCCCAGATTAAAAAAAATTAAAAAAATTATCTGGTAAATGATGAATGTATTTATTTTGTTGAGACATTCAAGAATATGGGAAAGCGATGTGAGTTATGAACAATACAAAAGTGATGGAATAGTTGTAGGATAAACAATTTCTTTTGTGAATCTCAAATCCTCCATTAGTAATGGAGGACAATTCAATGTCTTTTGTCTAAAGTAGTACGAGATATGCTTGATGTTTCATATTCATCTCGCCTGGATTCAAATTTAAAATTTCTTCAAGAAAATCATCCAATATTCTTTCAATTTTCATTCAAAATTTTTGCAAAATTGGAGAAGATACATCATGAATATCTCGATTTTACTGAGAAATTTAGAAATCATTTTTTTGAGATGGACGAAATCCCAAATCGTCCAAAATCCTTTCAAATTGGACGAAAATTTGAATAGATACATTAAGAATATCTCAATTTTGTTAAGACATTCAGAAATCTGAGAAAGTGAGGTGAGGTGTGAACGATACAGAAGTGATGAAATTATTGTTTGACAAAATATTTCTTTTGTGAATCTCAAATTAGCCTACCAGATACATTAAAGAAGTAAAGATTACAGATAAAGTGTTTGATTTTAGATCGATACATTATTGTTTGGTAGTTATTAAGTATCAGACGATACATGTAGTGTTAGTTTGTATGAATGTATCATTGCTAAAGAATGTGTATTTAGCAATAATTTGTATAAATGTATCATGACCATTAATGTGTATAAGAAACGTGTGATACACATTAGTCATTAATATGTATCAGATACATATGGTATTAATTCAAATATATAATTTTTTATCAATAAAGTGAACATGATTCAAAAATAACAAACAGTAACACATGATACAAAAAATAACAAACAGTAATCCATTATACAAAAATTGTCCAACAGTTAAACATGATACAAAAATTGCCCAACAGTTAAATATGATACCATACGTATCAACAATTTTTTAAGATGAAAAAAATAAAAAAAAATGAAAACTGAATTGATGGAATGAGATCTACCTCTTGAATAACTTGAAATCATTAATTGGAAAGAGAAAATATTTGAAATTCAAAAATAGATTAATGGAGGTAACTGTGGAGAGATTTGTAGCGTGAAAAAAGGAAGGAAAATCTTGGGTATGGATTTCAAATTGATGTATCCGGAAAAGGGGATGATAGGAGCAAAAGAAGGAATTTTTGATATTTTTGAAACGTTAGGGAAAATAAGAAAATATAATTAAAAAAAGGGTATGTAGTTAGGTAATTTTTCCTTATTAAAATAGAGAAGAATCTTACTAGAGAAGGCCCAAAAGCCCACAACAAATGCAGAGCCCAAAAGACTGGGTCCAATAGTGTCCAAAGTCTTCTAAAAAAGAAACAAAATAAAACAAAGAATATATATATATAATAGAGCAAATAAAGCTAGATATAGACAAGGTGATGTGGCACCTCTCTATAACCTCCATTTCTATTTATTTTTTTCTCCTTTTTGGGGAATTTTTTAGTTTTTCTCCTCATTTTTAATTTAGTTATTATTTATATATACTTAATGTTTTGTTGTAAATATATTATATTAAAGTGGATGTCCATAACTTCAAGGTGCAATTTCACCATTATGTGTAATAATACTCATACATCTACCATCTCCTCATTTATCTTCTACACCCCTTGATCTTCCCCACATTCTCAAGAATTAATATCATGTTTACTGCTATAACTTTGTATGCCTCTTTATAACAATATAAATAGAGGTCTTGAGATTGTGTTATGCACTTGAAGATTTGGGAAACACTTGAGTATACATGGAAGAATAAGAAAACTCTCTCTTGTCTCTCTACATTTCTTGTCTATTTTCTCACTTATGTTATTACTCTTTTTAGTTTTGTTGTACTACATGTTTTCATTCTTGAAAAGTTATACCTAATTGTATTTACCTTTACAAAAATATATGTATTGATACTTGTAGCTTGGAGAAATAGTACTTTTAATGTATTTTGTCTTCTTTATATGTTTCATTCATAATATTTATTTTTAGATTAATTTCATTATGATATTCATTGATCTCTTTGTACAATAATCAAACATTGATGCTTGACGTATATCATATCCGTTCTAAGGATTAACATTCTTCAAATAAATCAAAAATACCATGTAGTGACACAAAGAGAAATTTAGTTGTTATGCATTTTTAGCTTTACTATAGTATAAATCAAAAATATCATGTAGCAACACAAAGGGAAGTTCAGTGTTAAATTTTGTTATATATTTTTTCCTCATTATATAGTATTAGATCTTTGTTTAAAAAATATTTGTTGTGATATCCTTTTTGTTCTTGCTAATACAATTCACTCACATATAATCGAAATGATAGTCTTACAAATTAATGCATTGAACATTTCAATCAAGTTTAATATTTTAATGAATAATTAAATTCTTAAAAATTAGATGATATGATCACAAAAAATATCCAAAAGAAAAATTCTTGAAATATCTACCTACAATTTTTTTATCGTTTGCCTGCAAATAATTTCCTTAATTCAATATAATACATTTTTTCACTCAAAGACTAAAAGTGTTCAAGAAAATTAATTATCAAAAATAAAAAAATATACATAAGAAAAAGAAAAAAACTAAATCACCGCAAATATATGACACTCACATTTCATATAATTAAATATCTACAAGAATCATAGTTTGATATAAAATTCAATTGAGAGAAAAAAGAAGAAGAAGCAGAATTTCATGCATATGAGTTTTCTTAGTTCATGGTATTTAAGTATTGATTATAGGAATTGTTAGAATAGTTATATTTTGTAATACTTAAATGTTTTTTCATTGCTCCATACTCATTAAGATGTGCAACGTTTCTATTATCTTTGGAAAGGAAAAAAAAAATTAAGCGTTAATGAAGCATATATATCTTGCCCTTTAGCCTTTTCTATAAATTCCCAAATACAATGAACATATTATTTTCGTTTTAGTATTACTTTGTGCATTTATGAGTTTTGAAAACTTAAAAAAACTTTATAATTTAATTAAATTTTTTTAATACCATTATATTTATACCTACTCACCAAATGAATATCAATATTTCACAAAATATTTTTATTTAGTCTATTTATGTCATGAATCCAGAATATTAGATTGGTGAGTATAAGTATAAAAACAGATTGAAGTTATTTTTTGTGTTTATATTCTTTTTTTTTTTTTGAATGATACAATGAGATGTGTTTTTTAAGAAACTTTTGATGCTATCATGTTTTCATTCACTTATTTCTTGAGTAGCAAAAACTAATTAAATAAACAGGTAACTTGGTGAAGAAATATATAGTCAAAGGTCTACTAACAAGCTATTTTTATACATATTTTTTTTCATATTTACTTAAAACAAAATATAGATGATGTTTTTATGTAACTTTTGATTTATAATTTGAAAATTTAAGTTTTGAAATTGACTTTTAGGTATGTTATGATTTCTTCTATTTAGATTATACGTTTATACATTTGAAAGGAATATTGAAAATAAAATTGATTCTAATAAAAATATACTTTTTGATGATTTTAATATTCGAGTATTAGAAAGAAAAAAACAGATTATGAATTTGATGGGCATTTGGCCATATATAAATAGAAATTAAATATTTTTCACTTTACTAGAATTTTTTAAAATTGGAGTTGTACGTTTTGTTATATTTTTTCACAAATGAGACAAAATAACATTTTATTTGAAATTCTAAACATGGAGGTAGTTGAGAAGTTTTTCAAATTCAGATTTAACTTCAAGTTTAATTTGAAATTTCCATGGTCAAAATTAAATTTCTAATAAAGTAAAAATTATTTCAGAAAGAAGACGGGTGATATAGTTCTATTAATCCGCACGAAGCGCGAATAAGTTCACTAGTAAGAGAAGAAATGAACATATGTACATCACGAATCAAATAGGAAACCTTTAGAAACCTTTCTTAACTTTTGGACTTGTTAGTTCATCATCTCAAAAATCAGAGATGCCTCACTTAAAATCTTTATGGTTGTGTTTGTTATTCAAGTTTCCATCTATGTAACTTTGATCTCTGGTGGAATTTCTGAATGTAAGTTTTGAGTCGTGGGTCGCCCATGTGGACCGATCCAATCCGATTCTGTCCGACCCGAACTGATTTAATTAATTAATTAATTAAATGGATAATCATTTTTAAAGGATAAGAGGGAACAATTTTTTCTCAACCACTCCTTAAAAAGACTCCTAGTGGTAGTGTCTTTTTTAATTGAACGGGAGAAATAAGAGAGAACATGGAAAAAAGAAAGAAACGTGAGAACGTTGAAAAGAAAAAGAAAAACAAAGAAAACCAAAAGGTTACCTATTTGCCAACATTCAATCGACACAAACTTAGATATTTAATTTGTAAACGTGAACGATCTTTGTTTCTTTGTGATTCAAAGAGAGATCTGGAGCAATTCGTTTCGAGTTAGAAGGTACACATTTTGTTGTTGTTTTGCTATTAATATTCCCGTCATTGGTATCAGAACCATGATTAATTGATCTCATTATTCAATGCTTACATGTGAATTCACTATGTTGTTTAAAAAGAAATAAACTGTGCTAATTTTTTCTTTAAAATCGATAAAAAGAAAAATTAGAAGAAGCCTTTTTTGAATGTGGATTAAATATATTGTAAATAGAATTTCATGTCCTATATGATTCTGACTCGTATTGTAGATAGGATTCCTAGTCCTACAATTAAAGAGTTTCTGGACTCTTTTTTTATTAAATCTGCTTCTGTTTTCGATTATTTTGGTTCTGCATGTTCAAATATTTGGCATGAAACTTTAATTTTTATGATCTACTCATTCGTAGCTTTCCGTAAATATATTATAATAGAAAAGCAGATTTAAAACAAGTGAGATATGATTTTTTGAAAGTTGGCTGTTTTTGGACTATTATTTTGAAAAATCTGCTTATACTGGTTGCGATCTGGAAATTGGTCGTACAATATTTTAGTTCGAAACTAAATTTTTCATGATCTACTCGTTCTTATCTTTCCGAAAATATATTATAATACAAAAACATATTTAAAACGAGTGAGATATGAATTTTTGAAGTTGGACTAAAAAAATTTTAAAAAACGTGTTTTTATTTTTTTATTTTTTGAGAAAGTTTTGTGTCCTTTTAAGATTATTCTTTTGGAAAAGAAATTTGTGTCCCTTTAGGATAATATTTTATAATATATATGTTTATATATGTTTGAAATATATTATAGTTTCGAGAAATAATTTAATTGGTCTTGAAATAATTCTCTTGGAAGTAAACTCTTTTTTAATAAATCCTTTTGCCTTCTATCAGAAATTTGTGACATATGTTGTCGCATTAAATGATCTTTAACCATATTTCTGATTTCTTGTTCCCATTTCAGATATGGCTAAATGAGAACATGCTCAAATTGCTCCAAGTGGGAGTGGTACTAATAGAGGAGTATAAAGAAATGGTAGAAGGATGCGACAAAAAAGGATCAAAATAGAAAATGATTCAGATTCAGAACCGGAAGTCATAAGAAATGACCCATGGATATTGCAAATTCTGAACAGAGATAAAACAACATGTAAAAGAGAAGGAAGCAGATTATTTGAAGAGTTCAAAAATATCAAAATGGACTTGTCTGACCAATTACCTGATTTCCTCGAAAAAATTTGGATTAAAATTAATCAAATATATGACTGTTACATCTATGTTGAGGATTACGTTGGATTAGGTATTATGTATAATTCCTTACAGATTATTAGCAAAAGGAACTAGCAGACATCTATCATTATTTTGGTCCTAATGAACAATTATGGAGGTTCACAGTGAATTGATGAGTCGGTAGTTTTGACTCATTTAGAGCTTCATTTGTACTAAATTGGTGTCCTTAATTCCTAGTTTGCACTCATAACTAATGTTAAATAGTTTATGTGCAGCAAGGAGACTTGAAAACGAGGCAAGGGCAAGATAATGCGAAAAGAAGTTAAAAAGTCCAAAAATTAAGAAAAAATGAAGGCTGGAGCTCGCAAAAGACAACTCGGCGACGCGCCGAGTGGGTCTTCAGTTCGCCTAAAGTTCCAGTAGTTGAGGAAAAGAATCAAGTCAGTTCGGCGAGCCTGGGAGCTAATTGGCAACTCGCCGATCAGAACGGCGAACTCGACTTTGATCGCCTAAAGTTCCAATACAGATCCAGGTTGATACCAAGAAACAAAAGGCGAAGAAGAGCAACTCAGCGTATCGCCGAGTGGATGGGCGAGCCCGACTTATGCCTCCGAATGGCCCCACATTTCAAAATGTGGAAAATTTTTGTGAGAGTATAAATAGAGTTTTTGAAAAGAGAGTTATAGAGAAGTTAAGCAATTAGGAACTGAGACCAAGAAGTACTCTTGCACTTTGAATTTTTTATTGCTTTTGAACTATTCTTGTGGGTTTTTGGATTGAAGACTTTGGATGTAATTCTAATTGGTAGCATCTTACTTTTTGAAGACCTTGTGAATCAATGGCTGACATCTTTGGTAACAATTTCTTCACTTTTGCTATGATTGGCTAAAACCCCAATGTCTTAGGGGTGTGATTATGTGTTCAATTGCTTAATTAGCTTATGGGTATTATGAATTGCTAAATTTAATGCTAGATTGAAACGGGTTCAGCTGTTAATTCATGTTTTTATTTATGAATTGAAGTTGCAAATTCAGTTCTAGTCTATATCTCTTTGTAAGCTTGTAAAAGGTGCATTTGAGTGGAATTAACAATCGATGATTGTATGGGCTGTTGCTTTTACTATCCAGTTTGTTAAAGTGGGCTGAATCAAGGTATAAGATTGTTTTCTAGCGTAATGCCTGTTGGGGTTTAATAGAACCCAATTGAATGCATGATAGCTGATTGTAAAATAGCTATTGTACTCATGATCTTGTCTACCCATTGAGATTCAGTATATTTAAGCAATTCGTAATTACCCATTCAACGAAATTAGTAGTTGAACAATCACACACCCCTAAAGTCCTTTCTCCCCTTGATTAAATTCGTTGTTAATTATGTTGTTATATTCGGTTACTAAATCTTCACTCATTTTTGATAATCAATATCTTATGATTTACTTCATGTTTTGTATCAACTTTTTAAACTCTACAAAGATTAGAACACTAACTTACTTCGTAGTCGAATTCTGTACTAAATCACTCCTCGTGGGATCGACCCAAACTCCTTGTTGGGTTTATACTTGCGAGCGACTGCCTACACCTTGAATCATTATAAGTGTATTTGAGTGTTATCATGAATCTTGAAGCTAGATGGCCGGCGTGATCACATAAAATCATTGTCTAGTATTTAAGTATTTATCATGTTTTTGCATATTATGTAATGAACACCTTTGATTATGTTTTAATATGAATATACGTGTTTTATCCTATTTTGGATTGGTGTGTTGTTATTCTATTGTGCATTATCATATGGTATTAATTATTAGACATATAAATCTTATGATTATGGCCTAAAATATATTAGGATACACATTAAGAAATTAATTTGAAATTTTGATTAAATATTTAGTTTGTAGATGATGATTTGATGCTTACGTGTCTTTTTTATTTTACATTAAATATGAAATGTTTATGAAAATTGATTTGCTTGAATGTGTATTTCACATGCAAAATTGATTTAGAATTCTTGCCTTATTATCTCTCTAAATAGACATTGCATCAAAAAGCATTATAGCTGACTTAAACAAAGATGAAAAACTGAATGGTGACAATTACGATATATGGAGTCGTAAAATATGGTATGTACCAGAAGAGCAAAATGCTCTAGAAGGTATAAATCATGTTTTGAATCAACCAGAAGAGGGAAATACTGCACAACACAGAAGAGACCTTGAAACTTATAAAGCTTGAAAAAAGGCTAATTCCACTGCACGCGGAATAATAGTTAGTTCTGTGGTTGATGACCTCATACATGAATGTGAGGAATTTCCTACTGCTCATGCTATGTGGGCACATCTGCGAGGAACATATGGGGGTACATCTGTAACCCGCCTCCGACAGTTGACTATCAAATTTGACACTTACAAGAAGCGTCATGATCAAAATGTCAAACATAATTGCTCAACTCAAAAGTGCTGGCCATGTTCTTTCAGATGAGCAACAAGTCCAGGCAATGATTCGGTCTCTTCCCAATAATTGAGAACATATAAAGGTCAACTTAACCCATAATGATAGCATCAAAACCTTTTTTGATGTTGCTCGCCATGTTAAACTTGAAGATGAGTGGCTTAGTGCTGCTAAAGCTGCTTCTAATGCCTTTGTGGCGGAGTCAAGTGGTACAAAATCTTCAGGCTTCAAGCGTAAGAAGAATTGTAAAATAAATGGGAAAGACAAAGAGACCGGAGAAGGACCCTCTAAGAAAAAGAAGAAGCCAAATTCCAAGAAGGGAAAATGATTTTTCAAGAAGAGAGACAAGAGCAAAATGAAATTCTACAATTGCCAAGTGATAGGGCATTTTGCTCGTGAATGTACCGAGCCGAAAAAGGTAGCATTTCTAAACGCATCTCTAAGTGCTACATATGTTTCTAGCACTTCTTTACTAACTGAATCTTATCCTATGTGGATTGTAGACTCAGGATCCACCGACCATGTGATTCGAGATCGAGAAACGTTTGTGGAGTTTCATCTAAATCAAGGTGGATCTACGTAGGAAATAATGCTAAACTAGAAGTCAAAGGGATAGGTACTTGCAAAGTGGACTTGCGTGGTGGCCATTCTTTGATGTTGCATGACGTCCTATATGCTCCAGAGATTCGACGAAACTTAGTATCAGTTTATGTTCTTTTAGATGTTGGTTTTGATTTGTTTTATAGTCGTAATGGTGTTAGAATAACTCTAGATAATGTTTTATATGGTTTTGGACTTTGTTATGATCGTTTTATCATTTTAGATTGTAATCCTTCAACTTATGACTATTATGTTGATTGTTGTGTAATGTCATATTATTCAAGTAACAATGATATTGATGTTATTACATGGCATGCAAGATTAGGTCACATAGGGCAAGATCGAATGAATAGGTTGGCAAAGGAAGGACATTTAGGTTCTTTCACCAAAATTGATATGACAACTTGTGAAAATTGTCTTGTTGGAAAGATTACGTGTAAACCATTTGGAAAGGCTAAAAGAGCTGAGTTCCCACTTCAATTAATTCATTTTTATATTTATGGTCCAATGAATGTGAGGGAAAGGTCTGGTGCTACATACTTCATTACATTTATTGATGATTTCACGCGCTTTGGTTATGTCTATTTGATTTCTCATAAATCTGAAGCACTTGAGTGCTTTAAAAGATATATGAATGAAGTTGAAAATCAATTAGATAAAAGCACAAAGTCTTTAAGAACCAATCGAGGACGTGAATATTTGTCAAAACAATTTGAAGAATTATGTACTGAAAAGGTTATTATCATGCAGTTAACTACTCCTTATACACCACAAAAAAATGGTGTAGCTGAAAGAAGAAATAGAACATTATTAAACATGACAAGATCATTGATGGCGCAACCAAATTTGTCTATCTCTTTCTAGGGAGATACATTATTGACAGCGGCATACATATTGAACAAAGTGCCTTCTAAATCAGTGTCTTCCACTCCTTATGAACTTTGGACTGGTCATAAAACAAACTTGAATGATCTACGACCATGGGTTGTGCAACATATATTAAAGATCGTTTTAATGAGTTTGGTAAACTAAGTCCAAAAGGAAATAAATGTATCTTTATAAGGTACTTTGAACGCTCCAAAGGGTATGTGTCCATTGATGAATTGGAGGATGGAAGAATCACTGAAATTGTATCACGAGATGTTAGATTTTTGGAAAATGATTTTCCCAAAAAGGGTGAAATAGATGAAGTTGACCTCTCTACGAAATGTCAAATTCAGAAGATCAGGTAATGTTTTCAGACATACTTGATAATTCAATGGATCACGAAATGATTCCTAGTCCAAGTGAGAGTTATGAATCCCAAAATCCTATAGAGGAATCTGAATTTCAAATACATAAGAGTACAAGAAAAGGTGTACCTAAACGATCTTATGAGATTGAGGATTATGTTTTCTTGGTATCTCTTATAGAATTGGATGAACCTAATTCTGTAACTGAGGCCTTATCGAGCCCTAAAAGGGATGAATGGTTAAAAGCAATGAAAGAAGAATTAGAGTCCATGAAAACCAACAAATTATGGGATCTAGTTGATCTTCCTAAGGAACATAAAGCTATTGAGAATAAGTGGATTCTCAAAGTTAAACGCAAATCGGATGGGTCGATAAAAAGACACAAAGCACGATTGGTGGCAAAAGGTTTTACTCAAGAAGTTGAAATAGACTATGAGGAAACTTTTTCGCCAGTTGTGAAGTTTACCTCCATACGATTACTTTTAGATATTGTTGCACGTTTAGATCTAGAATTACACCAAATGGATGTGAAGAACGCTTTTCTTAATGGAGAATTAAACGAGGAAATCTACATGGAACAACCAGTAGGTTTCATTGTTCAAGGCCAAGAAAAGAAAGTTTGTAAATTAAAAAGATCAATTTATGGCCCAAAGCAATTTGAGAATATTGTTGGGATTTCAAAAACTTCCAGCTGGTCACCTTATTTCTTCGCTGAAGGTGCGATCCCCCGTTCCATCAATGCTACTTTCCTTGCTTTGATTCCTAATATTTTGATCGGCAGTGGTACCTGAGATTTCATAAGGAGGTGATGTCATTTGATTTCACCATGATCGATGAAGACCATTGCATCTATGTGAAAAATTCCAATGAAAATTTTGTAATTCTTTCTCTTTACGTAGATGATATTTTATTAGCTGGAAATAATTTGGAGTATGTGAAAACTGTCAAGTCATGGCTTTCAAAATCATTTGATATGAAAGATATGGGTGAAGCAGACTATATATTGGGTGTTAAGATCCAAAGGGATCGTTCCAAGAAATTTTTGAATTTATATCAAAAAAATATTGGAACGTTATCGAATGAATAGTTGCAAATCCATGGATACTCCTGTAGCAAGGGGTGAAACTTTAAGCCTTGAATGTGTCCAAAGACTGAAAAAGAAAAGGAAGACATGTCTCGAGTTCCTTATTCTAGTGTTGTCGGGAGTTTGACGTATTCTATGATGTGTACTCACCCAGACATTTATTATGCCATGAGTCTAGTTGGCAGGTATCAATCCAATCCTAGAAGAGAACATTGGAAAGTAGTAAAGAGAATTTTCTGATACCTGAAGGGAACTACAGATCATACATTGTGTTATAGTGGATCTGATTTATTCATAAGAGGTTATACAAATGCTTATTGGGCTGGTGACCGGAATGATAGAAAATCAACATCCGGTTATGCTTTCTTACTAAATGGTGGTGCTATTTCATGGAAAATTAAGAAGCAAACTTGCACAGCTCTTTCAACCCTGGAATCTGAATTCGTGGCTTGTGCGTCTACAGTACAAGAAGTTGTTTGGTTAAAGATATTCTTTGAGCATTTGAGTATTGCAAAGAATTCTAAGGGTCCCATGATTCTATATTGTGATAGTCAAACGGCCATCGCATACACGAAGGATCCTAAGTATCACAGCAAGACCAAACACATTGACATTAAGTACTTTGTGAGAGACGTAGTGGCAAGTGGAGAAATAACTTTGCCATACATTTCTACACGTGAAATGATAGCTGATCCTTTTACAAAGGTTATCTCTAGAGACTTGTTTGAAAAACATATTAAGGCTCTAGGTTTGCGTAGAATTTGATAATATTTCAGTATTGTGAAATAACTTGATTGTTATAATATTCTCCTATATATAATACTATTGAATTTATGTTCAAATATAGTATGCATGTAATATTTTGTAAGAAATAAAATGTGTTGAACAAGTCGCGAGATTGGGTGTCTCACACGAGCAATCACCTCTTACGTCGAGAAACATGAAGAGATGAGTCACACCATCATATTATGACTTGTTTTATGAACCAGACAAGTGTTTCTCTAAGAAAATGAGTTTAAGGATCACTGAAGAGAGAAATTAGGGTTAAACATCTGGAGATGTTTTGACCTAGGTCTGTACGATGTTAGATAATCAAAAGAATGAGACACATACACCAGTATATGGAGAGAACATCGTAGCACATGTTTCATACCACGTGTGTCAAGCGATCTATGGATCAATGAAAGAATGGTCCCTGCTTCTTCATTGTGTGAGAGCCTGAAAAGTTAAATAAACTTTTCATTGGAATACCCTTTGACCTTTTACTGTTTCTTGAAGTTTCGATTGATGTTGCTACTTTAACATGTTACTAATAGCCATGAGTGATTCGGCAATGCAGTACATGTCTAGGAAAGCAGTTGGTTTGAAATAGATAGATTCGAGTAGAAAGGAAAGACGATTAATTGAATGAAAAACTTGTATACACAAGCCGTCCATTGCACTAATCATATTGGAATTGAGTGTAATTGTGTATATAAAGTTAAACATGAACTCGAGTTAACCTCTTTAAGAGGATGAGGGATCAAATAAGTAACTACTGAAGTAGTGAATGAAGTCTGGAGTATTGTGAGTAATAATGTCCTTAAAATAGTAGTGAATTCTTTCCACATGTGATTGGATTCCTATGTAGGGCTTGTAAAACCTTAAACGTAAGCTCTCGATGCTCACTGGTGGCACGAACTATTTGGCGTATGAATTGTGTGTTTGATTGATGTTGTGTTGGTTTGGGTCTTGTCCACCATGTGTGAAGTGCGAGATGTAAGTTTTGAGTCGTGGGTCTCCCATGTGGACCGATCTGATCCGATTTAATTTTACCCGACCCGATCCGATTCTGCCCGACTTGATCCGATTTAATTAATTAGATAATCCTTTTTAAAGGATAAGAGGGAACAATTTTTTTTCTCAACCTTTCCTTAAAAAAGACTCCTAGTGGGAGTGTCTTTTTTAATTGAGCAGGAGAAAAAAGAGAGAACGTGGAAAAATAGAAAGAGAACGTTGAAAAGAAAAAGAAAAACAGAGGAAACCAAAAGGTTATCTATTTGCCAACATTCAATCGACACAAACTTAGATATTTAGTTTGTGAACGTGAATGATCTTTGTTTCCTTGTGATTCAAAGAGAGATCTGCAGCAATTCATTTCGACAGCAAAATTAAAAAAAACTATTTTCGCTGCAAGTTATACGGTACACATTTGGTTGTTGTTTTTCTATTAATATTCCGTCACTGATTAAGACATCCCTCACTACTACCATCGAAGCATGTATGTCAAGTATTCATTAGTGCAATTGGGGGCGCTTTGTTTCAAGAGCGGATTTGAGGTCAGATTCTTCAAATATGTTTAGATCTGTTAATTCGACTTATTTTTTTATTTGTAGTATGTTGCTTGTTTAGATTAATGATTTTTTTTATTAGATGAGACTTCTTGAAGATTATTCATCGATAAATCACATGCAAAATAAAATATTAGGTTAAAAGAAAATCTGCCAAAGTATTTCCTTCTCTCATGACATATATGTTGCATAGTAAGAATCACTCCTTCCCTTAATTTATTTATAGAGTTGACCTCCGCTATCACACTTCAGGACACTTTCAAATACCATAAAAAATATTCAGGGAGTCTGTCTCAATATGAGAGGGTGAGCTGCTTGTCAATGCAAAATTTCAACCATTCTATAATAGCAATAGCTTCTGCAACTATGTTAGAAGTCTCACATAATTTTGTACCTTTAGATCTTATCACATTCTCATTCTCATTTTTTATGTAAAAGGCTATTGATCTAGCGCTAGGATTCTCTCTAAGAGGTCGTTTGGTGTGAAGGATTACACCAAATAGTCATGGGATTAAATTGTAGTGCCACTTAATTTGTTATTTGGTTGATATGTCCGGGATAACTTATCCCGGAATTAATAATTAGTACCGGGATAATTTATCCCTCACTTTGGGTGGTATAATAATCCCGGGATAACTTATCCCATCATAACTTGAATTCATAACTTATCATAACTTATCCCATCATAACTAATTCCATCATAATTTATTTCATCATAACTAATCCCATCATAACTTGAATTCAAACCAAACAACTCCTTAAGAATGTCACCTGTGTTACATTTGAACCATCTAAATGATGGGCAAAGCCGATGTAACATTCTGAATATTTCCGGATGTCCTTCATTCCATATCAAAAGCTTACGAGCCTATATTGGAGAGTTTATTGTAACACAATTTGTGTTCGAAAAAATAAATTTTAAATTGAAAGTTGATAGAGATATATTTTAGTTTCTTCCTAAATTATCTTGAATATTTATGAAATTCTTTAATTACGTACGTATGTATTTTACCGTGAATATGCAATATCTAAATATATACGTACGTATAGAGTAAAATGAACTAATATGATGGTTACACCATAGGTACACGTGGGACTTTGGCAAATTGCATCTAAAGACTAATTGGTAGCATTTGACTAGTGGAATGTTTTGAATTAATTAATTAATTATAGTGGCAAAGTCATTTATTTATTTTATTGTATATGCTTTATATATGTAATAGTCCTTGTTCCTTCATTTTTACTTACCAAAGAAAGACATATTGTCGAGAGGTTACGAAAGTTGTAGGTAGAAAAGATGACAAGTTAAGATTGAATGCTATATTGGGTCACAAACATAAATCAATTATCTTAATCAAGTTATTCAAGCTCGAATTCAAGGTATGTAAAGGCTATTTCTTTCACTTCTTGGCAAGATTCCTAATGATTTTTTTATATTTAGGAGTCTAACATACTATCGGAGAGTCGGTTGTTAAATAGGCAAAAATAAAAATAAAATTCTACTCTTTATTATCAATCATCTTAGTTGCTTCCACTGCCTCTTTGGGATTAATGTCATTTATTTATTTGTGTAATATTTTAAATCTATTGATCATAATTAACTGGAGAATCCCAATTAGTAGGGCTTATCCTATGTAAGTCGTTTGGTATTTAAATTGTTTGGTAGAAATTAGTGATGCTAACATTGACCATACTACATGTCACTAAAGGTAATGTCACAATCCAAAAAAAGACGTGATGAGACTTGTCTATTTCCACCAAAACAAGTCAGTCTCAACCCAATGAAAACGAAAGAAAAGCGGAAATAAATAAAGCAAGAACAAGACAAAGGCGGTAAACTTATTTATTCTAAACAATACCCCAAAACCTGATTGTCACGTGTACAAGCAACTAAAGTAAATACAAAATTCAAAAGATAAATACAAGTCTCAAATAGAACAAAGCATAATAAAAGAAAAAAGAGGGCCTGTCGGGATGACAAACAGCTACCTCTCAAGTCCTTTCACGAGCCTCGAAGTCAGAAGAAGAAGAAGAATAAGAAGAAGAAGAAGAAGATCACATGAGTTCGGGCTCGGAATCTACACAAATGTAGAAGCAAGGAGTGAGTACCCAGCAAGCAACCTAATAAACTAGGCAAACTAGCTAAATCGAATACTCCTTTCCATCCCAACTGAACCTCCACAAACTACAACTTGAATAGAAATCATCCCAACCTAATAGTTCTACGCAAGTCTCAAGGCTCCAAGATCAAGGCCAACAGTCACATTTCAACAACAGATAGTTATTAAATCATTTGCTCTCAACAACAAGGCATTTCAAATCACAAATAGCAACATGTTCAACTCATATATCAAATAATCAATCCAACACATCAAGTAGTTCAATCACATGCATCAAATAAAACAAATTTATGCATCAAGTAGATTGATCACAAAGTCAACATTGGCTGAAACCATTTTCCTTCGACACAATGTCACTAGCTGGAACTATTTCCCTTCGGCTTTCACATTAATTCACTTGCCGGAACCATTTTCCTTCGGCATTTAGATCACTAGCTAGAACCATTTCCCTTGGCTTTTATTATAAAATAGCATTTGCTGGAACCATTTTCCTTCGGCATTTGTATCACTAGCCGGAACCATTTTCCTTCAGCTTTCACATTAATCACTTGCCAGAACCATTTCCCTTCGACGTTTACATCACTAGCCGGAACCATTTCCCTTCGACTTTTATCAAGTGTCTCATCACGGTGTTCAACAAACAATGCACACAAGCAATATAACACCACACGAAGAGACAACAATTCATATCACAAAAGTCCACTTTCATGCATTCAAGCAATTCACCAATCAATCAAATAAGGGCCACAACAAGGCAAATTCACAATTTAACATGATCATCAAGAAGCCTTTTCACTTTTCCTCCTTTTATTGGTTTGCATTGAATTAGGTGAAACAATTAACCCTTCACCTCATTCCCGATTACTCCCCAACACATAGGCAATGAAGAGAAGTAAACAACTCAACCAATTTACAAAGTTTAAGAGATCACTTACCTCAAATCAATCAATTAATCACTCCAAGAGTTGAGTCTTCCCCTTCTGAATCACTTCCAAAGCCACACAATCTATAATAATCAAGTATTCACAATCACCTTCTGGAAATCACAATACCCACATCAATTCCCTTGAAAAGTGGGCTAATCAACACAAAACCCAATTCCAAAAATAAGGTTTGAATCCCAAATTTAATACTTGAAAATATTACTCAATGCTTTAGGAAATCATTAGAGAAAACCATTTCGAAAATGGGATTAAAACCACTTCAAAATCACCATTTTAGTTAAGAACTTGAGTTCTTTGAAAAATCTCATCATCCACCAATCAAAATCTCATATTTTGATGTTAAAACCCATGAATAATCAAAGGGAAATGAAGGTTTAGAATTATGAAAGCTTACCCAAAAGATTTAGCACAGTAAAATCCTTCACAAATCACCTCCAAGGATTTCCTAAACACAGAATGGAAAATGGACATAAACCCCGAAATTTGCAGCAAAAACCCTCTCTGATGTCACAAAAGCGACCAAGGGTTCGCTTAAAACGCGGGCATCGCAAAAGCGCATCCTTCTTCGCTTCTGCGAAGGTCGCTTAAGCGACAGGACCTTCGCATAAGCGAAGCTTGTAGCACCAGAAAACTTAGTCAACTCTCAAAACATCAAATCGACCCTTGAGATTCGTTCGGAACCCCGTACACACAAACCAGATATATAAATCAATTATACTCGACGTTCCAGACTCAATGGAACCATCAAAATATGAATTCGGGGTCTCTTTGACTAGATATCCATGAAAACCACAAGAAACTAACAAATGTCTAAAAAGGCCAAAATAAGTTCGGGACCTCTCAAAAATCAACCAACACCTCACCTAGGCCTGAAATCATCTTCCGAATCCAACGGAACTCTCAAATTTCCAATTCGAGCATCCAAACCCCGAATGTTGACCAACGTCAATTCAAAGGCTAAAATTCCATAATTTCACAACTTAGGACCTCAAATCCTCATAAAGACTCTGAATTAAAAACCGACATCTCTCATGGATCATATTCAACATTTCGAAACTAATGGAATCGACAGAATTTCATTCCGACACTCAAAACTCCAAAAGATTCCGAAAACTATTTTTAAGCAACTTAAGTCTTTCAAACTCAAATTTACCAAAATTCTCAACTTTTAACCTAAAGTTTGAAACTAACTTCTAAAACTTAAGCAAGAAACAACTTGGGGTCAATATCGAGAGGGCAAAATGGTAAATTTCACAAGAATACCAAAAATGACCAACCGGATCATTACATTATCCACTACTAAAAACCATATTCGTCCTTGAACATAAAGCAAAAGAAGGTACCTGAAGCCTCGAAGAGATGAGGATATGTACCACACATATCTAATTTTGTCTCCCAAGTTGCCTCACCAACTGAACGGTGCTTCCACTGCACCTTTACTGAAGCAATCTCCTTGGTCCTAAACTTCTGGATCTGCCTATCCAAAATAGTTATAGGCTCCTCCCCAAAAGATAGGTCTAGACCCAACTCAACTTAATCGAGGGAAAGTACATGGGACTCATTTGGCACGTACTTCCAAGGCATGGAGACATGAAACACGGGATGAAAAATCGACAAGCTAGGTGGCAAGGCCAACTTATAGGCCACATTTCCCACTCGGCTCAAAATCTCAAAAGGTCCAATGAATCTAGGGCTAAGTTTGCCCTTCTTTCTGAACCTTATTACACCCTTCATGGGTGACACTCGAAACCAAAAATGATCACCCTCCATGAACACAAAGGCTCAAACTCTCCAATCTGCATAGCTCTTCTATCGGCTCTGGGCTGTCAACAGCCTAACCTGGATCATACGGACCTGCTCCATAGCATCTCTAAGAAAGTCTATATCTAATGAATCTAAAACAGCCGAATCAAACTAACCAATCAGAGATCTGCACTGTCTCTCATACAACGCCTCAAAAGGGGCCATCTGGATACTGGAATGATAACTATTATTGTAGGCAAACTCTGCTAAGGGAAAATGTCGATCTCATCTAGCACCAAAATCAATCACACAAGCACGGAGCATGTCCTCCAACAGCTGAACTATCCGTTCAGACTAACCATCCATCTGAAGATGAAAAGCTGTACTCATATCTAACCGAATACCTAAACCAGGTTGTAAAGCCCTCTAGAAATAAAAAGTGAACAAGGAACCTCGATCAAAGACAATGGAAACTGGAACTCCATGCAGCCGTACAATATGATTGATAGAACTCGGCTAACTTCTCTGTCCTATACTTCACCCAAACCGGAATGAAGTGCGCAGACTTGGTCAATCTATCAACAACCACCCAAATTGAGTCATAATCACCCACTGTGGTAGGCAAACCCACAACAAAATCCATAGTGATTCGTTCCCACTTCTAAGTAGGAATAAGCATCCTCTGAGATAAACCTCCGAGCCACTAGTGCTCACACTTGACCTGTTGGCAAGTCAAACACCTAGAAACAAAGTCTGCAATATCTCTCTTCATGCCACACCACCAATAATGCTAGCTCAAGTCATGATACATCTTTGCCGCTTCCGGATGAATAGAATATCGAGAACAATGGGCCTCCTCAAGAATCAATCTAATCAACTCACCCGTCTTGGGCACACAAATCATGCCTCCAATCCTCAAGAAACTATCAGAATCAAGGACAGCCTCCTTGGCTTCCCTTCTCAACACTTTGTCTCGAATGAGACACAACTTCTCATCATCAAACTGTTGCTCTTGAATCTGCTCAACTAAGGAAGAACGAGCCTCAATGAAATCAATAAAATCACCCGTCTCCTCAGAAATCTGCAATTGGAGAAGGTTGTTGGCTAACCTCTGAACATCTCTAGCCAACGGTCTCTCCTTAATACTGATAGATGCAAGACTTCCCATACTTGAAGTCTTCCTACTCAACGCATCGGCCACCACATTGGCCTTACCTGGATGATACAAGATAGTGATGTCATAGTCCTTCAGTAGCTTAAGACATCTACTCTGCCTCAAGTTCAAATCCCTATGACTGAAAATGTACTGAAGACTCTGATGGTCAGTGAAGACTTCACAATGCACCCCATAAATATAATGTCGCCATAGCTTAAGAAAAAACACTACGGCTGAAAACTCCAAATCATGGATAGGGTAGTTCCTCTCATGGGTCTTCAACTTTCTAGAAGCATAGGCAATCACCTTACCCTTCTGCATCAGAACACAACATAACCCAACTCTAGAAGCATCACAATAAACGGTGCAGTCTACACCCTCCTCGGGTAAAGTCAAAACAGAAGCTAACGTCAACAAGGTCTTGAGCTTTTGAAAGCTCTCCTCACACTCATCAGACCACTGGAAGCTCACACTCTATCGAGTCAATCTGGTCAAAGGAGATGCAATAGTGGAGAAGCTCTGAACAAATCGTCTATAGTAGCCTGCAAGTCCCAAAAACTCCGAATCTCAGTGACTGAAGCAGGCCTGGTCCAACCTCTAACTACCTCAATCTTGGTTGGATCCACCCTAATGCCCTCCTTTGACACCACGTCTCCTAGAAATGTAACTGAGTCAAGCCAAAACTCATACTTCGAGAACTTGGCATAAAGCTTCTCTTCCCTCAACCTCTGGAGCACAATCCTCAAATGTCGATCATTGTCCTCTTCAGTCTTGGAGTACACCAAGATGTCATCAATGAAGACTATGACAAAAGAGTCCAAATAAGGTCGGAACACCCCGTTCATCAACTCCATGAATGTTGCAGAGGCATTAGTCAAACCAAAATACATCACAAGAAACTCATAGTGACCATAACGAGTCCTGAAAGCTCTCTTAGGGATATCTGATACCCTAATCTTCAGTTGATAATACCTAGATCTCAAATCAATCTTAGAAAACAGAGATGCACCCTGAAGCTAGTCAAACAAATCATCAATAAGAGGAAGAGGATACTTGTTCTTCACTATTACCTTGTTCAACTACTGATAATCAATACACATCCTCATGGATCCATCCTTCTTCCTTATAAACAACACAGGAGCACCCCCACGGAGAAATAATAGGGCAAATGAACCCCTTACTCAACAAATCTTGTAACTGATCCTTCAATTCTTTTAACTCATCTGGAGCCATCCGATAAGGAAGAATAAAGACGGGCTTGGTGTCAGGCTCCAAGTCGATAGCAAAATCAATATCCCTATCCGGAGGAGCACCTGGAAAATCAGTAAGAAACACATCTGAAAACTCTCTAACCATGGGCGCGTAATCCATGGGAGGTGGCTCAATACTAGTATCCCAAATAAAAGCCAAATAGGACAAACACCCTCTATCAACCAATCTCTGAACTCGAATGAATGAAATAACTTTTCTAGGGTAGGAACCACTAGCATCCGTCCACTCAACTATCGGGACACCTGGCATCACCAAGGTCATAGTCTTAGCAAAACAATCAAGAATCGCATGATGCGGAGAGAGGCAATCCATACCCAAAATAACATCAAAGTCTACCATCTCCAAAATGATCAAGTCTACCCAAGTATCATACCCAGCCAAAGAAATAAGACAGGATCAATACACTTGATCTACCACTAAGGATTGACCCACTGGTGTAGAAACATGAATAGGCATAGGCATACAATCAGACATCATATCAAACCCAGCAGCAAAATAGGTAGACGCATAAGAAAAAGTAGATCCTGGATAAAACAATACAGACACAGGTCGATGGCAAACTGGGACGATACTTGTATCACAGCATCAGAAGTATCAACCACAGGTCTCCCTAGAAAAGCATAGCATTGGCTGTCTTGGCCACTTGTAGTCTGAGTAGAACCTCTACCTCCACCCTTCGAAGTTGTAGCACCCCTATCAGAAGTCATGCCACCTCTACCGGACTGACCTCTGCCTCGACCCTTGGTCGGAGGCATTGAATCTCTAATTGGAGCAGTTGAATAAGTACGCTAGGTCCTGAGTGAGTCTATAGAGGACACTGTCGAATCATGTGACCTGGATCCCCACAATCATAGAAAGACCTCAGCACAGATAACTACTGCTGCAAACCAGATGAGCTATCATGAGCACCTCGACCAGAACCATAAGACCCTCGGGCTGACTGCCCACTCTCAGATGCTGGCATAGATGCATGAACCAGCTTACGGCACTGAAAGGATCCACTACCTCGATGTGAACTCTTGCCTCTAGATGAGGCACCGAAAAATTGACCAGAAGAACGAGCCCTCTTAGGCTCTCCAAACTCCTCTACAAGCATCAACTTTTCTTCCTTGGCAGTGCTCACAATGGACTGGAAGGAAGCCCCCTCTCTGGCTGCTCGAAACACATACGACCTGGTAGAGAAAGCCAACCCTCTCACAAACCTGCGAACTCTCTCTGCCTCAACAAGAACAATAGCCATAGCATGCCTAGAAAGCTCATAGAATTGGGCCTCATACTCAGTCATAGACATACATCCCTGTCTCAAGTCCTCAAACCTTAGTCGACTCTCCTCCCTCTTGCTCCAAGGAATGATGTGATCCTGGAAACCACTAGAGAACACATCCCACTCTATCGGAGGAGAATCAACTGGTCTAGACCTTCCAAAAGTCCTCCACCACTCTCTGGAGCATCCACGCAACTGAAAAGCAACAAAACAAACACCTCGAGCATCCACCATACCCACTATCTCAAGCATCTCATGGCACAAAGTCAAGAACTCATGAGCATCCTCATTTTTACCACCCTGACATTGGGGTGGTTTCATCTCCTGAAACCTCTCATAGCACTGCTACTCAACTATCGTTAGAATAACATCATGAGCAATCTGAACACCCACAACTGGTGCGGAAACCACTGGTGGCTGACCCACCAGATCCTGAATACCCGGAGTATGTTGCTGACCTGGAATCTGCATTCCTAATCTAGAGAACCATGTGGTGTACCAATAGCACCACCCTGAGAGAAGTTCGCCATCACACCAAACATCCTTAACAAGGTCTCCTGAAAAGGGAAAGCTCTAAACTCGGAAGGAACCTGGTCCTCAGCAACCCCAACTCTTGGCTCAAGAGAAGCCTTTCTACCTCTGCCTTTGGCTGGTGTCGCTCCACGGGCACGACCTCTAGCCGGTGCTACTCCACGAGCACGGCCTCTATCTTTGGCCCTACCTCTACCCCTAACTGGGGTCTCAACAACTGTCTCCCCTCTACCATTGAAAACAGAAGCTCTAGTCCTCGGCATCTGTCAATACAACATGCTGCAACTCAGCAATAGCGAAGGAAGGCACGAACGACAAGAAAAGGATGAACAAAAGGAAGTTTTTTAATAGTCTTCATAGCCTCTTGAAGATAAGTAAAGACGTCTCTATATGGATCCTTGAGACTCTACTTAGACTTGGCTTATACACACGTGAGACTTATGAACTTGGGGCTCTGATACCATTTGTCGCGACCCAAAATAGGACATGATGACACTTGTTTATTCCCACCAAGACAAGCCAGCCTCAAGCCAACGAAAATGAAAGAAAAGTAAAAAAAATAAAGTAGAAAAAGACAAAGGCAGAAAACTTATTCATTCTAAACAATACCTCAAAACCTGGTTGTCACGTGTACAAGCTACTCAAGTAAATATAGAATTCAAAAGATAAATACAAGTCTCAAATGTCTTTGCTTCTCAAATGGAACAAAGCATTATAAAAAGAAAAAAAGGGCCCGTCAAGATGGCAAGCATCTACCTCTCAAGTCCTTCCACAAGCCTCGAAGTCAGAAGAAGAAGAAGAAGATCACATGGGTCTGGGCTCGGAACCTACACAAGTGTAGAAGCAAGGAATGAGTACCACCAACACGGTACCCAATAAGCAACCTAATAAACTAAGCAACCTAGCTAAATTGAATACTCTATTCCATCCTAACTGAACCTTCACAAACTATAACTTGTACATAAATCAGCCCAACCTAACAGTTCTACAATAAGCAAGTCTCAAGACTCCAAGATTAAGACCAACAGTCACATTTCAATAACCGATAGGTATTGAATCATTTGCTCTCAAGTACAAGGCATTTCAAATCATAAATAGAAACATGTTCAACTCATATATCAAATAATCAATCCAACACATCAAGAAGCTCAATCAGATGCATCAAATAAGTCAAATATATGCATCAAGTATATTGATCACAAAGTCAACAATGGCCGAAACAATTTTCCTTCGACACAATATCACTAGCCAGAACCATTTCCCTTCGGCTTTCACATTAATTCACTTGCCGGAATCATTTCCCTTCGGCATTTAGATCACTAGCCGGAACTATTTTCCTTCGGCTTTTATCACAAAATAACACCTGTAGGAACCATTTCCCTTCGACATTTGTATCACTAGCTGAAACCATTTACCTTCAGTTTTCACATTAATCACTTGTCGAAACTATTTCTCTTCGATGTTTACATCCCTAGATGGAACCATTTCCCTTCGGCTTTTATCAAGTGTCTCATCACGGTGTTCAGCAAACAATGCACACAAGCAATATAACACCACACAGAGAGACAACAATTCATATCACACAAGTCCACTTTCATGAATTAAAGCAATTTACCAATCAATCAAATAGAAGCCACAACAAGGCAATTCACAATTTAACATGATCATTAAGAAGCCTTTTCACTTTTCTCCCTTTTATTGGTTTACATTGAATCAAGTAGAACAATTAACCCTTCACCTCATTCCCACTTACGCCTCAACACATACGCAATGAAAAGAAGTAAGCAAGTTAACCAATTTACAAAGTTTAAGAGATCACTTGCCTCAAATCAATCAATTAATCACTCCAAGAATTGAGTCTTCCCCTTCCGAATCACTTCCAAAGCCATACAATCTATAATAATAAAGTATTCACAATCACCTTCCAGAAATCACAATGTCCACATCAATTCCCTTGAAAAGTGGGCTAATTAACACAAAACCCAATACTAAAAATAAGGTTTGAATATGAAATTTAATACTTGAAAACATTAGTCAAGGCTTTTGGAACTCATTAGAGAAAATCATTTCAAAAAGGGGATTAAAACAACTTCAAAATTACCAATTTAGTTAAGAACTTGAGTTCTTTGAAAAATCTCATCATCCACCAATCAAAATCTCATATTTTGATGTTGAAACCCATAAATAATCAAAGGGAAATGAAGGTTTAGGATTATGAAAGCTTACCCAAAAGATTTAGCACAATACAATCCTTCACAAATTGCCTCCAAGGGTTTCCCAAGCTCAAAAATGGAAAATGGACATAAATCCCGAAATTTGCAGCAAAAACCCTCTCTAATGTCGTAAAAGCGACCTGGAGCGAACCCCGCTAAAAATACGGGCATTGTAAAAGCAAAGCCCTCATCGCTTCTGTGAGGGTCACTTAAGCGACAGGTCATTTTCTTAAGCGAAGGTCGCTTAAGCGACAGGACCTTCGCATAAGTGACGCCTGAAGCACCAGAAAACTCAACCAACTCTCAAAACATCAAATCGACCCTCGGGATTCATTCAAAACCCCGTACACACAAATCAGATATGCAAATCAATTATACTCGATGTTTCAAACTCGATAAAATTGTCAAAAATTGAATCCAAGGTCTCCTTGACCTGACATCCGTGAAACCACAAGAAACTACCAAACGGCCAAAAAGGCAAAAACAAGCTTAGAACCTTTCAAAAATCAACCAAGACCTCACCTAGGCCCAAAATCATGCCCCGAATCCAACAGAACTCTCAAAATTCCGATTCGAGTATCCGAACCCTGAATCCTGACCAAAGTCAATCCAAAGGCTAAAATTCTATAATTTCACAACTTAGAGCCTCAAATCTTCAAAAAGGCACAAAATCATAAATCGACAACTCTCATGGATCAGATTCCACGTTCTGGAACTAATGTAATCGATAGAATTCCATTCCGACACTCGAAACTCCAAAAGACTCCAAAAACTAATTTTAAGCAACTTAAGCCTTTCAAACTCAAATTTACCAAAATTCTCAATTTTTAACCCGAAGTTTGGAACCAACTTCCAAAACTCAATCAAGAAACAACTCGAGGTTAATATCGAGAGGGCAAAATTGTAAATTTTACAAGAATATCAAAAATGACCAACCAGGTTATTACAGGTAATTATATTATGTATATAGAACAACATAACCACAACAATCACTAATTAAGTACTGAGACTGGAACAACATAAATATTTTTAGGAAATTAGTTTTGGTATGAATCAACTAGTGAATTATAGTTGTGGTTACTATTTTATGTGACTGTGAATCAGGGAATTCGTGGTTACATATGGGTTATTATGGGATTGCTATTTTTCATAAACACATATATTATTCGTGGTGGTGTTATTTCTTTTGCATTTCATGCTCTTTGAGGCTGGGATTCAGGTGTTTGTTTACGCCCACATGCATTTCATGACCTTTGAGGCTAGGATATGAGTGTTCGTCTATATCACATGTATTTCATTCCCTTTGAGTCTAGGATCGGGGTGTTCGCCTACACCACATGCATTCATGCTTTTGAGGCTAGGATTGAGGTATTTGCCTACACAATAAACTTAGTTACTTTTTCACCTTTGAGGCTATGGATTGGGGTGTTCACCTACACCACATTGCTTTGTATTTCATATTGTTGTGTACTATATTTGAATTGTTAGGGTCAGCTGAGTACAAAATATTTGAGGCTTGATATGTTGTTGGCGTTGTGGTGACGTAAGATAGGACAAAAGTAAGTAGACTAACTACGAGTTATCTTAGTAGGTTGTTCTTGTTGTGGTTTCTACGGTTGATGACCTGAGGTAGGGTCAGGTGAGACTATTGATGATTGTAGTTGGTTGTGTTGTGATTATATTGCAATGCATTGCATTCATTATCTTATGATTGCGATTAACACTTGTCGAACTTATGGAAGCTTGGGTAGGTGATTGTGTGATGATTGTATAGCTGATTATTTATGTGATTTGGACCAGAATTGAAGATGAACTATGATAGTAGTATGTTACCAGCGAGCTATTGATTCTGTGTAATTTAGTCTGTCGTATTATGATTTCAGTTTCAATTACGATGTTTATGTTACTCTGTCACCTTACATATTCAGTACATTATTTTATTGTAACATCCACATTATCTGGGGAACACGGCATTCATGCTTGTAGGTTATCCGATAGATAGGGAACCTCGTGGGAATGATCATGTTCATCTAAAGATGGGTACGTTTGATTCTTTTCAGAGTTATTGAATTTAGGCTCTTATCTAGCTTCATATCAGTAATAGGTATATCAGGGTCCTATCCTGACTCGTGCTTAGTAGATTTTCATCTTAGAGGCTTGTAGACATCTATCGTGAGTCCATTAGTAAGTTGCGGCCTAGTTAACCTTGTGTTATACTTTAGTTATATTTGAGTTTGTTTTCATTATGTTTCTTTAGGTTTGACTTAGCCTTAATGGCCCATGTATATTGTTTGATTTGGTTTCAATTGATTTACTCGGTTAGGTAAGGCTCAAGTACCAGTCGGGTCTCTCTAGATTTGAGGCAAGAAAACCAGTTCACCAGCTTATATTTTGTTTGAGATGTATATCTTTTCAAGAAATATATTATACGTGGTCATCTTTTAGGTAGATTTTGAATCTAACAATACCTCATTCTAGTAAAACGTGTAGACAATACCATTTATGTCATGAATCACCTTCCCAAGAGAATATGTTCCCCCACATAATAAAATATTTCTTATTTTCCAGATAAATCACAATATAATGATAGGGATGGTTCTGATCTTAGCATTTCCTAGTTCATCCCAACGTTTAAACATTGTTTTCTTCACCTATACCCCTAGGCCTTATAGTTTTACCACATTATAGTAATACTCTCATATTCTTGTTGCAAATTCTCCTATCAAGAAAAGGTAGTCAATTATCTCTAATTGTGGATTAGAGCAACAAGTATGTCATGACCCAAGGTACCCTCTAAACGTGACATGGCGTACAAGACCACGAAAGGCCTCATACAAGCCCCTTAGCATACATACATACAAGATCATAGAGAATTAAGAGTTCAAAAGATAATGTCATATCAAATCTTTTTAGGAAAATAGTGGAAGTCTACATCTCATGTCTCAAATTCAATCTAACATAGGGATGAAAAATAAGGTTCGGGGCATAGCCCAATACAATGCCAAAATGAAAGAACATGAAAGTAAGAAACAACTAGGATACGTCCTCGAATGGATGAAGACTCACCAAATCTTCACAATTCTTATACTAAGCTCTAGCCACGAGTGTATGGTGAATCGCCAAGCCCTACATCAACAAATCAATGTAGGCAAGAGTATGCATTAGTATAATCAAGTACCAAGTGTGATAGCAATGCACGAAACATTTAAAACATGCTAAAACGAGACATTTTCAGGAGATGCAATGACCAAGCTAAACATGATAAGGTATAAGAAGCATAAAGCATAAACCATAGTCAAATCAAGCTAAGCATCTTTACTTTACTTGAGAACATCATAACAACACTTTTAGTTCATTGTTTGTGGGAAGTAGCCTTAATCGACATAAAAGACCATGTGAGCTATCAACATGGAATCCAGTGTATAACCCCACACCGATAGGGCCATCCTAATTGCCAAGGTAGGAACCATTACTTCACATATAACTTACGTGGATCCACTAGCTAGTGTCTATCATAGACCATTATCCTATGGTGGCACATAGTTTATGGGACATGGGTAATCGTTACTTGTCCAGTCGGTGCCAAGCATAATTCCCACGGATTAGACATAGTTCAATTATCATAAGCAGACGTGGGTAATCGCCTCTTTTCTACACTAGGGAACATGGGTGATCGCCTCTTGTCCCTTCATTAGAATAGCTCCTGAATCATCAATACAAAGTTAGTTGAGCAAACCTTTCAATAAGTTATGAATCATTACATGTGAGAAAACCTTTCACATTCATGAGTTGAGTAATATATGAAAATTCCTTTCACAACTCAACAACATCAACATATCATAACTTTGGTACTTCAATCTCAAAGCACCCTTAATTTATCATTAACTTCATAAGAGACATGCGTGATTTCATAAACTTCATCTTTACATAGTTCATCATTTTCATAACTTAAAAATCATAGAGATCATATGGGTTCATGAGAATTCCTCATAAATCATGCAATTCAATGCAAACTCATGCTTAGAAAATCATAAACAAGGCAATTTATCCATAATTGAAGGAATACAAATAATAAAGGAAAATCATAATTTTTTACTAAACATTCTTACTTTCATAAAACCATCCTTAGGTCATTCATAATCTCACCATAGAAAGCCTTAGCTTAGAAATCATATGTCATGCATGGATTCATAGAGATTTCATACAGTTCATCACTTCATAATTCAACCCACCAACAAAAGCAAAATTTTAAAATTGGGGGAATTGGCATGGGTTCATGGGGATTCATCTAAACTCATGAAATTCAAATCAATTTATACTCCAAAGTTCATAAATCAATCAATTCAATCATCATTGCAAGGAACTCATGACATGGACGAAAAACCCTAATTTAATTGAAGACTTCTAACTTGAAAATTGAAGATTTTAAGGATTCCATGGAGGAAAGGGCTCCATGGATGAACAATATCATACCTTAGGGTCTCAATTCCTTAAGCAATTTGATGAAGGAAGCTTGATTTCTTGATCCCTAGCTTGCCCTCTTCTTCTATCTTCTAGAGAGAGAAATATTTAAGAGAAGAGGGTTTGGGGAAATTTGCAAAGTGGTTGGAAAAGGGTAGATTTTAGGATGGAGTAGACTTATATAGTGTTAGGGAATGAAGGAAACTGACTTAAGTTAGTAAATAAGTCATTTGGGTGTGTTGCTTCCAATTGCACACGCAAGTGTACGTGGTCGCAGAAGTAATAAGTGGCTCTTTAAGAACCGGAATATCGAACCCACAGGGACTTGTCAATTAACTATTTACTAAATTATACTAGTCTAATTATTTATTTAAGAGTATCAAAAGAAATAAAAGAATGCAAGAATAAAATACTAAGATTAACTTACAGTGATTGGGACAATTCTAGGGCTGCAGCATGCTTTGGGTTTCATGTATCGCATCTCATGTAATGAATTAACTAAGGTTATCAAATTACTGATTTACAGGGTTGATTTTATGATCATGATCTCTCGACCTCTAATCGCCTACTCCAACTAGCTGTCTAACTACATCGTTGAGCGGGGATAGGCAGTCCTAATTGGCGAGCATTTATATTTCATCCTGTTTCGTAACCAAGCGAGGTGTTCGTCCGGGCGTCACTCCTGAACACGAATCTAAACAAAGTTAGAACAAGCTCTTTGCATTCTTTGGTCTATCTACCTCTTTATCTCTCGAGTCCAAGAATAGACAATAGATTTATTTCTATGGTGATCAAGCATGAAATACTAAAACAAGAATACAAAAGTAATTTAAACGATAACCAACATTAATTCAAAACAATCGATGTTCAACAATTACCCATGGCCGCAGCCCCAGAACAAGGGTCTTTAGCTACTAATACCTAAGAAAAAGAAGAAGAAAAGAACCCTAAAAAGTATTGACAATTTTTCCTTACAAAGTGTCTTCCTTCAAAAGTCTCTCCCCCAAATAATTATTTCTATGGACTATTTATAGATGTAGAAAACCCTGAATAAAATAACTGAGTCTAAAACAAATTAGGAACCCAAAACCAAAACGGAATTGGATTCCTACGTGAAACTGTGCCGCCTCAAACTTTCCATATATATAAATATTAATATAATATTCAATTTAATCCATTAAGCTGCCTGCTTGATTTTCCTTCTTCAATCTTTCATAATTAATTCATTTTAGCTCCAAACTTCTTCAACTTTGTACCAATTTAATCCTACAAATAAAATACACTATTTAGCACAATCCATAAAATCCATGCTAAAAAAGGACAAATATAAATAATAAATATGAGGCAATTAATGATAAGAAAATATATTTTTTGCCTCAGATCAGGGTGAAAAGACCAAAAGACCCCTTTAACATAATTGTCGGGCCCCTACCTATGGTGGGACTACGACCCGTCCTGTCCTTCCGTAGATAGGTTCAGAGACTATCAATTCGGACCCTGCAACGACGGGTCCCATGTACGGCTCATGGGTCAATCGACAGACTGTGCATGGCATCCGTAGGTCTGAACTTATGGCTAAAGAATTTGACCAAGTCTGGAGGAGACCTACGAGACCCATTTACGGTTCGTGCATAATTCGACGAGTCGTCCTGGTAGGCCGTCATTGGGGTTCAAAAACTTGACATCTTGAAAACTTGGGCTTGCCACCTACGGTTCGTAGGTGGCCTCCGTCATTGGCACCAGAACTTAAAAAAGTCAAAAAATTTCCACCCTTTGAATTCGGGGTATTACATTATCTCCCCCTTGGGAACATTCGTCCTCGAATGAGAATCAAGACATCATAAGGAGGGTAAGAAATAAGAACTAACAACCCAACCTAGAATGCAATCACATAATGCACATATCCGAGGAGGAAACATCAACTCCAAGCTAAAGCATGTTCAACACATCATTTCATGAAGACTTTATACAACTCATACTTAATGCACATAATCATAGATAATTCAATCAAGCTAGCTCATTTTCTCAAAATTTAAACTCTTCATGAACATGTATAATCAAGGAATCATGGAAATAACTAAGACACATGAAACCAAAGAATGAACCATGAGAAACTAGGTACCTCAAGCTAGAGTAGGATCGGAAGGAAAGAGATGAGGATATCGGGACATCATATCGGCCTCGACCTCCCAAGCAGCACCCTCAACTAATTGATTCCTCCAGAGAACCTTCACGGAAGCAACTTCTTTATTTCTAAACTTTCGGACTTGCCGGTCTAAAATCTCAACCGAAATTTCTTAATAAGAAAGACTATCCTTTTTGCCAAGATTCTCCAACGACACTATAGACGTCAGATCACCAACACATTTCTTCAATAATGAGACATGGAAAATCGAATGCACCGATGCCAAATCATTAGGCAAATCAAGTTCATAAGCAACTTACCAACACACCTCAAAATTTGATATGGGCCTACATAACGGGGACTAAGCTTCCCTTTCTTCCCGAATCTCATTACACCCTTCAGGGGTGAAATTTTCAAGTAAACTCAATCATCAACATCAAATTCTAAATCAAGTTCATAAGCAACCTTACCAACACGCCTCAATATTTGATATGGGCCTACATAACAGGGACTAAGCTTCCCTTTCTTCCCGAATCTCATTACACCCTTCATGGGTGAAATTTTCAAGTAAACTCAATCATCAACATCAAATTCTAAATCTCTCCTTCTAACAATGGAATAGGACTTTTGTCGACCTTGAGCCATTTTCAACATTTCTCTAATAAGTCAAACTTTTTCCATGGCCTCATGTACCAACTCAGGACCTATCAAAGAACCTTCCCCAACTTCAAACCAACCTATAGGAGATCTACACCTCCTTCCTTAGAGAGCCTCAAACGGAGCCATGCCAATACTAGAATGGTAGCTATTATTATAAGCAAATTCAATCAAAGGCAAATGATCATCCCAATTACCCTTGAAATCAATTACACAAGCTCTCAACATATCTTCCAAAGTTTGGATAGTACGCTCTGCTTGCCCATCGATTTGGGGATGAAAGGCCGTACTGAGCTTAACAAGAGTACCAAGACCCTTTTGGAAGGACCTCAAAAATTGAGAAATAAATTGTGCACCACGATTGGAGATAATGGATAGAGGCACTCCATGCAACCTAACCATTTCCCTCAAATACAACTTAGCATACTCCTTCGCCGAATAAGAAACCTTGACGAGAATGAAATGGGCTGACTTCGTCATACGATCCACAATAACCCAAATTGAATCATATTGTCGCCGAGTGTGTGGTAAACCAACAATAAAGTCCATATTCAAATCTTCCCATTTCCGAGTAGGAATACTAATATCTTGGGTCAAACCTCCCGGCTTTTGGTGCTCGACTTTCACTTGTTGGCAATTAGGACATTAGCCACAAACTCCGCAATATCCTTCTTCATCCCATTCCACCAATAGATCTCCTGCAAATCACGGTACATCTTGGGAGCTCCTGGGTGAATGGAATATCGAGAACTATGGGCTTTTGATAAAATTTATCCTTTTAAGTCATCTACTTCGAGAATACAAAAATGACCTTGATATCGAAGTACACCATCTCCCCTTTGGGAGAAAGCCTCAACGAACTTTTTGAGCACCCCTTCCTTCAACTCAACCAAATTTGGATCAAGATCTTGTTTAGCCTTTACATCATGCACAAAGGATGATTCAGAACCATTGTGAACCATAACACCACCTTTAGTGGAATCAACCAATCGAACACCCAATCAAGCCAACCTATGAACATCGCGAACCAACTCTTTCTTACCATCCTCAACATAAGCAACACTACCCATAGATAACCGGCTAAGAGCATCCGCCACCACATTAGCCTTGTCGGGATGATAGAGGATACTCATGTCATAGTCTTTTAACAGCTCAAGCCACCTCCTTTGGTGAAGATTCAGATCTTTTTGCTTAAACATGTATTTCAAACTTTTGTGGTCGTTAAAGACATCAACATGCACCCCATACAAATAATGCTGCCATATCTTTAAAGCGAACACCACCGCCGCTAATTCTAAGTCATTAGTAGGATAGTTCTTTTCATGTACCTTGAGTTTCCTTGAAGCATAAGCAATAACTTTTCCATTTTTCATGAGAACACATCCTAGCCCAATTCTCAAAGCATCACAATAAACCACAAAACCATCGGACCCTTCCGGTAGAGTCAATATCGCGGCCGAGGTAAGTCTATTTTTCAACTCTTGAAAACTCTTTTCACACTCTTCGAACCAAGTGAACTTAACCTTCTTTTGAGTCAAAGCCGTCAATGGGGAAGCAATCGAAGAAAACCCTTCAACAAACCTCCTATAATAACCGGCTAAACCTAAGAAACAACGAATATCCAAAGGTGATAGAGGTCTAGGTCAATTCCTAACCGCATTTGTCTTTTTGGGATCTACTTCAATACCCTTACCGAAGACTATGTGTCCAAGAAAAGCCACAGACCTTAGCTAAAACTCACATTTACTAAACTTCGCAAAGAGTTGCTGGTCCTTGAGGACTTGTAATACAATCCTTAAATGATCAGCATGGTCATCCTCACTCCTTGAGTAAATCAGAATATCATCTATGAACACAATCACAAACATGTCAAGATATTGCCTAAACACCATATTCATCAAATCCAAAAACATGGCCAGGGCATTTGTTAATCCAAACGACATCACTAGGAATTCATAATGGCCATATCTAGTCCGAAAAGCCATTTTCGGAATATCATCGTCTTGCACCCTCAATTGGTGATAACCCGAGTGAAGGTCGATCTTAGAGAAGTAATTAGCCCCTTGAAGCTGATCAAACAAGTCATCTATTTTTGGAAGAGGATAATTATTCTTAATGGTAACTTGTATAATTGACGGTAGTCAATGCACATATGGAGTGAACCATCTTTCTTCCTTACAAAGACGACCGGAGCACCCCATGTAGAAACACTTGGTCAGACGAAACCCTTATCCAACAAATCCTTCAATTGCTTTTTTAGTTTCTTAAAATCTGTCGGAGCCATTCGGTAAGGAGGAATAGAGATAGGTTGCGTATCCGAGAGAAGGTCATTACCGAAGTCTATTTCCCTTTCGAAAGGAATATCGGGCAAATCATTGGGAAACACTTCTGAAAATTCATTAACAATGGGGACCGACTCAATAATAGGGGTTACGGAATCCACATCTCTCACCCTAACAAGATGGTATATGCAACCCTTAGAAATCATCTTTCTAGCTTTTAGACAAGAAACAAATTGACCTCTAAACATAGAATTTCCCCCCTTCCACTCTAGGATAGGCTCATTTGGGAATTGAAACTTGACCATTTGAGTCCTACAATCAATAAAAGCATAACAAGAATGCAACCAGTCCATCCCAAGAATGACATCAAAATCTAACATATCTAGCTCTACAAGATCAACATGAGTGACTTTATGAGATAAAGAGACGGGGCAATTTCTATAGACTCTCTTAACCACAATAGACTCAGCAATCGGAGTAGAGACATGAAAAGGATCTAACAACACATCCGGAACAACATTAAACCTCATAGCCACATATGGTGTCACAAAAGACAAAGTAGCACCGTTATCAAGCAAAGCATAAACATCAAAGTGAAAAACTTTCAACATACCGATAACCACATCGGGAGAACTCTCTTGCTCATGACGAGCTTAAAGTGCATAGAATCGGTGTTACTTCTGATTTCCACTAGAATTCGATGGATGTTGAGGTTGAGTGCGTCGACGGTTATCCCCTTCATTCTTAGCCACTAAGGGACAATCCCTTATCTTGTGATCCATCTTGCCACAACCAAAGCATGCATTTGAATCGGCTAGACATTTACCCTCATGCTTTTTCCCACACTTAGCACAAGTAGGCGATGAGAAACCACCACCACTCCCTTCTTGAGGCTTAGGGTTGGGCACTCTATCCTTGTTGGACTTAGGAGGAGCATTGGAGTAACCTTGATCGGAGAACTTTTGTCAAAATCTAGAACGACCATGTCCCTCGGACCTTGAGCGTGGAAAATTACCATCAACGGTCCTAGCCCTCTTTGCCTCTCTAGACCTTTCCTTGAATTTCTCCTCTTCTATTTTTTTATCATACACCATGAGACGAGAAATATACATGTCATTGACAAGCATGGCGGAACGGCACTCTTTAACAACCATTTCGGATGCTCCCGAAACAAACTTACTCATTCTTGCCCCAGGATCGGCAACCATAGAAGGAGCATATCGAGACAATTGTGTGAACTTCAAAGCATACTCTTTCATACTCATGTTTCCTTGACGAAGGTGGATAAACTCAAGCACCCTTGCCTCCCTCATCTCAAGAGGAAAGAACCTATCAAGGAAAGCAATCTTGAATTTTTCCCAATCAAGAGGACCCTCATTAACCACCCTCTCACTCTTCCATTGGTTGAACCAAACTTGAACAATACCTTTAAGTTGATTAGCGGCCAACTCCGCCTTTTCCTCCGGCGTCACACCCATAATCATAAGCACCTTGTACACCTCATCGATAAACTCTTGAGGATCTTCTTCAATCTTAAAACCATGAAATTCCAAAGGGTTCATCCTAGTGAAGTCTCTTACCCTTGATGCCACCGTACCCATATTTAGATTCACGAGAGCCACAGCCTATCTATTGGCTTGAGCCGTCACGGCTTGATTCAACACTTGAAAAGTAGCCCTAAACTCCGCATTAGTCACATGTTCGGTCAAAGGGTCGGTCGGAACTTGAGGAGCTTGAGGAGGAGCTTGAGGAGGAGCTTGTTGATCTGCATTTTCTCCCACATTTCTTCTAACATAAGCTCTTTGGGTCGCCATATCCTGAAACGCATAGGATAGGGATTAGGAGAGAGATATAGAGTTAAGCTCTATGGCACGACTTAGGAGTAATGAAAGAAGTAAAGTTTCTTAAACGCCTTATAGCCTCTCATTCATATATGTGGCGCGCTTCACACTCATGAAAGAGACTCTACTTGACGCGGCTCATGAGACATCCTAGGATCTTTCTAAAACCTTGTGCTCTGAATACCAAGTTTTTACAACCGAAGGTACCCCCTAGACGTGACATGGCGTACAAGACCCAGAAAGGCCTCATACAAACCACTTAGCATACATACATACAAGATCATAGAGAATTAAGAGTTCAAAAGATAATGTCATATCAAAGCTTTTTAGGAAAATAGTGGAAGTCTACATCTCATGTCTCAAAGCCAATCTAACATAGGGATGAAAAATAAGGTTTGGGGCGTAGCCCAATACAATGCCAAAATGAAAGAACATGACAGTAGGAAACTACTAGGCTACGTCCTCGAATGGATGAGGACTCACCAAGTCTTCACAATTCTTATACTAAGCTCTAGCCACGAGTGGATGGTGAATCGCCAAGCCCTACATCTACAATTCAATGTAGGCAAGAGTATGCGTTAGTACAATCAAGTACCAAGTATGATAGCAATGCACAAAACATTTAAAACATGCAAAAATAGGACATTTTCATGAGATGCAATGACCAAGCTAAACATGATAAGGTATAAGAAGCATAAATCATAAACCATGGTCAAAGCAAGCTAAGCATCTTTACTTTACTTGAGAACATCATAACAACACTTTTAGTTCATTCTTTGTGGGAAGTAGCCTTAACCGACATATAAGACCATGTGAGCTATCAACATGGAATCCAGTGTATAACCCCACACCGATAGGGCCATCCTACTTGCCAAGGTAGGACCCTTTACTTAACATATAGCTAACGTGGATCCACTAGCTAGTGTCTATCATAGACCATTATCCTAAGGTGGTACATAGCTTATGGGACATGGGTAATCACCACTTGTCCACTCGGTGCTAAGCATAATTCCCACGGATTAGACATAGTTCAATTATCATAAGTAGACATGGGTAATCGCCTCTTGTCTACACTAGGGAACATGGGTGATCACCTCTTGTCCCTTCATTAGAATAGCTCCTTAATCATCAATTCAAAGTTAGTTGAGCAAACCTTTCAACAAGTTATGAATCATTACATATGAGAAAACCTTTCACATTCATGAGTTGAGTAATATATGAGAATTTCTTTCACAACTCAACAACAACATCAACATATCATAACTTTGGTGCTTCAATCTCAAAGCACCTTTAATTCATCATTAACTTCATATGAGACATGCGCGATCTCATAAACCTCTTCTTTACATAGTTCATCATGCTCATAACTTACAAATCATAGAGTTCATATGGGTTCATGAGAATTCCTCTTAAATCATGCAATTCAATGCAAACTGATGCTTAGAAAACCATAAACAAGGATATTTATCCATAATTGAAGGAACCCACATAATAGAGGAAAATCATAGTTTTTGATTGAACATGCTTACTTTCATAAAACCTTCCTTAGGTCATTCATAATTTCACCATAGAAAGCCTTAGCTTAGAAATCATATTTCATGCATGGATTCATAGAGATTTCATACAGTTCATCACTTCATAATTCAACCCACCAACAAAAGCAAAATTTCAAAATTGGGGGAATTGGCATGGGTTCATGGGGATTCATCTAAATTCAACTCAATTTATACTCCAAAGTTTATAAATCAATCAATTCAATCATCATTGCAAGGAACTCATGACATGGAGGAAAACCCCTAATATAATTGAAGACTTCTAACTTGAAAATTAGAGATTTTAGGCATTCTATGGAGGAAAGGGCTCCATGGATGAACACTATCATATGTTAGGGTCTCAATTTCTTAAGTAATTTGATGAAGGAAGCTTGATTTCTTGAACCCTAGCTTGCCTCTTCTTCTTCTTCTTCTTCTATCTTCTAGAGAGAAATATTTGAGAGAGAAGGGTTTGGGGAAATTTGCAAAGTGGTTGGAAAAGGGTAGATTTTAGGATGGAGTAGACTTATATAGTGTTAGGGAATGAATAAAACCGACTTAAGTTAGTAAATACGTCATTTGGGTGAAAAGACCAAAAGACCCCTTTAAAATAATTGTCGGGCCCTTACCTACGGTGGGACTACGACCCGTCTTGTCCTTCCGTAGGTAGGTTCAGAGACTATCAATTTGGACCCTGCAATGACGGTCCCATGTACGGCTCGTGGGTCAATTGATAGACTGTGCATGGCAACCGTAGGTCTGAACTTATGGCTAAAGAATTTGACCAAGTCTGGAGGAGACCTACAAGACCCATTTACGGTTCATGCATAATTCGCCAGGTCATCCTGGTAGGCCGTCATTGGGGTTCAAAAACTTTACATCTTGAAAACTTTGGCTTGCCACCTACAGTTCGTCAGTCCTTCTACGGTTCGTAGGTGGCCTCTGTCTCTGGTACCAGAACTCAGAAAAGTAAAACATTTTCCACCATTTGAATCTGGGGTATTACAAAGTACTTCTTGATAGTATTGATATGTCCATCTAGTCAAAACTACATCCACAAGAAGTTTTTCTTTCCATCATCTCCAAATAAAGAAGAAAATCTTGAAAGAAAGACCTCTTATCAAAGATTTGGCAAAGCAGATAGGATAATGTAACTTGTTCCTCAATAACTTCCATGCACTGCTTATTGTAAAATTTCTTGTGCGATTCAGCATCCGCCATGACTTATCACTTCGATCTAAAAATTCAACATAGTTCATATTTTGCCTCACATATTCCGCAATAAAAATAAGAATCAATTGCATTTTCTCATAATTCCTATCTTCAGCTTCCATAATTTCCTTAATATTAGATATTAAGTAATTGATCAGAATATCTTTCTGAATTCTTTGGTATAAAGGTCCAAATGTCTAGTTATCATACCGAATACTAGTTGAACCTTCTCTAGGTTTTCACTATATCTCCTTCACAAGTAAATTCATGTTTTCTAACATCATTTTTACATATGAGATCCACACTTCCACTGGACTAAAGTAGAAATTTGTTTCTTACAGTATATCCACATGTAAGTAGTCCATAAAGAGCTTGTTATTTGAAATCTACACCAAAGTTTGGCGTACATAGCCCGAGACACAAAATCAACCTAATTTTACCTTTTTAGAAGATCTAACGAATTATTAACAAGTTATTTTATCCAATCGGAGGTATTCATGATGAATCCAAATTCATTCATGAAGTTTTTGTTGGTTTTGAAAGTGATTATGGCGGCTTGCGGAAGCTTACAATTGTAAATCATATGATTGATAAATCAGATGACAAGTAAAAATATTCTAAAAGACATAATATTATTATATGGTTTGGTCAGACCTACATATATATTGAAAACTAATATTAAAAAACATAAACTCTATCAGGAGAATAATCTCCCCATAAACTAAACTCTTAAATGTCTACAGTGTGGATGCTAATGGGTTCTTGGTATGAGAAGATGGGTCTTCAATTTATAGAGTTTCAAGTTTTTCCTCTAAAGAAGGAATAAACCAAATATGAAAAAGAATTATATTTTCCTTTTAGAAAAAGTTAAAGCATTTAAGGTAATACTTTGACTTTTCTTTTTTATACTTTGACTTTTATTTTAGAAAAAAATAAAACTTAAAATATGGTAAGAAAATCAGGGCAAAATCCTAACAAATCTCCCCTTTTGGCTTGAATTTTCTGGCAAAATAATCTTGATCCCCTTTCTTCACATAATTTTCATGTATCACTGCTGCTTACCATTATTTAAAAATTGATATGGATTAAAAATTGGAGCCCTGTGTTAAAAGTTATGAGCATGGTTGAAAGTAGAGCTCATGCGTTAAAATTAATATGCATGAGTTGAAAGTTGAGCTCATTCGTTAAAAGTAATATGCATGAGTTGAAAGTGCAGCTCATGCATTAAAAGTAAGATGCATGAGTTAAAAGTGGAGCATGAGCAATAAAATTTGCAAGGATTGAAAGTTGGAGCCCATGTGTTAAAGTAAGCATGGGTTGAAAATTGATTTTGTTTTAAATATGGGGCAGCATGATTGTTGAAAATATAGTTGAATTTTTTCTCCACATGTAGTAGCACAAAAACTTCATTATAATCAAATTAATTGTAAATTGATTTGAAACCGCCTTGAACATGTCTTCAACTTAGTTCAACTATTGGATCATTAAACCACGTGCTCTGATACCACTTGTTGGGTTCGAAAGTGATTATGGCGTAATGTGAAAGCTTACAATAGCAAATCATATAGTTGATAAATCATATGACAAGTAAAAATATACTAAAAGACATAATATTATTATATGGTTTGGTCAAGTGACCTAATATTGAAAACATAAACTGTATTGGGAGAATAATCTTGTCACGAACCAGGGTAGGCCCTAGATGTAACACGGCGTACAAGACCCCGAGAGGCCTCATACAAGCCCTTAGTATACATAACATACAAGATAATAGAGAAATAAGAGTTCAAAAGAGCATTTTATATCAAAGCTTTACTCAAAACAGCGAAAGTCTACAACTCATGTCTCAAAGCCTTCTAATATCATAGAATATGAATAAAAGTGCTAGGGACACAGCCCAATACAATATCAAAATAAGGAAAGACATAAAATGTAAAATCCAACAAGGCTATGTCCTCGGATGGATGAGGACTCACCAAGTCTTCTTCTCAACTCTAAGTCAATGCTCTAGCCACGAGTGGAAGGTGAATCGCCACATCCTACACCAATGAAGTTAATGTACGCAAGAGTATGTCTTAGCACAATTAAGTACTAAGTATGAAAGCAATGCACATAAACACATAAGTCATGCTAGAGATAGAGACCTAATCATGACATGCGATGGCAAAGCTAAAAACATAAGAAACATGAAACATAAAGCATATATCAAGGCCAAAGCAAGCTAAATCATCTTTCCTTCTTTTCTTTATTTCATCATGAGAACACTTGTTCATTAACTTGTGGGGAAGAGCCTTAACCGACATGTAAGACCATGTGAGCTATCAACACGGAATTCGGTGTCTACCCCACACCGAAAAGGGGTGTCCTACTTGCAAAGGTAACACCATGAACTTCTTAGCTTATGTGGATCCACTAGCTAATGTCTACTTAAAGACAACATCCTATGGTGGCAACATAGTTTATGGGATAGAGATTGCTTTAGGAGACTCGGCCTCAACTAACGGGAGAGCTCCATCTAGAAAACCCAGCCTCTACTAACGGGAGAGCTTTCACTAGAATACCCGGCCTCTACTAACGGGAGGGCTTCCATCTCAATATCCACTCGGTGCTAAGCATAATTCCCACGGATTAGTCATTAACATATTTATATCATTAAACATGAAAAGGTACAACTAGGGTTACAAATTCAAGATAAAATCATGCTTATAGATATTCATCTTTCATGGACCTTGTCCAAGCTTACATCATTAGAATAGCTCCTTAAGAACATGGGTAATCGCCCCTTTGTTCTTCTTTTATCATAATGGGAGAATTACCTGAGAAAACTTTTCACTACTCAACCATAGCATCAGCATATCATAACTTTTGTACTTTACTCTCAAAGCACCCTTAATTCATCATGCTCATATTTCATATTTCATAGTTCATAGAGTTCATATGGGTTCATGCAAGTTCAACTCATATCATGCAATTCAATGCAAGTTCATGCTTAGAAAGCCATAATTAAGACAATTTACCCATACTTGAAGGAACTCACATAATAGAGGAAAATCATGCTTTTGGCTTGATCATGCTAAATTCATAAGATTATCCTCAATTCATTCATAATTCATGCTTGATTTCATAGAAAATTCATAAACTTCATCAAATCAAAACTCAACCCAACAATCAAAGCATAGATTATCAAATTGGGAAGAATTAGCTTGGGATCATGGGAGTTCATGCAATCTTTACATCAAATCATGTAATTCACGCTAATTCGTGCACTAAGTTACTTTATCACGCTAAATCGCGCTCTAGGAATCATAAAATCAATAATTGGAATCATAATTGAAGAATCCACAATGATTGATCACAAACCCTAATTCAATTAGTTAGAGTAAACCTTTGAAAATCATGAAGAAGAGGAAGGACCCAATGGAGGAAAAGACTCCTAATGGTGAACACTATCATACCTCAAAGCAATCCACAAGAATTGGAGAAGATTGAAGGTCTTCAATGGAAGATTCAAGCTTCTTCTTCTTCCTTGAGAGTTGAGAGAGTTTCTTTTTAGAGAGAGAAATATTTGAGAAAGGAGAGTTTTGGAATGAATTAGAATGAAAGGAATTAGGCTTAGAAAGTATTTATAGGTCTAATATTAAGGGTATAACCTACTTAGCTTAATAGGTAAACAATCAGTGCAAAGACCAAAAAGCCCTTAATTATAAACTGTCAGGGCCAATCGACGGACAGGATCTACGGTCCGTACATCCATTGACAGACCGTCCTGTTGAACTGTCAAAAGATTCAGAGAGTTGGTATCTGGGGACCCTGCAACGACGGTCTCCATTTACGGTTGGTAGGTCCATCTACGGACCGTAGATCACTGCCTGAGTTTAAGAAGTTGGTCAAGTCTGGGGTCATCTACGGTTACTTTCTACGGACTGTCATTCGACTCACGAACCGTCCTACTACCCATAGGTCAAAGTTCAGAAATTTGAAAATCCTGAAATTTCGCAGTGCCATTGATTGTTCCTACCTATGGCCCGTCAATCCATCTACGGTCCGTAGGTGGCCTCCGTAGATCACTATCTTTAGGTGAGTTCTACATTTTAAAATCCTTTGGAAGCTTGGGGTGTTACAAATCTCCCCATAAACTAAACTCTTAAACGTCTACATTGTGGATGTTATTGTGTTCTTGGTATGAGAAGATGGGTCTTCAATTTATAGAGTTTCAAGTTTTTTCCTCTAAGGAAGAAATAAACCAAATATGGAAAAGAATTATATTTTTCTTTTAGAAAAAGTTAAAGCATTTATGATAATACTTTGACTTTTCTTTTAGAAAAAAAATAAAACTAAAAATATAGTAAGAAAATCAGGGCAAAATCCTAACAATTTTAGGCTTATTAATTTCTCTTAAGCATTTCATATGCTCAAGAATCCATTTTTATGTAGTTTTTAGATTCCCCAATATCAAAATTAAAGCCTAAGTAAATAATTTCATGCTAGAATATCAAATTTAAAGAAAAGAATAGAACTCATGTAATTACCCGCCCATTGCATTCTTCCCCAACAATAAATAACTTAAGGTTCAAATCACAAAGTTCAACGAATAATTCACCCTTCGATTCTATGAAGAAAAGGGATTACAAAAGGGAAAGATGGATTGGAATCACTTACCTCAAGAGAGAAAAGCCCCAAGTCTTGAAAAAGTCACCCTTGAGGTTGTCAGGTCAAATATTGTAAGTTATAATCAAGACTGAGCGGTAAACTCACTTAAAACACAAAATAAAAGTTCTGACCTTCCTAGATCAAAGGTCCTCGGTATATTGAGGCCTTGCAGCTTTGTTGTCCTTGGTATAGTGATCCTCTCTTCGCTATAGAGAAGTTCACTATAGCAAAGGAGGCCTTCACTATAGTGAAGCCTAGGCAAATTTTCACTTGCTTTATTTTTTGATATTTTGCCAATTCTCAACAAGGATACTATGGTCTTTAACAACTATAATGATTAGCAGGTCGTTATAACTACAAGAAATTATGTACTCAGGTATTTTTCTACAAGATCTATAGATCAAGATTAAGATTCAAAATCAAGCTCCATGTCCTTAAATTCAAAAACAAATCAAGTTCAAGTACATAAAATTCAAGTCAAAGGCCCTTGAATTAATTTTTTTCAAAAAGAAGAAAACAGAAAATCATAGAGATTATATGTCATGACCCAAAAACCGAGGTCATGATGGCACACATCCCAAAATCACCCTAATGTGTAAGCCGAACAATAAAACACATATGAGACTCCCAAAGAGGAAGTCAGGCCACAACTGAAAAGAAAAGAATAACAACGAAGAATTTCGCAAAACCTGGTGTCATAAGTGTAAAGAGCACCTAAAACAATCCCTAAATATAAGTACATCATAAGTCTCCTAATAATAGTAAAGACTGAAATGGAAGATGGAGTTAATGGCGATCCGGAACACAGGATCTCACCACTACTCCAAAATGAGCCTGCTCGCTAGATAATCAACCGCCACGAGGAGTACCCTGACTAGAATATGCATCAAAAGGGATACAAAAGTAGGGGTGAGTACAATTCATATGTACTCATTAGGTTTGACCGACTGAGTATAGGGAATTAATCAAACTTATCAAATAAACTAAGAAACGCATCCACCTACATACAGAAAAGTCTCACTCCGGCATCGGTGCAGCCAGTTTATATAGAACGGCGCCAGTAAGTAAACACATAAGTCATAGTAATATCAAAGATCATCAGATAAGACACAAACACAAAGATCGATGCAATGCAATAAGATGATGCAATGATGTGGTGGTATGGTTGAATCAAGGTTGTCGCACAACCTGTCGTATACACCCTGTCGAGCTAAGGCTTCAGGACAAGGACCCATGGGGGACTCGCAGTCCATATACCACATCACAATCTCAAAATCTCATCAACTTGCCACCTAGCTCATGGTCTAGGATATAAAAAGTGTCTCAATTTCTTTCTCAAAAAGAATCTCCACATTTCTCAACTTACCAAGATCAATGATATGATAAATGAGGATCAATGCATCACAACACATATGGCATGGAGGCAATAATCAACTCAACATGTAATGAAAGGCTCAAAGTTCTCAAAACTCGACCAAATCATATTAAACAGCCTCATATAAAAATAATGGGAAAGAGTTCATTTGAAATAAGTGAGCACCATTTAGAAAAGCATTCCATTTCTCAAAGTATGCTAAAATCCCCAACTCAACCCCTCTCTCGGGCATTACAAGTCAAATAGTGTCACAAGCCTCTCTCACAGGCAACTCATGAATCACATGCTCACAAAGAAAATAGAGTAACAACTAAGGCCCCCACACAGGCTAAACTGTACAAATAATCCCCCACAAAGGCAACACAATATAATCAAGCCCCCACACGGGCATCACAATATACTCAAGCCCCCACACGGGCATCACAATATACTCAAACCCCCACACGAGCCTCACAATATAATAAACAATCTTAAATCATATTACAATCCCATTCCAAAGCCTATGACATAAGAACAATCAATTACCCAATCCCAGTCTCAAAGAAGGATAGCCAAACCTACCTGAAAGGCCAAAAACTTCACCCGAACACTCTACCGGAGCTTTAACCTCAAATACAAACTCCGAAATGATCCCCAACTATCAAGAATGGAAATAATTCATCAAAATAAGATCAACGATACCCATATTGCAAGATTTAAGAACCGGGGTTAAAATCGTCTAAAAATCACCTCGAAAATGAAAAGGGCAAAATTGGAATTTTAGTTGAAAATCAGGTTCTACACATCAAGAGGTGTTCGTGGTTGAAAAACCCATTAAATTCAAGTACGAAACGAATTCAAAATCATGAAATTACTAGTTTTGAAATTTGGGGGAAAAACCCCAAAACCCACATTGAGATCTTGAATTTTAAAGAGTTTTGGAAGATAAAATCGTTAGGAAATGATTTAGAAATGATAAAGAGACTTACTCCAACGAATTTCCTCAAAATATTGCTTCAAAATTCATCTCTCGTAAGCTCCAACTGTGTAACAATAGTGGAAATGTGAAAAAGAAGGAAGAAACCCAAAATATGGGCTATTTCCAGCCAAAAAGGGTTTGTTGACCGCAGTCAACTTGCACCAACACCGATCAAAACATGTTTTTAACCCTCGGAACTCATTCGGAACCCTATAAACATGAACCGGTAGTGCAAATTGATCAGAAAACATGTTTCTGAACCAATGGAATCGTTAGATTTCCGAAAAAAGATTGTTATGATCAAAATACCCCTACAGACCTCTTTTAGGCCTAAAACCTAACTTTTAACCTAAATACCCAAAACGAATTATAAGGTCTCGAGGCTCTAACCAACCACCCTACTAGACCAAACTCGACATTTCGGACGCAACGAAACTGACATAATCAACATCTGACGCTCGAATCTTAGAATGTTGACCAAAGTCAACTATCTCCTTAAAAACTCCATCCAAGGTCTCAAAATCACTAAAATTCCTACCGATCGCATCGGGGACCATATCAACCACTCCCAGAACAGAAAAAAGCATGAAACTGCTAAGGGAAAAGGCCAAAATGGTCATTTCACACTAAAAGGCAATTTCACAATAATTGAGACATTACACTATCCACCACTAAAACTCTCGCTCGTCCTCAAACGAAAGGCAAAGTAAAGTACCTGAAGGAGTGAAAAGCTGAGAATATCTACGATGCATTTCGGACTCCACCTCCCAAGTAGCCTACTCAACCGGCCAGTGTCGCCACTGAACTTTCACTGAATCAATATGCTTTGACCTCAACTGTCTAGTCTGTCTATCAAAGATAGCAATAGGCTCCTCCTCAAAGGAAAAATCCTGATCCAACGCAACTGAGTCCCACTGAATCACATGAGAATCATCATGACAGTACTGCTTAAGCATCGAAACATGGAATACGAGATGAACAGCTGATAGGTTTGAAGGAAAGGCCAATTTATAGGCTACCTCCCCATACTTCTCCAAAATCTCAAAAGGGCCAATAAACCTCAGACTGAGCTTTGCTTTCTTCCCAAACCTCATCACACCCTTAGTGGGTGACACTTTGAGCAACACTTGCTCACCAATGGCAAAAGATACATCACGAACACTCCTATCAGCATAGCTCTTCTTCCTACTCTGGGCAGTCACCAGGCACTGCTGAATCAATCTCACCCTATCCATGGAGTCTCTCAACAGATCAGTACCCCAAGGTCAAACTCCAAAAGAATCAAACCATCCCATGGGAGATCTACACCTCCTCCCATACAAGGCCTCAAACGGTGCCATCTGAACGCTGGAATGGTAACTGTTGTTATAGGCAAACTCCGCAAGAGGTAGGGATTGGTCCCAATGACCACCAAAATCCATGACATAAGCTCGAAGCATGTCCTCTAGTACATGAATAGTCCGCTCAGACTGACCATCGATCTGAGGATGGAAAGTGGTACTCAACTTAAGCTTGGTACCCATCTGCTCCTGCATAGAACTCTAGAAATGAGAGGTGAACTGCATACCTCTATCAGACACAATGGAAATAGGCACTCCATGCAACCGAACAATCTCACGGATGTAGATCCTAGCTAACTGCTCCACATTGTAGCTACTCTTCACTGGAATGAAATGAGCCGACTTGGTTAACCGATCAACAATCACCCAAACAGAGTCATACTTACCCAAAGTCAAGGGAAACCTAGTCACAAAGTCCATGGTAATGCACTCCCGCTTCCACTCGGAATGGCCATTCCTTGCATCGAACCCCCCGATCCCTGATGCTCATATTTCACTTGTTGACAATTCAAACACTTAGCCACAAAATCCATGATGTCCCTTTTCATACCACACCACCAGTAGTGTTGTTTCAAGTCATGAAACATCTTTGCCTCTCTCAGGTGAATAGAATACTTCGCACAATGAGCCTCCTCCAATATCATACGCACCCAATCACCAACTTTAGGAACATAAATACGACCACTAATCCTCAAAACTCCCTCGGGATCAAGAGAAGCCGACTTAGCTTCACCCCTCAACACTTTGTCCCGAATCATCCTCAACTTATCTGTCATGACCCAAGGTACCCCCTAGATGTGACATGGCGTACAAGACCTCGAAAGGCCTCATACAAGCCACTTAGCATCCATACATACAAGATTATAAAGAAATAGAGTTTAAAAGACAATGACAAATCAAAGCTTTTTAAAGAAAATAGCGGAAGTCTACATCTCATGTCTCAAAGCCAATCTAACATAGAAAAGTAAAGTTTGGGACGTAACCCAATAAGAATCTGGAATGAAATAACATGAAAATAAGAACTAGGCTATGTCCTCGGATGGATGAGGACTCAACAAGTCTTCTATAAATCTTCTAATAAGCTCTAGCCACGAGTGGATGGGGAATCGCCAAGCCCAACATAAAAGAAATTAATGTAGGCAAGAGTATGCGTTAGTACAATCAAGTACCAAGTATGATAGCCATGCACATAAATCATGTATGTCATGCAAAGAGGGGACATATCCATAAACATGCAATGACCAAGTGAAATCATTATAAAGAGTAGAAAAGCATAAATCATCATTTAAGGTCAATGCCAGCTAAACATCTTTACTTTACTTGAAGAAAGCCTTTAAAGTCTCTTTAGTTCATTACTGTGGGAAGTAACCTTAACCGACATGTAAGACCATGTGAGCTATCAACACAGAATCCGATGTCTAACCCCACACCGATAGGGCCATTCTACTTGCCAAGGTAGGACCCTGAACTTCTAGCTTACGTGGATCCACTAGCTAATGTCTATCTAGACAATCATCCTATGGTGGCACATAGTTTATGGGACATGGGTGATCTCCACTTGTCCACTCGGTGCTAAGCATAATTTCCACGGATTAGACATAGTTCAATTATCATAAGTAGACATGGGTAGTCACCTCTTTTCTATTATTAGTCATAAGTTCATAATTAGTAGACATGGGTGATCGCCGCTTGTCTACATTAGGGAACGTGGGTGATCGCCTCTTGTCCCTTCATTAGAACATCTCCTTAAGAACATGAGTAATCGCCTCTTGTTCATTCAAATTCTCAATGTGAGTATTACATGAGAAACCTTTCACAACTCAATAACAACATCAACATATCATAGCTTTGGCACTTTAATCTCAAAGCACCCTTGATTCATCATTAACTTCATAAGAAACATGCATTATTTCATAGGCTTCATCTTTACATAGTTCATCATGCTCAATATTTCATAAATCATAGAGTTCATATGGGTTCATAAGAGTTCAACTTAAATCATGCAATTCAATGAAATCTCATATTTAGAAGACCATAAACAAGGCAATTTGACCATATTTGAAGGAACCCACATAGTAGAGGAAAATCATGCTTTTGATTTGAATATGCTTAATTCCATAAAATCATCCTTAGTTCATTCATAATTCATGCGTGGATTCATAGAGATTTCATAAAATTCCTCAATTCATATTTTAACCCACCAATCATGTGTAGATTTCGAAATTAAGGAAAAATAGCAGGGGTTCATCCAATTTCTACATAAAATCACATAAATCACGCTAATTCGTGCACTAAATTACTTTATCACGCTAATTCATGCACTAGAAATCATAAAATCAACAATTGAAATCACAAATTGAAGAATCCATAAGAATTGATCAAAACCCTAATTCAATTTGGGGAAATTGATCCTTGAGAATTGAAGAAAGTTAGGGACCCATTGGAGGAAAGGGCTCCAATGGTGAATGCTAACATACCTCAACAAAGCCCACAAGAAATTGCTAAGAATTGATGACCTTCAATGGAGGATCCTAGGCCTTCTTCTTTCTTGAGAATTGAGAGAACCTTTCTAGAGAGAGAAATATTTGAGAAAGGAGAATTTTGGGAATGGCCTAGAATGAATAAAATTAGGCTTAGGAAGCTTATATAGGGTCTGGGTTAAGGGTATAACCGACCTAGATTAGTAGTTAAACATTTAGGGAAAAAGACCACAAAGCCCTTAAATAATAACTGTCGGGGCCCATCGACGGTTGGGACCTACGGTTCGTAAGTCAATCGATGAACCATCTTGTCCTTCTTTCAATTGATTCAGAGATCTCAATTTAGGCCTAAAATTTGGCTAAGTTTAAGGGGATCTACGGGAACCATATATGGACCGTCAATTGCACGACGACCCATCCTGTTGTTCCGTAGGTTCAAGTTCAGAAACTTGAAATCCTGAAGGTTTTACAATGCCAATGAAGGTTCCCACCAACGGTCCGTCATTCCACCTACGGTCCGTAGGTGGCCTCCGTAGTCACTAGTACCAGAATTTTGAAAAGCTGAAATTTCCTTCTTTGAAAACTTGGGGTGTTACACAATATCCCCCTTGGGAACATTCATCCTCGAATGAGAATCAAGACATCAAGAGAAGGGGTAAGAGACACAGACTAGCAACCCAACCTAACATGCAATCACATAATTCACATATCCGAGGAGGGAACATCAACTCTAAGCTAAAGCATGTTCAACATATCATTTCATGAAAACTTTATGCAACTTATACTCAATGCACATAATCATAAATAAAACAATCCAACTAACTCATTTTCACAACATTAGACTCTTCATGAACATGCATAATCAAGGAAATCATGAAAATCAACTATGACACATGAAATCGAGGAATGAACCATAAGGAGCTAAAGTCTCAAGCTAGACTCGAAAGTAGAAGGAAAAAAAGATAGGGATACTAAGACTTCACATCACCTCGGACTTCTCATATCAACCCATAACAAGGAACTCTTTCCGGTGACTTAATTAGTCCCCATACTCACCTATCATGAAACACCCTATCTCCCTCTTGGGAGCAAACCTCTTTAATTTTTCCGAATCCATCTCCCTCTACTCAATCATAACACCAAACTCTTAAGAACCAAAAATCCATTGATACAAGTGAACACTTAAGAAATTTCTACAAGGATTTCAAAGTCGACGTTAAACACACTAACCACACATGGAGTCTTATCATAGCCAACCAAACACCCAACATTAATCAATGCATAACCACAAGCTAAAAGATCATAACTTACCAATTTCCACATCCGGGGAACCCTCTTGCTCATGACGAGCTTTAAGTGCATAGAATCGGTTTTGCTTTTGAGTACTTGAACCCGACGAATTTTGAGGTTGAGTCCATCGACAATTATCTCCCTCCTTCCTAACCACTAAGGGACAATCCCTTATCTTGTGGCCCGTCTTACCACAACCAAAGCATGCATTAGAACCGGCTAGACACTCACCCATATGTCCTCTTCCACATTCCCTACACTCGGGCCATATTTGCTCACTAGAACCATTACCTTGAGAACGATTTCCTTCACCGAACCTTGAATGGGAAGATTCACCATCATCTCTTCTTGCCCTTTTTGAATCCCTAGTTTTCTCCTTAAGCTTTTCTTCTTCTATTTGTTGTGCATGAATCATCAAGCGGGAGACATTCATCTCCTTAACAAGCATGGCAGTTAAACATTCTTTGACCACCAATTCTGAAGCACCCGACACAAATTTACTCATTCTTGCCCTTGGATCGGCGACCATTGTTGGAGCATACTTGGACAATTGTGTGAATTTCAAGGCATATTCTTTCACACTCATATCCCCTTGACGAAGGTTAATGAACTCAAGTACCTTCGCTTCCCTCATCTCAAGGGGAAAGAACCTATCGAGGAAAGCAACCTTAAATTTCTCCCAATCAAGAGGACCCGCATCTACCGCCCTCTCACTCTTCCATTGCTCAAACCAAACTTGAGCAACACCCTTAAGTTGATAAGCAGCCAACTCCGCCTTTTCCTCCCGCGTCACCCCCATGATCATTAGCATTTTGTATACCTCATCAATGCACTCTTGAGGATCTTCCTCGACCTTAGAGCCATGAAACTCCGTAGGGTTCATTCTAATGAAGTCCCTCACTCTTGTTGCCGCCGTACTTACCTTTGGATTCACGAGAACCACAACCTCTCTATTGGCTTGAGCAGTCATAGCTTGGGCCAATGAGTGAAATGGGGCTCGAAACTCATCATTAGTCACTTCCTCAGGCAAAGGGTTGACCGGCACTTGGGGAACCTCTTGTCTCTCATTTGCACCAACATACCCATTCCTTCTCACGGGATTCCTTCGTGGAGGCATATTTTTAAAAGTACAAACAAGGGTTAGGAGAGGAAGACCTATAAAGTTAAACTCTATGGCAAGACTTAAGAGTAATGAAAGAAGTGAAGTTTCTTAAACATCTTATAGCCTCTCATTCATAAACGTGGTACACTTCACACTCATGAACAAGATTCTACTCGACGCGGCTTATGAGACACTCTAGGATCTTTCTAAAACTTTTTGCTCTGAATACCAAGTTTGTCACGACCCAAGGTACCCCCTAGACGTGACACGGCGTACAAGTCCCCGAAAGACCTCATACAAGCCACTTAGCATACATACATACATACAAGATTATAAAGAAATATAGTTCAAAAGACAATGTTATATCAAAGCTTTTTAAAGAAAATAGCGAAAGTCTACATCTCATGTCTCAAAGCCAATCTAACATAGAAAAGTAAAGTTTGGGACGTAACCCAATACAAATCCGGAATGAAATAACATGAAAATACGAACTAGGCTATGTCCTCGGATGGATGAGGACTCACCAAGTCTTCTATAAATCTTCTAGTAAGCTCTAGCCACGAGTGGATGGGGAATCGCCAAGCCCTACATCAAAGAAGTTAACGTAGGCAAGAGTATGCGTTAGTACAATCAAGTACCAAGTATAATAGCCATGCACATAAATCATTTATGACATGCAAGGAGGGGACATATTCACAAGCATGCAATGACCAAGTGAAATCATTATAAAGAGTAGAAAAGTATAAATCATCATTTAAGGTCAATGCAAGCTAAACATCTTTACTTTTCTTGAAGAAAGCCTTTAAAGTCTCTTTAGTTCATTATTGTGGGAAGTAACCTTAACCAACATGTAAGACCGTGTGAGCTATCAACATGGAATCCGATGTCTAACCCCACACCAATAGGGCCATCCTACTTGCCAAGGTAGGACCCTGAACTTCTAGCTTACGTGGATCCACTAGCTAATGTCTATCTAGACAATCATCCTATGGTGGCACATAGTTTATGGGACATGGGTAATCGCCACTTGTCCACTCTATGCTAAGCATAATTCTCATGGATTATACATAGTTCAATTATCATTAGTAGACATGGGTAGTCGCCTCTTGTCTATTATTAGTCATAAGTTCATTATTAGTAGACATGGGTAATTGCCGCTTGTCTACATTAGGGAACATGGGTGATCGCCTCTTGTCCCTTCATTAGAATAGCTCTTTAAGAACACAGGTAATCGCCTCTTGTTCATTCAAATTCTCAATGTGAGTATTACATGAGAAACCTTTCACAACTCAACAACAACATCAACATATCATAACTTTGGCATTTCAATCTCAAAGCACCCTTGATTCATCATTAACTTCATAAGAAACATGCATGATTTCATAGGCTTCATCTTTAATTAGTTCATCATTCTCAATATTTCATAAATCATAGAGTTCATATGGGTTCATAAAAATTCAAATTAAATCATGCAATTCAATGAAATCACATACTTAGAAGACCATAAACAAGGCAATTTGACTATATTGGAATGAACCCACATAGTAGAGGAAAATCATGCTTTTGATTTGAATATGCTTAATTCCATAAAATCATCCTTGGTTCATTCATAATTCATGCATGAATTCATAGAGATTTCATAAAATTCCTCAATTCATATTTCAACCCACCAATCAAGTGTAGACTTTGAAATTAAGGAAAAATAGCATGTGTTCATCCAATTTCTACATCAAATTACATAAATCACGCTAATTCGTGCACTAAATTACTTTATCACGCTAATCCGTGCATTAGAAATCATAAAATCAACAATTGAATTCATAAATTGAAGAACCCATAAGAATTGATCAAAACCCTAATTCAATTTGGGGAAATTGATCCTTGAGAATTGAAGAAAGTTAGGGACCCATTGGAGGAAAGGGCTCCAATGGTGAATGCTAACATACCTCAACAAACCCCACAAGAAATTACTAAGAATTGATGACCTTCAATGGAGGATCCTAGGCCTTCTTCTTTCTTGAGAATTGAGAGAACCTTTCTAGAGAGAGAAATATTTGAGAGAGGAGAATTTTGGGAATGGCTTAGAATGAGTAAAATTAGGCTTAGGAAGCTTATATAGGGTATGGGTTAAGGGTATAAATGACCTAGATTAGTAGTTAAATATTTAGGGAAAAAGACCACAAAGCCCCTAAATAATAACTATCGAGGCCCATCGACAGTTGGGACCTACGGTCCGTAAGTCAATCGACGGACCGTCCTGTCCTTCTGTCAATTGATTCAAAGATCTCAATTTAGTCCTAAAATTTGGCTAAGTCTTGAGGGGATCTACGGGACCCATCTACGGACCATCAATTGGACGACGACCCGTCCTGTTGTTCCGTAGGTTCAAGTTCAGAAACTTGAAATACTTAAGGTTTTACAGTGCCAACGACGGTTCCCATCTACGGCCTGTCATTCCACCTACGGTCCGTAGGTGGCCTCCGTAGTCACTGGTACCAGAATTTTGAAAAGCTGAAATTTCTTTCTTTGAAAACTTGGGGTGTTACATTATTGTCATCAAACTGGTGGGCACGAATCTGGTCCATCAAGGTAGACCTAGCCTCAACGAAGGCTAAAATATTGTGAGGTGTCGGAAAATCAAGTCAAACCATATGTCCAGCCAATGACTGAGCCTCTAAAGCCAAAGGTCTCTCCTCTGCCTTAAGGAAGGCTAAGCTACCCATACTAGGCGCTTTCCGGCTCAAAGCATCTGCCACTACATTAGCCTTCCCCGGATGATAAAGAATGGTGAAGTCATAATCTTTCAACAGCTCCAACCACCTACGCTGCCTCATGTTCAGATTCGGCTTAGAAAAGATATACTTGAGACTACGATGATTGGTACAGACCTCACAATGCACCCCGTAGAGATTGTGCCTCCATAACTTCAAAAAAAACCACTGTCGCAAACTCCAAATCATGAGTAGGGTAGTTCTTTTCATGTACCTTCAACTATCGAGAAGCATAGGCTATGACTCTCCCCTTCTGCGTCAACACACCACCCAAACCAACACCCGAAGCATCACAAAATACAATAAATGCCACACCTTCCTCGGTTAATACTAGAATAGGTGCCGAAGTGAATAACTCCTTGAGCTTTTGAAAGCTCGCCTCACACTCATCGGTCCACTGAAATGCTATAGTCTTCTGAGTCAACCTAGTCAATGGGGCTGCGATGGAAGAGGAACTCTGAACAAACAGACGATAATAACCCTTTAACCCAATGAAACTCTGAATCTCAGTAACTGAAGTAGGTCTAGCCCAATTACGAACCACCGCTACCTTAGCCGGATCAACTATAATCCCAACCTTGGTCACCAGGTTACCCAAAAAGCCAAAAACTCAAGCCAAAACTCACACTTGGAGAATTTTGCATATAACTTCTCCTCCCTCAATCTCTGAAGCACGACCCTCAAGTGACACACATGGTCGGCCTCATTCTTGGAGTAAACCAAGATATCATCGATGAATACAATCACAAAAGAGTCCAAATAAGGCCGAAATACTCGGTTCATCAACTCCATAAAAGCAGCTGGGGCATTAGTTAGCCCAAAAGACATTACCACAAACTTATAATGCCCATAACGAATCCTGAAAGTGGTCTTCGGGATATCAAAATCCTGAACTCTCAACTAATGGTAACCCGACCTCAAATCAATCTTAGAGAACGTCGATGCACCCTGAAGCTATTCAAATAGATCATCAATGTGAGGAAGAAAATATTTGTTCTTGATCGTTACCTTGTTCAACTGTCGATAGTCAATACACATCCTCATAGTACCATCCTTCTTCTTCACAAATAAGACGGGTGCACCCCATAGTGAAACACTAGGCCGAATAAACCCTTTCTTCAACAAATCTTCCAATTGTTCCTTCAATTCCTTCAACTCAGCCAGAGCCATCCGATAAGGAGAAAAAAAATGGGTTTGGTGCCCGACTCCAAGTCAATCACAAAATCAATATCACGGTCCGAAGGAACACCCGGTAAATCTTTAGAAAATACATCCATGAACTCTCTCACCACTATCGTGGTCTCTAAAGGAGATGAATCCTTAGTGAGATCACGGACATGGGCCAAATAAGACAAGCAAACTTTTTCCAACATACGGCGAGCACGAATATAAGATATCACCCCTTCAAATAAGAACTCCGATTACACGTCCACACTAATTGAGGCAAACCAGGATAAGCTAAAGTCACGATCTTAGAATAAAAGTCTAGAATCGCACGATAGGGAGATAACCAATCCATACCCAATATCACATCAAAATCAAGCATATCTAATAAGATCAAGTCTGCCCGAGTATCTCTACCCAAAAATGTCACTACACAACCTCGATACACCCAATCCACCACTAAAGACTCACCTACCGGGGTAGAGACGCTAATAGGTACTACTAGGGGCTCACATACATAATCAATATCCGCAGCAAAATAATTCAACACATAAGAGTAGGTGGACCCAGGATCAAACAATACTGAAGCAGAGCGATAGTCAACTAGGACAATACCTGTAATAACTACATCGGAGGCCTCTGCCTCAACTCTACCTAGAATAGCATAACACAGTCTACGGTCACCACTGGCCTGGGACCCACCACGAGTACCCCCTCGAGCTCCACCCTTGGCACCCCTGGTGCCACCTCTAGCACTTTGCAAAGAACCTCTGACCGCTAGAGCTGGTGTAGAACGAATAGCATGTGACCCAGGCTGAGCAGTAGAAGGAACACGTTTGGGGCAATCATTTGCCTTATGCCTAAACTCATCACAAACATAGATGGCTCGAGGACCCGAACCTCGGGGAGGATAACCAGAAGTGTCGACACGTCCTGCCGAACCTAAAGAACCACCATGACTAGACTGCCCAGACCTGGATCTACATGTACCATCTGTACTCCAAATCGCCACATATACTAGCCTCCCCTGATAACCCTGGGTGCCCGGATCCGAATACTCCCTACCTCTGGAGGAATGGCCACTGTACTAACCCTGACTACAAAAACTCTTGGTGCCGCCCTGTCTAGCATGTTTGATGCTTTCGATCATCCTGGCATGATCAATAATACTCTGAAAGGAGCCACCCAATAGCACAAGAGAGGTTGTGCCTCTTGCAGATAGCCGGTGAATCCCTACACCAACTTGCGTATCTGCTCAAACTCTGTAGGGATACTCGACATAGCATAACGAGACAACTCATGAAAATGAGCCTCGTACTCAAATACTGATAAAGAACCCTACTATAGCCAGTCAAACTCATCTCTACGCTGATCACGAAGGTTATATGGCACAAACCTCTCAAGGAACACCTCAGTGAACTGCTCCCAACCCATCATAGGAGAATCGACAGGTCTGCGAGCAAGAACTGATCCCTACCACTCCTTGGCCACTCCCGTAAACTGGTAGGAAGTGTAAGCCACTCCATGTGCCTCTAAAATACCCAGGTTGAACAACATGTCCTAGCACTCAGTCAAGAAATCATAGGCCTTCTCCCCCGCAGTACTGTTGAACCTTAGAGGTGCCAATCTCACAAACCTCTCAAAACTCTTCTGTTCAGACACTGACATGGCTGCACTAGCAAAAACAGGCAGGGCTGCAAATCTCGAAGGTGCAATAGAGGGCACCGGAGAAGAACCAGGAGTCTGAAACCCCACACTAGGCCCCTGAACTGGCGAGTTAGTACCAACTGTAATAAGGGAGCCTAAAGTGCCTGGAAGAATACCAGGAGTAGGGGCACCATCCAATCTAGCCAATAACCGGACAAGCAACTCTTGGAGCGTCGGGGTACTGTTGGGAACTGAAGGAGGCTGGGTTGGCCTCTGCTCCTTAGCCTGCTACTCAAAATCATCCTCATGCTCATATATAGGCTCAGGTGATGCCTCCCTAGTCCATCCTCGAGCATGTGTTGCTCCCCACGCTCGACCACAACCCCTACCTCCTCTACGTCCCCTGCCTCACCCACGAACTGGGGCTCGGGCAGCAGGTATGGCCTCACCCTCGATGACTCTAGCTCTAGTCCTCACCATCTGCGCAGAAAGAATATATTAGAGGTATACAACACTTTGATATGAATGAATCGCACGAAAGGAATTTCTCCTAGTAAGTATCTTGTAGCCTCTCGAAGATAAGTATGGACGTCTACATACCGATCCGCAAGACTCTACTAGACACCCTGCTCTTTAACTTATGAGACCGGTGAACCTAGCGCTCTGATACCAATTTGTCACAACCCAAAAATCGAGGTCATGATGACACACATCCCAAAAGCACTCTGATGTGTAAGCCGAACAATTAAACTCATATGAGACTCCCAACATGGAAGTCAGGCCATAACTGAAAATAAGAGAATAACAACGAAGAATTTCCCAAAACCTGATGTCATAAGTGTAAAGAACATCTAAAACAATCCCTGAATATAAGTACATCATAAGTCTCGGAATAATAGTAAAGACTGAAATGGAAGATGGAGTTAATGGCAATCCGGAGCACAAGATCTCACCACTACTCCGAAATGATCCTTCTCGCTAGATAATCAACCGCCACGAGGAGTACCCTGACTAGAATCTGCACCAAAAGGGATACAAAAGTAGGGGTGAGTACAATTCACATGTATTCAGTAGGTTTGACCGACTGAGTATAAGGAATTAATCAAACTTATGAAATAAACTAAGGAACGTTTCAACCTGCATACAGAAAAGTCCCACTCCGGCATTGGTGCTACCAGTTTATATAGAACGGCGCGAGTAAAGTAAACACATAAATCATAGTAATATCAAAGATCATCAGATAAGACACAAACATAAAGATCGATGCAATGCAATGATGTGGCGGTACGATGGAATCAATGTTGTCGCACAACCTGTCGTATACACTCTGTCAAGCTAAGGCTTCCAGACAAGGACCCATGGGGGACTCGCAGTCCATATACCAAATCACAATCTCAAAATCTCATCAACTTGCCACCTAGCTCGTGGTCAAAGATATAAAAAGTGTCTCATTTTCTTTCTCAAAAAGAATCTCCACATTTCTCAACCTTCCAAGATCAATGATATGATGAATGAGGATGAATGCATCACGACACATATGGCATGGAGGCAATAATCAACTCAACATGTAATGAAAGGCTCAAAGTTCTCAAAACTCGACCAACTCATGTTAAATAGCCTCATATAAAAATAATGGGAAAGAGTTCATTTGAAATAAGTGAGCACCATTTAGAAAAGCATTTCATTTCTTAAAGTATGCTAAAATCCCAAACTTAGCCCCTCTCTCGAGCATTACAAGTCGAATAGTGTCACAAGCCTCTCTCACAGGCAACTCATTAATCACATGCTCACAAAGCAAATAGAGTAACAACTAAGGCCCCCCACACGGGCTAAACTATACAAATAAGCCCCCACACGGGCAACATAATATAATCAAGCCCGCGCACGGGCATCACAATATACTCAAACCCCCACATGGACATCACAATATACTCAAGCCTCCACACGATCATCACAATATAATCAACAATCGCAAATCATATTACGATCCCATCCCAAATCCTATGACATAAGAACAATCAATTACCTAATCGCAGTCTCAAAGAAGGATAACCAAACCTACCTCGAAGGCCGAAAACTTCACCTGAACACTCTACCGGAGCTTTAACCACAAATACCAACTCCAAAACGATCCCCAACTATCAAGAATGGAAAGAATTCATCAAAAGAAGTTCAACGATACCCATATTGCAAGGTTTAAGAACCGGGGTTAAAATCGTCCAAAAATCATCTCAAAAATGAAAAAGGCAAAACTGGAATTTTAGTTGAAAATCAGGTTCTACACATCAAGAGGAGTTCGCAGTTGAAAAACCCATTAAAATCAAGTAGGAAACAGATTCGAAATCATGAAATTACTAATTTTGAAATTTAGAGGAAAAACCCCAAAACCCACATTGAGATCTTGAATTTTAAAGAGCTTTGGAAGATAAAATCGTTAGGAAATGATTTAGAAATGATAAAGAGACTTACTCCAACAAATTTCCTCAAAAGATTACTTTAAAATTTATCTCTCCTAAGCTCCAATTGTGTAACAATGGTGGAAATAGAAAAAGAAGGAAGAAACCCAAAATATGGGCTATTTCCAGCCAAAAAGGGTTTGTTGACCGCAGTCAACTTGCACCAACACCGATCAAAACATGTTTTTAACCCTCGGAACTCATTCGGAACCCTATAAATGTGAATCAATAGTGCAAATTGATCAGAAAACATGTTTCAGAGCCAATGGAATCGTCGGATTATCAAAAAAATTGTTATGACCAAAATACCCCTACGGACCTCTTTTAGGCCTAAAACTCAACTTTTAGCCTAAATATCCAAAACGAATTATAAGGTCTCGGGGCTCTAACCAACCACCCTACTAGACCAAACTCGACGTTCCAAACGCAACGGAACTGATAGAATCACCATCCGACGCTCGGATCTCGGATGTTGACCAAAGTCAAGTATATCCTTAAAAACTCCCCCAATGTCTCAAAATCACTAAAACCCCTCTCGATCGCACCGAGAATCATACCAACCACTCACGGAGCACAAACAAAGCATGAAACCGCTAAGGAAAAAGGCTAAAATGGTCATTTCACACAAAAAGATAATTTCACAAAAATTGAGACATTACATTAATACTCGTTCTATTTATTTTTAATGGTCTATTGAAATTTCTCTAATGCACAATGATAGGTATATGATTTCCATACATCTCATACACACCTAAGGCCCTAGTTATGAAACTAAATTGAATTTACTATTATTATTGATTATTTTCTACGCATGTGAAGAAATAGTGATATATGATATAGACATAAGGGAAGAGTTTTCACCTAAATCTGGAGTTGCTATCCATTTTCTCAATATGTACTAGATACAGGAGTCTGTGCCAACACGATCCAATATAGGTTATTTCTTATGTCTCAATCTATTGGACACTAAAGGAATTTGGAAAGTCATCCAAAATTTTATATGTTTTAAAATATTTTAAGTTGTTAATTATTGTGATTTATATTATCCTTTTTTTTGTAAGTTTCAAATAATATATATTACTCCCTATGTCCCAATTTATGTGGTAGAGATAAAATTTCAATAGTCAACTAATTTTTTTATATGTACTTCAAGTTGTTAACTATTGTGATCTATAGTACTGTCGCGCTCCATTTTTCCTCGCAGATAAAAAGACGGGATTCAACCACGTACGTGACAACCCTTTTGGATAAAACAGTAATTAAAGAGTCGTCACCTAACAAATTAAAGGCACATTAGATAATTATCCTACACGAAATTACAAATGAAATTAATTAAATGGTTTGTGAAACTATAGAATGGGTAAAGGTTCAAGTCACCTTAAAGGAAGGTATTAAATACCTTTCGAGGTCCACAAATATGGGTCAATAAAATTTTGTGAATTCTATAGGAGAAAATTGCGTAGCAATCAAAGGTCATTAATTACTAATTAAAGAAAATTATGTGATAAAAGATGCGAAAAACCTTTTTTAAAATAAGTAAATAAAATAGGAGACATTGATTGTTAATTAATGGGAAAATGCACAAGTACCCCCTAGACTATGGCCGAAATCTCAGAGACACACCTAAACTTAATTAGGATCCTATTACCCCCCTAAACTAATTTAAAATGGAATAAATACACCATAAAAGTTGACGTGGCACAGAGAGTGTCCACACTCTCTTGAAAGCATGTGATGGGTGAACAAATTAGACATATGTCCTTTTTTAATTGGTAACTTTATAATTAGTTAGTACATATAATTATTGATATTTAAAGTTATATATATTTAATTATTTTTATTTCTTTCTTTGTAAAATATTTATTTTTCTTTCTCACTTTAAACTTTTTTATTTTTTTTTCTTTCATTAATTTCTTATCTTTCCACATTTAATTATTTTTTAAAAATTATGTATATTTTTAAAAAAAACAATTAAAAAGCTTTAACGTTTTTTTATGTTATTATGTTTTTAAACGTTAAAAAAGAATTAATGTTTTTATTTTTTTATTTTTTATTTGATTTTCTTCACTTATTTTGATATCCGTTCAAAATTAATTTATTTTAAATACAAGAAATTTGAAATCAAATCAAAAGGAAAAAAAATAAATGGAGTAAATAAAATCAATAGAATAATAAAAAAGTTTTCAATGAATGAAGGTAAAAAAAAAAAGTTTAGATACAAGGAAAAAAAAATGTGTATTAACTTAACTTAACTTAAATACACAATAAAGAAAATAAGAATATTTTTTTAAAAAAAATTAAAAATTTTAAAGAAGAAATAAAAAAACAAAAAAAAATATTTACACACGTGGCAGGCGCATGTGTACAAACACAGCCAACTTGGTGCGGTTGAAGGTGCCACGTCAGCACAAAAGGTGCACAAAATACGAAAAAAATGAGTTTAGGGGGGTAATAGGACCCTAGTTAAGTTTAGGTGTGTCTCTGGAATTTCGATCATAATTTAGGGTGGTACTTGTGCATTTTCCCTTAATTAATATATAAGATCTAAGTGAGAAGATTAAAGATACTTAGACAATTAACTTATTTATATCATGTAAGCAATAAAATAAATGTTAGAAAAAATTATCAAAATAAATATAAGACATACAATTCATTAAGAAAAGATATAATTAAGGAGAGTGTATTCACACAGAGATATACATTTTAAAAAAACTGTAAATATTACATAATAACTAAACAAACTCAAATAAGCATTAATATAAAAGAAAGAAATGGCATATCATGTAACCTAACGAGTAATCTCTCAATCACGTGTTAAGTCCTTTAGTCAAAATGTAATCACTATCCTGTTATAAGTGTATTTTAGCCAAAGTTTAAATTAAATGTATTTTAGCCAAAGTCTAAATTAAGTGTATTTGAGGTTATTAATTTAAAGAGTGCCTTTGAGAATTAGTAAAAATTAATTTTAATTCGTTTGGGGATGAAGTCGCAAAGAATTTAGATGAATCCTCTTGTAAAAATGATATTTATGAATTTGAGGTTATGATTAATAATCTCGGTTACCATAATAAAATAGATATCAATAGCATGTTAGATTATCCGAGTGAAAATGATACTTGTTTAGAAGTCCAGAGCTCAGAAACATTTGTGGATACCATCGGAGAAAATAATGTTGATAATGAAGTTGAGGATGATACAATACCTTTGGAACCTATTATGCATAAGGAAACACTTGTCACATCTAGAACTATTCACAATTTTTTGGTGCAGTTCGAGAAGACAATATCGGAACTTTTGAATGCGATAAGAAAACTTTAAGATGAGTTTCAACTAGATTTAAATTTTAACAAAAGAAAAAACACAAATTATATTTCCCTAAATTATCTTAGATATTTTTGTAATTGGAAAAAATTATTAGTTTATAATATTAATGGGATCATATATTTATATAGAGGTTTTCTAAGAATATATTATTATATTATTTTATCGAAATAGATGATTTTTTTCACTGACCCAAGTCAAAATAGGAGAAAAATATTATCTTAGAGAATCTATTAATTTAACGAGTATTAAATTGAAGAGGTTCTACTTTTTTAAAAAATTTTCATTTGATATTTAATATCAATATCGGAGCCCAATTAAATCCTAATTCGCGTGAGGAAAGAGTTTCTACTTAGTTGTAAAGTAATATGCCTTTTCCCACTTGATTCACTTTATTACTTGGAGATAATATTATATAAAAATGTTGTCAATTCTGTTGACTATATGGTGCCAATGATAGTAAAGAAATATATATTTTAAGTGAAAAAGTTTTTGATAAGATCTATTGCTATCCACAAGGATATTCTTATTAAACTACTTGTATTACACCTGCACCGGATCCAGATGCCGGACCAAGTGCATTTTAAGTGGCATATCTGCAACTCATAATTGCCTACTTTTCATATGTGAGTTAGGGGTGAGGGATGAGAATAAATAGACTTGAGATAAAAAATAATTATGGGATAAAATGTTATGTCTTGTTTGGTTGTTATGTTTGGGATAACTAATCCCATCATTTTTATAATAGTGATGGAATAAGTTATCCCAAGATAATTAATTCTGGGATAACTTGTTTCCAACCAAACGACCCTTAGAGTTATCCATTAGAACTAACTCTAGAGGAAACACTAAATAATACTTTGTTCAACCATAGTTATTTATTATTGATTTGACACATGGATTGAGAAACAGCAAAATGATAGAATTAATTGATTTTAAAAACTTGATAAATATTATTAGACAATTCGAAATAATATAGTAAACAAATAAAGATGGATAGAGGGAATAAAAATAGGTTCTATTTGAGGCTTAAACAAAATATGGTCACATACTTCAATCAAGGAGCTCGACCTAATTGGAATTTTAATGTGGAATTTTAATTAGAGGCGTAAAATTTAAAAAAAACTTTATATTATTTATTTAAATTTATTTTTTTTATTCTTTTAGAAGTAAATTATTACTTAATATTTTTTTTAAAATAATTTCTTCATAACTTCTTTTTTTCCATTTATTAGTGTTAGATAAAAAAAATTATCAATTAACGGTTAAAAAATCCCTTATTGAGGTAATTATTATATAAACTGTTAACATAATTCTATAAGTAATAAGTTGACAAATTTTAAATAAGATAAGAGTTAGAACAATAAAATTTGATTCAAGAAGTTGATAACTTGACATATTCCACTTTAATATGATTATTGTAATGTTTAAAAATTTAAGGGAGGGGGAGGAGGGGAGGGGGATAAAAATAATTTACAATTCACTTTGTTCAACACTTTTTGATTATTGATTCATATTTTTGACAGAAAATTACTCTAACTTATCAAAAAATTGAAAAAGGAGAGTACAAATGGAGTTAAAAGGGAATAAAAGTGAAGAAACTGTGAAAAGGCAAAAGTCTTTTCTTGATTTTTTGTATTTGAATGAGCTTAAATAAAATAAAATACTATTCTTTTTCAAACAAAAATATTTTTTATTATAAATAATCAATTTTTCAATAAAAAAATTAACATATAATTTATTCTTAGTAAAAATTTGAGCCCTAAGATATATGCATTATTTTTTAAAGCATAGGCGCTTGTCTTCAACATATATTAGAGCTTGATAATAGCTAATGAAATTCAATTTCAAACTTCTACTTACTTTGATATCATCTTAAAAGCTAGCTCAAAAAGAAGAGAATTATCTAAACCTTGTAAGGATCCCCTCTTTGCCGATGTGGGAATTTCTCTCTTCATCATTAAATAATTAGTTTAAAATTTTTACTTCTACATAATGATAGTATAAAAAAAAGTTAGATACTTAAATTACCTAAAAGAAAATTGTACATAATCGCTTATTAAAAATAAAACCAGTAAACTGAAAATAAAACATATAGCTTACCCATTATAAGATACAGAGTATAAACATTCTTTACAAACATCCTTTCGTTAAAAAGAAATTGTGGATACTCGACGACCACATGAAAAATCTTTAAAAAAAAAGTTTTTACTTTATATAAAGCTAGATTGATGATAAATAAAATAAAAATATAAAATATAATATATAAAAAATCACAGCAGTTTATTACTAGTATATAGTAAAGTGATTTATTTATTTATTCACATGTTGACACCTTTTACAAACAACTTTTTTTTATCTCCAACGGTAATGGCCACGTGGAATAAACCAATGTTGGTATACTTTGTCCCACTTGTTGTCAATTATTATGGAGATCAATCATATTCGTAACCTAACTAAAAATAAATCTCTTACCTTGTCACGACCCAAAACCGGGTGTGATGGCATTTATCCCATCTCATCAGGACAAGTCAACCTAAATCCAACAAGGTGGAAATAAAAGCGGAAATAAGCAAATTAAAGAAGAATAACATAAGTCTTTCAAAAACTTAAACAATCTCCAAGACTGATTGTCACATGTACAAGCCGCTAATAAAATAACTGAATGAAAATACAAGTCACAAATATGTCTTTGTTTCTCGAGTAGAACAAAGCATAAAAACAGAAATAAGAGAGTCCGCCGGATGACAATAGCTACCTCTCTCAGTCTCCTGGGATGCCTCAGGAGATCAGGAAAAGAGAAACTCGCGGTCCAGGATCGAAACCTACACAAGTGTAGAAGCAAGGAGTGAGTTCCAAAGAACACGGTACTCAGCAAGCCAACTAATAAAACTAGGCAAATCTAATAAGATACGCGAACTCCTTTCAACCCAACTGAACCTCCATAGCTACAACTTGCACAGAAAATCAGCCCCACCCAACAGATTCCAATACACGGTTCAATAGTCTTCACAATCACAGTTCAGTAACATAAATCACAACTCGCAAGTAATCACAAAGTCAATCACAAGAATCATGTTCAACATACAATAATATGCATGAATGCTAATGCACATGCAATGATCATGCATGCATCCCAATCGCCGGCAGAAACATCGGCATCATACTCTCGCCGGCAGAAACCTCGGCACAACCATATCGCCGGCAGAAACCTCGGCATCACAATATCACCGGCAGAAACCTCGGCATCACAATATCGCCGGCAGAAACCTCGGCATCACAATATCACCGGTAAAAACCTCAGCATCACACTCTCACCCGCAGAAACCTCGACATCACAATCAATCATATCATCACCGTGTTCAAGAACAAAATGCAAGCATGTTTACACAAATGATGAGGAAATAACCAATTCAAGAAATTCACAATCATAACAAGCAATCAAAACATTTCACAACTACACATCGATATCGAGATCAAGGCACAACACACTTTAGTTCACAACATTAGCACACATTGCCTTTTTATTAACCCCGTCAATCAATTTAGATTAGTTCATGAGAGAATTCAACCCGAAACCTCATTTCCATTACTCCCCAACGCATACAGAAAAGAAAATTCGGGATTCTACAAGATTTACGGAGTTTTGGAAGTTCACTTGCCTTAGCCAAAGTCACAATCAATCAACAACTTGAGCCTTCCCCTTCCGAATATAATCCGAAGCACCACAATCTATTCAAATAATGATTCACAATCAAATTTCGGAACTATCGACACCAAGAACACAAAATTCAGGTAAAATAAAAGGATCAAAATGGCTCAAAAATCCAATTTCGAAAATGGGGTTCAAATTCAGAAATTTTTACATGAAAACAATCCTCAAAGCATTAGGAATCCAAAGGTGAAAACCATTTTGAAAATGGAGCTCAAATCAGCTCATAATCACCATTAAATCAAAAATCCAAAATTCTTGAAAAACCCCAAATTCTCACTTTAAAATCTTCAATTTCAAGTTAAAATCGAGTTGTAATCAATGGGTGATGAAGATTAAGGGTTAAAATCACTTACCCAATCGATTCCCACGAAAAATCTCTTTGAAAATCATCTAACCGAGCTTCCAAAGTCTAAAAATGGTGAAAATGGGTGTTTTCCCGATTAAACACTGTTTCAGGCAATTTAACTCTCCACGAACCGGCCCTCACTCCGCGAACGCAGAGACCAAACTTAGTAACACTCCACGAACGTGGAGGCCAAAAGTCCAGACATCAGCAAATCAGCAATGCAACTAAGTCTCCGAATGGGCCCTCGGGATTCGTTCGGAACCCCGTGCACATCAACCATATATGTTACCTTATTAAATTCGACGTTCCGGACTCAATGAAACCGTCGGAATTTGATGTGAGGTCTCCTTGACCCAGAACCCGAAAAAGCGTAACTAAACTAACTTAAGCCTCAAAAATTTAAATCATGATCGGGACCTCTAAAAATTCAACCAAGGCCACTCCTAGACCTAAAATCATCCCCCGAATCCAACAGAGCAGTCGGAATCCAATTATGAGCATCCGATCACCGAATTTTGACCAAAGTCAACTCTATGGTCAAAACTCATCAATTTCTAACTCAAGGCCTCAAATCCTCATTATAGCCCCAAATCTGATTCCGTCGACTCTCCTAGACCAAATTCCACATTTCAGAGCTAATGGAATCAATGAAATTTTATTCTGAGCTCCGAAACTTCGAATGACCTCAAATGTCACTTTTTGACAACTTAATCTTCTATAACTCAAAATTTTCCAAAAAAACTTAACTTGCCAAGGAAATTTACAAAACCAACTTCGGATATTGATCAAACATGACTCAGGGCAACTCTCGGGAAGGGTAATATTATCATTTTAAAAAAATTACCAAAAATGACATTTAGGGTCATTACATATCCCTAGAAGTGATGAAAGGAAATAAAATTATCCAAAGTAATAATATATGCATAAGTAAAAGACTCAACACAATGGTTTTGTAGGAGACTTTATTCAATAACTCTTGTATTTTTGTACATTGAGTGTATCTCTCTACACATTGAATGTATCTCTCACTACATTGAATGTATATCTCACTACATTAAAAATATATAATAAGGCACCCTTATCTATAGTACTAACAACCAAAGTAAACTAGGACTAGGAACCTATATAATTCTAACAAATCCTAACTAAACATAAATAAGTAAATATCATAAATAACAAATCATAAACTAGTAAGGAATCCTAAACTACTTTAAAATCCTAATCTTGATTTATTTCCTACATAGCCTCCCTTAAACCAAGATCTTCAAATGTGACCATGCTTAGCATCTTCTTCAACTTTTTGAAATATGTAGTATCAACAAAATCGTAAGAGTCATCTTTGGTCAACTTCAATTTCTCTTCAGCAGAATTCAAGATCAATTGGACTTTCTTCATATCTAATATTTTTAAAATATTGTCATCATATTTTTTTTATTTTCTTGTATTCTTGAATAACTATTCTTGCCTTAATATAACCTGCTTCTCCAATTGATTTGTCCTTGATCTTGAATGTCCATTCGGCTTCAGTTGATTGTGTATGTGGTAAAGTAGGATCTTCAACAAATAATTTTTCATGCTCTTCAAAACGTATAATTTTAAATAATGATTCATAGTCATGCAGTTCAATTGCAAATTTAGAACTTTAATTGTTTTTGCTTCAATTTTGTGTAGATCATCAAAAACTTACTCTTGGGGAACATTTTTGCTTCTTTTAGTACTAGCTTCATCTTCAAAAACTTCAACTAATTTTTCTTGTGAGACAATAGTGACTATTTCTATTTCTTTTCCAATAGCTTCACTTTGTATAGACCAATCACGTCTATTACATGTCTCATGGCTTAAATTACTAGCCTCTATTGAAGGAACATAAGTTTCAATCAAATTGTCTTTTTTAGTCATCCCAATAATTATTGACTTATTAGATTGACCATTATTGGAGTCCTCTTTGCAATCAAAGACATCTATACCACAATGAAAGTTACCTCTATCTTCCCTTCCTTTCTCCACAATTTTTAAACTCTGATCTTCTTCATATATTTCTGTTAGATTTGATGATTTTTCTTCTTTTTTTGGTTGATCATCCTTTCTTTGGTCTTCTTCATTTATTTCTGTCAAATATGATGACTCTTCTTTTTCTTTTGATTGATTATCTTTTCTTTGCACTACCTCCTCATCTATCACATTTGTTAGTTGATTAAGATGCATCTCATATATAACCAATTCATCTTCTAGATCACCATGTCTTAAAATTTTCAAATTTCGAGTTGACTCAATATTTGTCTTCTTGGTCAAAAACTCTAAACTTAGAGAATTTAATATCTTTTCAACAACTTTAAATTCTTCTAATATTTTTTCATTGATCCTCAGACCATCGACAATTTCTTTAATTTTTGTAAAAAAATCTTTGATTGATTCTATTGATTTCATCTGATCCAACTCAAACTGTTCCCAAAGTTCTTGAAGTTTTTCTCTCTTCACATCTGTAACACGTCGATATGCATTTGATAAAACTGTCCAAGCCTCCTTTGCTAACGTAGCATTAAAATTTTATCATATACATGCAATTCAACCTTTCTATCAAGGTAAAACAATGTTTTATAATCCAATTTTCTACTTTTCTCTAATTGTTTTGTAAATTCACCGGTCAATGTTGTGCCCTCTGAGGCATTCATGAATCCAATATTAATAGTGGACCATAGTCCAACAATTTTTTTTAAATGCTTCATATGTTTATACTAACTCTCAAAGTTATTTTTGCCATCAAACACAAAAATGGGACATTCGGGTAAATATGGAATACTCATATTCTTTTGTATATGTGTTGAATCTAACACAAGGTTTTTATAAGGATCTCACACAAGGTTTGATACCAATTTGAAGGAGATAAAATTACCTAAGGTAACAATATATGCATAAGTGAAAGACCCAACAATGATTTTGTAAGAGACTTTATTCAATAACTCTTGTATTTTTGTACATTGAGTGTATCTCTCTACACATTAAATGTATCTCTCACTACATAGAATGTGTATCTCACTACATTGAATGTGTATCTCACTACATTGAAAATATGTAATAAGGCACCCCTATTTATATTACTAACAACCAAAGTAAAATTAGGATTAGGAACCTACATAATACTAACAAATCCTAATTAAACATAAATAAGTAAATACCATAAATAACAAATCCTAAACTAGTAAGGAATCCTAAACTACTTAAAAATCATAATCTTGGTTTATTTCCTACAAATGAAGATATATGGTAAAAAAGATATACAACTAGAAAATAGTGTGCAATGGACCAAAAAATCAAATCTCTCATAGAATTTCAGAAGAAAAAAAGACGTTTGAAAATTGTAAGCAGGGGCGAACCTACGTTAAAGGTTGGTATTATTTTTAGCTGACTCTGAAGTTTTGATGATTTAACAAACTTTGGGATCTAATGAGGGACCAGATCCCAAATAGACTACATAGAAAAATAGTTGTCTAAAAGCTGCAACCTGCAACACTGTTCCATTTATTGTAGATGGTGCACATCTTTTGCAGAACAGCAGACTCTTAGCCAATGGCATTGCTCCAAGGGTTCGTGTCTATCTATTTAAGAAGATAGGGGATCTGATTCTACTTTATCCACTATGAGACTCTTTTGATTTGCCGAGACAGAGTATGTAGCATTTGTAGCTTGTTGTGCTCAATTCCTGTGAATCAAACAACAACTTGAAGATTTTTGTGTGGTTATTCAGACTATTCGTCTCCTGTGCGACAACACAAGTGCTGTCAATATGGCTCAAAACCTAGTCCATCATAAAAAAACTAAGCATATTAATGTGAGGCATCACTTTTCAAGGGATAATATTGACAAAGGAAACATCAGTATGCAATTCTGCAAGACTGAAGATCAAATTGCTAAATTTTTACATAAGCTCTTAATAGGGATCTGTTTGAGAAAAATAAATTGAAGTTGAGGATGCTGAAACTTGACTGAGTGAATCTTACCTGAAGCAATCAATCCCTTTATGACTATGCAAAGGGAGCAGATATCCTTGTTTTTCAATTATGTATGTTTTAGTAAATTCAATTTTATACCTTCTGTGGGTATACACACATGGTAAATATGTTGAAGGAAAAGGGAGGTCAGGACAGAACTTGGCAATTACATTCAAACTATAGAAAGGGACCCGAACCTTTCTTGAAGGTTAACACTCTTAACATTGCATTTAAATTACTTATGAGAACTATTTGCAATTGCCACGTGTCAGTCATCCAGGTATCTAACTGTTGTCCCATCTTTGAATACAAAAGGACACTTCCTTTCTGGGGACCTGACACACCCTTTTACCTTCACTTATACTCTCTATTTCCTTCAATCTCTTCATTAAATTCAAATTTGCTTCCAAAAGTAGAAATTTTCAAAATCCTCTTTTCTCTTCTCTCGAAAACACTACAAAATGTCTAAACCCTTTGTTCCTACTAAAGAATTTTCCGATGAAGAAATCTTTAAGCCTTAAAAGGGATAAAGTTCAAAAAGCAAAAAGAAGAAGGTGGAAAAGATACTGTCCAGAAAGGAAAGGGTTGATATTCTGAGAACTCAAAAGGTTATGAATGGGAGCGTGTTTGACCCTGAAATCAAAATAAAACTAGGCATGAGGAGTCTGGTTGATGTTGTGGAGATTTAGAGTGGGACACATTTATTGAAGGTGACGTAACTGTGTTGTATGAGTCAGAAGTGAGGGACTTCTATTACAACATGACTATTATAGATGATGGGAGTCTCAATATTCAGTGGTGCAGGTATTCCTAAGAAGTATCTTAAAGGGGAATATCAATTGTTCTTTGAGTTTGTCAATAAGGTGTTGCTGCCTAGATCTAAAAAGTAAAGTGTTGCCTCGAATACTGATCTGTTCATCTTGAAGGCCTTGAGTAAGTTTGAGTTTATTGGTGTTCAAACATTTTACGCTTCCTCTTAGATTTGGTGTTCGAGGCACTGTGAAGCAAACCATCTCTATGAACACCCTTGTGGAATGTGAATGTGTGAAAGGGAAGGCATGGAACAAGAGTAAGATGTCTGAGCCGTTGGTGGAACATGAGCAACTCAAGCATGAGTTGGAAGCTATGACAGTTGCTCTTGCTAATAGGGATACTGAGATCATTTGCCTAAAGGCTCAGCTTCTGAAAGCAGAATCAGAGAGATCAGGTGGAGAAGAACTGACAGCCCTAAAGGTTCAAAATGAAGCCCTGGCATGAAAGAATGTTGAACTTCAAGAGAGGCTTCTCAAGAATCATGTTGAGGCAGATGCTCACCTTACCTTAATCCTTCAATCCCTTGCACCTAAGCCCCCCTCTTCCTAAACTTCTTTGTCAATCTTCGTTCCTCCTCTTTTGTTGAAACTCAGTGGGTATTATCCCAGTTCTAGTTCATAATAATATTTGCAATGTTTTGACTGCTGATCTTTTGTTTATGAATGAAATGACCTTGTTTATACTAACTTGTCTCATTACTTTATGCATTTTTACTCATCCTCAGTGTTGCCCAAGTGGCCATGAATTTGCTTGAACTGCATTTTTGTCAACTTGATTTAATGCTTTAACTCTTTTTTATGATGTCAAAAAGGGGGAAATTGTTAAGGTATAAGATTAATGTTAGTTACTTGAAGAGGACCTGGTCATGCTGATAGAGGGAATTGGTGTTGTCATGCTAATAGGGGAAACTGGTGAAAGGGGGAGAAGTTGAATAAGTTTGTCATCATCAAAAAAGGAAAAAATGTTATTTTGAGTTAACTCTGAAGTTTTGATGATCTAACAAATTTTGGGATCTAATGAGGGACCAGATCCCAAGAGATACTGAGAGTTTCATACATGAAAAAGATAGCTGTCTAAAAACTGCAACATGCAACACTGTCATACTTGGTGTGGTTGGTGCATATCATTTGCAGAACAACGGAATCTTAGAGAATGGCATTCCTCCAAGGGTTTGTGTATATCTTAAATTAGTCTATTCTCCAATGACACAATTTTAGTTTTTGAATTTTGAAAATTCACAAAGCTCAAAAAGAAAAAGACATTCTCTCAAGAAATATTCTCTTGAAGCACAGCAAGGGACCTGATAGAGTTATCTTCATTCGTAGTTGTCATCTAGGTTTATTTTCTCGTGCTTATCATCTGTAGATGTATTCCTGAGTTATAAAGGAATTAGATCGGTTGCTTTTCTAAGTCCTTAGTTTGAGTAACTAGAGTTAGTTAGTTGAATCATCTATGGTTTAGTCAAATCTCTTTTCATCATTGATTTGATGATCTCTGGGGTAGAGTTGCCTAGAAGTATCAACTAGAGTTAGTTGATTTGTGGGTGCAGTATAGTTATTGCTCGTTTCTTCTCTTATCTTTGAGATCTGAGTTGGTGGCTAGAGTTAGCCTTGGTGTATTGTTGAAGTTTATATCAGCTGGAGTTAGTTGGTGTAGTGGGTAATAGAGTTGTTGCTTAGTTTGATCTATGTGACAGAATTATTATAGTGAGGGGGAAGGAATTAAAATTTTAATTCCTAGATTACTAGAGTTTGTAATCTGAAGCTTTGCTCCGTTTGAGTTTAATGGAGTTGGGTTGAAATCCTGTGAGACAGGTCATGGTTTTCTCCTACCTTGAGTAAGGAGGTTTCCACGTAAAATCTCTTGTGTTTGATTTACCTTAAGTTACTTATTTTCCGTATTGTTATTATGTCAAGAGACCTGATCCATTGGTTGTTAGTGAACACATAATACATTCTATCAATTGAGGTTGACACCACATCCGGACAGTTCGATTGAAATTCTATATATATGTGTATATATCTATAATAAGTATAATATAATTATTATAAATATAAACCGTAGCACCTAGAACAGCAATGGAGCTCAAGGTGTCAGACTGTCAGTAGTTAAAGCCAGTGACGGAGCTAGGAATTTCGAGATGGGTGTGCAAAGTTTCTTCTCACCTATATTAAGGATGTGCAAAATCAAATATACATTCATAATAACTAATATTTAACCTTTATACACTGTATAATTTTCTGACGAAGGGTGTTCATCGGAACACCCTTCGCCTAAGGTGGCCCGCCCCTGGTTAAAGCTCCATTAAAATCTTACCTAAACCAGGTAGACAAGAGTACTACATTTTGTACAAAATGTAATATATGTTTTTTTATGAATATTACCACCAGTTCACCACTTTCGCAAAAATATTTCACATGTTACCGTTTAAAGTAGCATGGCACTTCACACTCGTAGCTTTCAAATTCTAGATTCGTTTTTTCTTGTAATTTAAAATAAATAATTTTAAAAAATATATACTTATAAATTATTTCATTACCATAAAATAATATTTAGAATTTAATTGTCACTAATATAGAAAATTCATTATTTTTTATATTGATTAACAAAAAATAATGGCACATAAATTGAGACGAAGGGGTAATAATTGGTGGAGGCATGCGGATCATGCCATTCATAGTATGTCAACCATTTTACTACCAAAAAGAGTTCCACGACAAATTTTTATCTGCTACTGATATAGTGGAGATTTCCATTTGTTGATTTTGAACCCCACCAACAGAAAACAAAGTATCAATAATTAGTTACAAACTTTATCGTTAATTTATTGGTATATATATAATACTCGTAGCTAACATAATTTTGTAATTATTTGTTATTAATCTACCGCAAAATGGGATTAATATGTAACAAATTTTATTGTTTAGCTATAAAATTGATTTATCGCTAACTATTGTTTTTTTAGCTTTGTGTAAAGAAAAGAAACAATTAAACTTTTAGTGGGAAAAGAAGAAAATAGTTTTGGCGTGAATCATGCCATATGTGTTATTGACATGTATATATAAGTATAGAAGATTTCGAGTCCTTAAGCAATATGCATTGAAAAAAAATCCTTTCTGACTAGCTACGATATACCTTTCTTTCATCTCCTTGCATTGAGAAATATGAATCTTTGAGACATGGTGTAACTTATAAAATATTTTAAGACACGTTCCATTATATTAGTGCAAAATTGTTTGTGATATATTAGCACATTTTGGGGTGAATATGGATGATTTTGTAGGCAATGCAGCAGTAGACTACAAAGGCTTGCTAGCTATAAGGTCTAAAACTGGGGTTTGGCTCTCCAATGCTCTCATTGTAGGTATGCAATCATTTGAAAGTTAAGACTTCAAGATACTTACTTCTTTTGTTTCAATTTGTCTGTCTCACTTTTCTCTTTTTATGGTTTGTTTTAAAAAAGGAATGCATCTTTCCTTTTTTTTACTACCTTTTAATTTCAACTTTCCACGTGACATGTTTATGACAATAAGATAAAATAATATTTTGGTGCATTAAACATATCTTTAATTTAAGATCACCATAGGAATTCAGAAGTATTTTTTACTTTCTTAAACTTTGTGTCAAGTAAAAATCAAACAATTAATTTGAGACGGTGGGAGTACTATATTATTTATAAATTCATGTTGAAATTGCAAACTTAATTTGCAGGAATTGAAGTGAGTGAAAGGCTATCAACAATGGGCATAGCAGTAAACCTTGTGACTTACTTGATTGGAACCATGCATCTCCCAAGTGCGACTTCAGCCAAGATTGTCTCTGATTTCATGGGCACCTCATTCCTCCTATGTTTGCTTGGTGGCCTTATAGCTGACTCTTTTTTGGGCAGATACAGGACCATTGCAATTTTTGCTTATAATACAAACCCTCGTAAGTCCATACATGCTGCATGTCTTTGGTATGATTGAAAATCATTTTCCTGAAAATATTATATATATAAATGATAATCAAAGTGTAAGAAAACCACATATAATTAATAATCAAACTTAAAGGATAATAAATTACAAGAGTAATACTACGGCTAATAGCACGACTACTAATATAGAAGAATAAGTGAGACAACGTTCAAGTATCTATCTAACCTCCTACCTTATATTGTATCCTCCATACCCTTCTATATAAGGTCATGTCATTGATAAGCTGAAGTTGCGTCATATATATCATATCTAATAACCTCTCCTCAATACTTTTTTGGCCTACCTCGACCTATCTTGAAACCATTCATAGTCCAACCTCTCACACCTCCGCATAGGGGCATTTGTACCACTTCTTTGCATCTGTCTAAACCATCGCAACCCCATTTTCCGTATCTTGTCCTCTATCCAGGACATGCCTACCTTATTCAAGATATTTTCATTCTTAATCATGTCTCTCTTAGTAAGCCTACACATCCATCTTAGTATATATCTTTATTTCCATAACTTTCATCTTTTGAATGTGGGAGTTCTTGATTGGCCAACACTCCGCTCACTATACCGATTTAACTATCACTCTGAACTTGCCTTTAATTTTTTTTATAGCACCTTTTTATTACACAGGAGTCCAGATGCGAGCCTCTATTTCATCCATCCTATAACTATACGATGTATGATATCATCGTCAATTTCTCCATTTTCTTGGGATAATATACCCAAGATACTTGAAACCTCCTCTTTTTTGAATGACTTGTGTATCAAGTCTCACTTTCACGCCATCCTAAAGTGTTACATCATTTAATTTTTGCTCCAATATTCTGTCGTGGTTCTACTCAACCTGAACCCTTCAGACTTCAAAATTTGATTCCAAACCTCCAGCTTAGCAACTCTACCTTGAATCTCGTCAATCGGAACTATATATGTTATCTACAAATAACATACACCATGTCACCTCTCCTTTGATATACCGCCTAGATTTATCTATTACAAATATAAATAAAAACAGGCTAAGAGCTGATCTATGATACAATCACATCACAACTGAGTAATACTCTCTAAGTCTCTCCTTTCACTATCCTTACCTGAATTTTGGCTCCATCGTACATATTTCAGATTGCCCTAATGTACATCATATATACGACTTTTTAGAAATATTTAGATAAATTTTATCATGGGTCAATCTGTACTGCCCAATGATTTGAGTTACTCTGGCCAAAATAGACTTAATGAAATAAGTGGATCATTAACCCACCAACACCTAAACAGGTTAGACGGATTTTATGGGCTGATTTTCTACCCCTTATAAACACTTACATGCTACTCTCTTTGTCCTATTATATGTGATACACATTCTTTTTAGTCTATCTCAGAAGTAATGTCACACTTTTATATTTAGAAATAATGTAACTTTAAAATTCTCCTTTTATGCTTAATAAGATGATTTACAATCACACAAATATTTAAGACTTATTTTGAATCACATATTTCAAATGTCTTTTTTTCCTTTTTAAACTTTGTAACTAGTCAAATTATGTCAAATAAATTAGAACGAAAGGAATCTCACATAGTATTTAATTTTCCATACTGAGTCAATATTTTTTTGTTATAATTTGTACATTGCATCAATTTTAGTCACTACAAAATCAAAAGAAAATGTCACTTAACAATGTTAATTCATTGTAAACAGGGGACTGGCATGTTAGCTATATCAACTAAGCTTCCACAACTTCAACCAACTCCATGTAATGTCCATTATTCAATCAAAAGTAACAATTGTGAACAAGCAACTGCATCTCAAATGGCAATTCTATACATATCTTTATATCTAATGGCATTAGGGACTGGTGGCTTAAAATCAAGTGTTTCAGGATTTTGCACTGACCAATTTGATGAAACTGATGAAAAAGAAATGACTCAATTGACACTATTTTTCAATTGGTTCTTTTTTTTCATCACACTTGGGACTTTGTTGGCTGTTACTGTTCATGTTTATATACAAGATGAAGTTGGTAGAAGTTGGGGTTATGGAATTTGTTCTTTCTCTATGTTTGTTGCTGTTATAATATTTTTGTCAGGGACTAAAAGGTATAGATACAAGAAAACTATGAAAAGTCCTATTGATCAAATTCTTCAGGTTCTAATTGCTGCAATTAGGAAAAGAAAACTTCAACTTCCTAAGAATGATTGTTTTCTTTATGAAGATAATTCAGACTCTTCAAGAATCTCTCACACTGATCAATTCCGGTGCGTACTCCTTCCGTCTCATATTATTTGATCACTTACTAAATCAGGATAGAATTAATTAGTTTTTTTTTCATTTTACCTTTACGATTAATATGACCTTTGAATGTGAACAATTCTCAACTATTCTTATACTCTATGTACATTTTTTCTAAATTATTTTTAATACGTATTGATATAAACAAAGGATAAAATAATAAAATTAATCAATCTATTAATAATTTTGTAATCATTAGGTAAAATAGAAAGTGTCTATATTATATGGGAAAGAGGGAGTACTCCATTTGTCTTATATTCTTTGTCTGACTTTCTCTTTTACACACCCTTTATAAAATATAAAATAAAAGTAATATTTTTATTTATCTTTTAAATCTTTTTAATACATTTTATTTATATGTCTGGTCTATTCATACCAAAATTAATAATGGAGGAATTTTTTGGAATTTTATAATATTTATACATTAAAAAGAATTAATTTTAAGAGTAAAACGAAAAAAATTTAATTAATTCTATCTTGATTTTGTAAGTACTCTATTCATTTCAATTTATTTGTTTACATTCCTTTTTACTCCGGTCAAAAAATCATGTCTTTTTTCTTATTTGACAACTCTTTAATTCAAACTTTTTACCTGACATGTTTAAAATCACAAAATTAATTTATTTTTTTTAATAAAAGTACATTTTGGTACATTCTACATATCTTTAATTTAAGAACAAAAATTCTTATTTTTCTTAAACTCTGTGCCAAATCAAACTATAAAAATCAATTAAAACGAAAGAAGTAATAAATAATTATATTTGAACTCAGGATTTTATTTGATCTAATACCATATTGAAGCATGTGAACACCTCATCAACAAATTTAAACAGTTAGAGAAAACAAACTTTTAGTCTTAATTAATATATAAACACACGACTCAACCATTTGGAGTATCTAATGTACAAATTTAAGGAATTTTATAATCTATAGTCATCCACCAAAATAATAATCTATATTCAATGTTTGTTTTTTTTTTTAAATTATAACTTATTTAAACATTGTATCTAATTTATAGAATATTGGACAAGGCTGCAATTGTGACAAATGAAGATTATGAATGTATTAGTTCATTGGGTCAAAATCCTTGGAGAATTTCCTCAGTGACAAAAGTGGAGGAAGTAAAAATGATTATTAGATTATTACCAATTTGGACAACAACAATTTTATTCTGGACAGCATATGCACAACTTGTTACCTTTTCAGTAGAACAAGCATCTACTATGGACAGATCCATTGCCAACTTTAGAATACCTGCTGCATCTCTCACTGCCTTCTTTGTATCAGCTATATTAATCTCTCTCGCAACATATGATCGTTTAATTGTACCTTTCTTCAAAAAATGGACAACAAAATCAGGTAACATATATAATGTGTGTTTGATATGACAATTTTGTGTTTGTTGTTTTGTGACTATTCTTACTTTTATAATTATCTCCACTCTTAACTTGTTATATTCCTCTGTTTTAAAAAGAATGACCTATTTTTCTTTTTAGTCTGTTTAAAAAAGAATCTCTTTTCCTTTTTTGGTAAAATTTTGATTTCAACTTTTCATATGGCATGTTTCAGATCACAAAGCTAAAAGACATTTTGATACATTTGACATAATTTTAATTTAGGATCACAAAATTGAAAAATCCTCTTTATTTTCTTAAATTTTAAACCAAGTCAAACTAGGTCATATTTTTTTTAAACTGAGGGAGTATCATTGTTTTACATAGACATTACTATCAATCTATAGTAAAAACTAATTTTATCAAAACACTATCGAGCTTACCACTATTTTCACTCTTAAATACTACTCCTTCCGTCCTATTTTATGTGGCATTATTTGACTTGATAGGGTGTGGTGTTTAAGTAAAAAAAAGGAAGACTCTTGAAATTTGTGGTTTAAAACAATTCTTAGATATTTATGTGGTTGAAAATCATTTCATTAAGAGTAAAAAGGGCATTTTAAAGTTAAATTGTTTCAAATTATAATAAAATGACATTCTTTTTGGGACGAACTAAAAAGGAAAATGTGCCACATAAAATGAGACGAGGGAGTACTATAAATTCTTTTTTTCGAAAAATATTCTTTTCAGTCTCCAATATCAAACACCAGAAAATGATCTAATCCAAAAAAGTAAGTCATTATTGTACCAAACTTCTAAATTACTTCAGAATAATTTCTTCATGATTTTATGTTTTTTTTTTGCAGGTTTCACAAGTTTACAAAAGATAGGAATAGCTCTATTTCTATCCTCTTTGGGTATGGGTGTTGCAGCAATAATAGAAGTTAAAAGACTATCAATTGCAAAAGCAAATGATCAAGAGACATCTAACAACTTACCAATAAGTGTCTTTTTGTTGATCCCACAGTTCTTTTTGGTAGGTGCAGGAGTGGGATTCATGTATACAGGACAATTGGATTTATTCATCACACAATCACCTAAAGGGATGAAAACAATGAGCACTGGCCTTTTCCTTACTACTATGGCACTTGGTTTCTTTTTTAGTAGCCTCTTGATATCCATTGTTAAGAAGGTGACCACCATAAATAATAATGGGTGGGTAGGTGAGAGTATTAACAAGGGTAGACTTGATTGTTTCTATGGCCTTCTAGCCATATTTATATTTGTAGACTTTGGACTTTATGTTCTTTGTGCTTCATGGTACACATCAAAAGTCATATGCTAGTGTAGAGCATAAAAAACTTTTTTCCTATAGTGGAAAAATAAGTTGTATTGGTGAGATTATTATACCTATGAGATTGGGAATGTCATGTATTGTAAGGTTGACGTCACATTTTGTATGTATAATTCACTTTTAAACTTCATTTCAGTATTTGAATGTAACGACCCTCTTATTCGTTTTATGAATTTTAGCCTATTTTTTTTATATTAACCCTTTTAGTAACTTTTATAAATAATTTATGATTTGTGGGAATGAGTGACATGATTTTCAAATTAAATAAAGAATTATTTTGTTATTAATAATAATAGAAAGAAAAAAAGAAGATAAAATTGGCCAAGCCCAACTAATAATAATAATAATAATAATAATGGTAGGGCAGCAATCTGCCCAGAAACAGAAAACGCTGCAAAAAAAAAAAAAGGTTATTACGCAGTGGAGAAAAAAAAAAGAAAAGAAAGGGAGAAAGAAAAGGAAAAAGAGAAGAGGAAAAAAGGAATTTCATCCCAAAGCATCAAAGTAATTATTCTCGTCCTTTCTGTGAAATTTGTATGTGATTCTGAACAAATTTTTAGGTTAGAAACGTGTAGAATTTATACTGAATTAAGAAAATATAGGGTTAGGGTTCTTAGAATAAAATATTGATTTGGGGGTCGAATAACGATCCGTTTTAGCTGAAATTTTGCATGCAAGTTTGTTTTATCATGGGTAAACATAATCTGAAATAAAATTTCAGATTCGAATCTGGTGGCTCGGGATGACTTTTTGACCCGATTTTCGAGCCGGAACTAAATATAGTAATATGGGTGTTATTAGATTCGTATTCTTATGAGGATTACATATTTGATAGATTGGAAACGCTTTGAAGCTTTTACAAAAAAGGAAAGGTGAAATCTTGAAGAATTTGTGGCACATGTTAGACTTTCGAGGTATGTTAAAACTTCCTAGACTTCGTTGATGGACGTTTTCTAATTAAATATTAAAAATTGAATAGATAATGGGTAAGGGCGAAAGATGGGGGTCTCGTACCAATGGTGTGACGGGCATTGGTACGAGTACTGGTGTTATCAAAGGGAAAGTTTATTACTATAATTGATAGATTGTAATTTGAGAATATCAAAGCTTATGGGTATTAGCTGATGGATTTAGTGACTTGATTTCTTTTTTTGGGTTGTGTTTCTTTATTGAACCCGCATAATGGTGATAATTGAGGTGATTATATGTCATAGCGACATTTGAATTATTGAGATGATGCATCACTCCCTTTTATTGATATCATATTGTGCACATGAATTGACATGAGATTGAGTATAAGTAAAGGTCTAACACGTGGAGATCGTCCGTGTTGAGATCGAGTTATGATTATAATTTGGGCACGTGGAGATCGTCCGTATGAGGAATTGGTTATGATTATAAGTTGGGCACGTGGAGATCGTCTGTGCTGGAGATTTTTGTGATTTTATGATAGTGCGTTGAGATCGTCCGCACAGACACGTGGAGATCGTCCGTGTCGGTATATGGACCTCGCGAGTCCCCCATGGTTCATGAACTCTCGATGTATTTCCGAGGAGTATCATGTATATACGGTTGAGAGAGTACTTGACATCTGATGTATATCATTTCATGGTGTCACATTACATTGCATCTCATTACATCCTTCATTCTTGTTTGAGTATGTGTTTTATTGATGTTGGACATTACGTGACATTTGATTATCCCTATTGATGAAAATTTGGTTGATAAGTATGATGTGGACTTGTAAAATTAAAGGATTATTTTCTTATATACTCCTGTCACTACTTCTTCGTTGTCGGTCTATGATGCATACTGAGTACATGTGGTTTCGTACTCATACTACACTTGTTGCACTCTTTTGTGGTACAGATTAGATTTCGAGTACGAGTGCATCTCGTAGAGCTTTGAGTCTGAGTTTGGATCATCTTGAAGTTGTGGTGAGCTGTTTGGATATTCTGCGGCCCACACCTTCATCTATCTCTATTTATTAGGTTGTTTTGGTATTCCGATAAGATATGGTTGTTTTGGTATTCCGATAAGATATTTCTCATGTCTAGACTTGTCATATAATTTCAGGCTTATATCGTCTTTTAGAAGCTCTTGTACTTATGATACTAAATCTTGGGGTGGTATTTCGGTTTTCCGCATTTTTATTTAAAGGACTTAGTATGTAAGATATTTGTTTGATATACTTATTGGGTTGGCTTACCTATCGATTGGGAACATAGGTGCCATCACGATTTGTGATTTTGGGTCGTGACATTGAATAATTTAAGTTGAACATAATTTTAATCAAGTTAAATGGGTGAATTCAATATCAAAAGAGACATTACATATTTTTAACACAAAATTAATACACGATTAAATGACGAAGAAAATCTAATTGAAATTTCAAAAATGATAAAAGACAATGGGAAAAAATATTTTTAGTCGCCCTATATATATACCAATGTTACATTCGAGTCACTATTCTATATATACCCAATAAAAATCATGCTAATTATGTAACTTCACCACATTTACTTCATCTAAGTATGTTGAACTTATAATGTTTTGATGATTGACATTTGATTCGGACCATATGAATAAACATGGAATAAGTCATATTAAACGTTTTTCATGGCTAAGCACGTGAAAATTCTTTTTGATATGATCATATGGGTGACGGTGAGATTCGATCTCAAGAACTTTGTCTGCTCTAATATTATGTTGAAGTATGGGACCATCCCATCTAAAAACTTAAGCTGTTAGAGAGAGCACACTTTCATTATTTAATTATATTCTGAGAGTCTTTGATAGTGATATACTGTACAAGATCTTGTAGTCTATGGTGTGCTTATATAGGATAAGTTATATAGAGATTTGAACTTCATTCTTGCATATTTATAGCCGTGTGGTAGCAAAGGAGTTGCCTCCATCTCAAAAACTATCAAATCTTTTCGTCCTTATCATATAGGGTGTGTTTGGTATGAAATGAAGGAAAATGTTTTCCATGGAAAATGTTTTCCTGGAAGTGTTTTCTTGGAAAACAAGTGGATTTTTAGCTTATTTTCTCATGTTTTGTTGGTGAGTAAAAAATGTTTTCCGGAAAAAAATTTTAGTGTTTGATTTATGAATGAAAAACATTTTTTAGAAAATAACTTTCATTTTTTTTTACTAGAGAGTAGAAAATAAAATTTTGAAAATTGAAAATATTTTTTAAAAACAAACTTTAAATTTTTATTTTTTTAGAGTGGAGGGGGGGTTCGGGGGTAGGGCTGGGGTAAGATAAAAAAATAAAAATTTGAAATTGAAAATATTTTTTAGAAATAATTTTTTTTAAAAAAAATTGGAGTGGGGGGAGGGGGGGTCGGGGGTAGAGGGTGGGGTAAGGTAAAAAAAATAAAAAATTCAAATTGAAAATATTTTTTAAAAATAAACTTCGAATTTTTTTTTTGGGGGGTGAGGGCTGGTAGGGTGCTGGTGGGGGGTCGAGGGTAGGGATGGGGTAAGGAAAAAAAATTGTAATTTGAGGATGGAAGAAAGTTTTGGAAAATGTTTTCCTTAATTTTTGAAGGGAAGTCATTTTCCTTTAATTTGAGGAAAATAAGTTGATTTGAAAAACATTTAAGCCAACCAAACATGAGAAAATTGGAAAACATTTTCCGGAAAATGTTTTACTTCATACCAAACACACTCATAATGTTTGATTGTTTGTGACTAACCTTATTATAAGAATTAGTGTTTCAATTAATTTTGAAACAAATTCATCCGTTAAAAATTTTGAAATAACAAAACACATGAATGTGAATTGTAACATTCACTTTTGTTTTAATTTTACGTTATAGATTTTTTGGAATATAAGTTTTCTTTTCAATTCATGAACCTATAATAAATACAATTTAATTAAAGTCTTTTCTTGCAAAACTTTTGTCCTATAAATTGAGTTTCTTTTATTTGAAAAGATAAGCACTCAAAAAACTACTTTCCTTTGAAAAAAACATTTGTGAGACATTAATCAAAAGGTGATATCACCAATTCAAGAATAGAAGAGCAACATTCTTGAATGCTACTTGTTTTGTGGCTTAGTTGAATCCCGAATATAAAGTTGTTATTTATTCTTCCGTTTGCTCGTGGGAGAGACTACAACTATCTTCAAGAAATGTTTTAACGTGCCTCTAATTCAAGCAAGTTTCGTTGTAAATTTCTTGTACTTTTGTCATTCTTGTTCTAACAATTTAAAGATAGTTGTCTCTATGGCATCCACATCAATAACGAATAATGTTCCATCTTTGCCTAATCCTAATTTTGAAATATTTGATGGCAAAGACTTTCCTAGATGGCGTGGAAAGATGGAATTCTTTTTAAGAAGATTAAAATTGGCATATGTTCTTGAGAAACCTTGTCCTGACGCTCACAGTTCTGAGGTAGCAACGGACGAGGCTATTCTGATTAAAGAACAAATTGCCAAATGGCAAGATGATGATTATTTATGCAAGAATTATATTCTTGGAGGAATATCCAATAAATATTATGATCAATATTATATTAAGTGCAAATTTGCTAAGGAGATATGGGATACTCTTCAAGCTATCTATTTAGCAGAAGAGGCGAGTTCAAAGAAATTTCTTGTTTCAAATTATATGGAGTTCAAAATGGTTGATGACAAGTCAATCACTGATCAAGTACAAAATTTTCAATTTATAGCTAATAAAATTGCTATATCTGGAATTGCTCTTGATGAGAACTTTCATGTTGGTGCTATTGTCTCAAAACTTTCCCCGTCTTGGAAAGAGTACAAAAGCAAACTCTTACACAAGAAGGAAGATTTGACTCTTGAACAATTGTTGCAGCACTTGCAAATTGAACAAGAGACACGACATCGTGACAGTAATATCTTGAAGGAACCCCTCATGAAAGCTCATGTTGTTGAAGAAAAATCGACCAAGAAGGAACCTAACAATAAGAAATTTTCGAAGGCAAAAAAGAGTACGAATTTCAAGCGTACTAATTCCAATTCTAAGTCGAATGAATATTATCATTGTCATAAAATTGGTCACTATGCACGTGAATGTAAAATTCTTAAAGCTGAAAAGAAGAAAGAAAAGGAAAATAATAACAGAAAAAACGAACTTGTGGCAATGGTCATAGAAGCATTTGTAGTGGGAGATCAAGTGGAATGGTGGATAGACAATGGTGGATAGACACTGGCGCAACTCGTCATATATCAGGTAATCGAAATTTTTTCACGGCCTATGAATTAGTGGGGGGTGATAAAGTTTTGCATATGAAAAACTCATCCTCTGCTAAGGTTGTGGGAAAAGGAATTGTTGAACTAAAATTTACTTCCGGAAAGATGGTCACATTGATAGATGTATTGCATGTTCCTGATATTCGAAAGAACTTGGTGTCAGGTACGCTTCTTTCGAAACATGGTTTTAAAATAATATTTTAGGCAGATAAATTTATTGTCTAAAAAAGCCATGTTTGTTGGAAAATGTTATGCTACAAATGGAATGTTCAAACTCAATATTGAAAATGAAAATATTTTTGTCTATGTTGTGGAGTCTTTAGATTTATGGCATGAACGTCTTGGTCATGTGAATTTTAGATCAATTCAACTTATGGTGAAAAATGGATTAATTAAAGATTGTGGAAGGGATCATGTTGCTAAGTGTCTTACTTGTAGTAAATGTAAAATAACAAAGAAGCCTTTTAAGATTGTTGAAAGGATATCCACACTTTTAGAATTAATTCACACTGATATTTGTGAGATGGATTGTTTATCATGTCATGGGAAGAGATATTTTATCACTTTCATTGACGATTACTCAAGGTATACATATGTCTTTTCATTAAAAACAAAAGATGAGGTGAAGAGTATTTAAAATCAGATTTTATTGATTTTTGTTAAAAAGAAGACATTGAGAAACAATTGACTATATCTTATACACTACAACAAAATGGTGTAGCAGAAAGAAAAATAGAACTTTCATAGAAATGGTTAACTCTATGCTTTATGGATCTGGTATGACTGGATATTTGTGGACTGAAGCCTTATTTTCAGCATGTCATATTTTAAATCGAATTTCTTCCAAGAAACATGATTCATCTCTGTATGTGTTTACATCCCTACTTTATTCAAATAAGGCGAAACGTCATGGTAACTCAAAAAATAATCCATTTTAATTTAAAAGAATAAAACGAATTTTAAAGGAGTCGCCACCTAATTTTAGGAAAACTAGGAAACCAATTAACTAATTAACAAAAAATAAGTCTACGAAACCTATAGATTCTAGGTAAGGGGTTCAAGTGATTCCGAAGGGAAAGTGTTAGGCATCCTTCAAAATTCACAATTGTGGGTCCCGATTGAATTCATTTTTTTCAAATTGAAGAGGAGATAAGAATAATATATAAGTATAATGAATATGAAATACAAACAATAAATTAAAACAATAATATAAGAAAACGGCCTAAGTTTGCCTAACATCAATAATATATACAATAAAAAATATAATTCGAACTTCATTGGAATAGCTTCAATGGGAAGCGACTCCGGGGTGTACCGGTAAAGACACTTAGTAAAAGTGTTAGTAATAAATAAATATGAATAAAAATAAATGAATCAAATAACAACTTAAAAATAAAAATCCGTCTTATATACATGGAAGGCCTTAGAAATCGACGGTAATTTCTTTATCGGCCATTTTAACAAACAAAATGTATAAACTTAAACTAAATTTCCATCTTTTAATATTGTGGAGGCCTCCAAAACCAACGGAGAGATTTTTTCATTGGTCAATCTTAACTTACAAAATATAAATTTAAACTAAAATTCCGTCTTTTAACATTGGGGAGGCCTCGAAAACCAACGGAGAAATTTTTTCATTGGCCATTTTAACTTGTAATAATTTAAATAAGACTAATGATGAAAGGAAAAAACGATAAACTAATAAACTAACTAAAAGTTGAACAGTAGCTATTTGCTAAAATAAAACAAGAAACTTCAAATACAACAAGAATCAATTTAACATTAAAAGAAACTCACTTCATGCATATAAATTTAGAACAACCAGATTCCAAAGGAAACTTAAATAATTAAAGAAACTCAAATAAAAGATAGCACAAAATAGAATAGCAAGTAAGATCAAAATCACTAATAAATGACAATGCACTTTGTATACCAAAATTTTGAACAAACTATAAAGAACAGACAACAAGGAGCTAAAAGAAGTAACTAATTTAATCAACAAAATAATAATGATTAACGACAAAAAAATTAAAAAAAAAAACACCAAATATGACAAGACATATATAGTATAATAAGATATATAGTAAGTGTTTAAAAAAGTTTAAAAAATAATCTCTAGTGTTACCAAACAAATATGTATATGAAAACAAATAATAAGAGTAATAAAATGAAACCAGCAAAACTCATAACAATCAAGGTGGAACAAAATAGAACCAAAAGAGGACCTGACCGCCGGAGACCGCCATTATTGTCATTGTTGCTCGTGGCTGGTTTCGTTGTTTGTTGTTATCGAGTTTCGAGCTCGCCGTTTTGATTGTTGTTGTTAGTCGCTGGAAAGGAGATCATGTTTGGGGTATGGTTTAGCCGGAAAAAATGGAGAACGGAGGAGAAACGGGTGGTGTTTGGAGCTGCTGTTTTTGTTGCGAAGTTGTTTCCGGTGGCTTTGGTGGTTTCTGATTTCACCGGAAATCGGTGATTTTGGGTCGCGTTTTTGGTTGTAGAAGGAGAAGGGTAAAGGGATTTTGGGCGAAGAAGGAGAAAGAATGGTGGTTTCCGGTGTAGAGGAGGCGGCGATGAGGTTGGATGTTATTGTGACATTGTTGTTGCTTATACACTGCTCAGTCGTGTGTGGGGTTGTTGCTTCTCCGTTCGTCGGAGTTGCTGTGCTTGAAATGGAGGTCGGAGCGAGCTCCATTTTCTTGAATAGATCTGTCACTCTGTTGGGGTTTCGCCGGAATACCCACAAAACAAATAAACAAAACAAACGAAAAACAGAAAGGGGAAAAGGGAAGGGAACTAAAACTCACTTATTTGTTTCGATTCACTGGAAAAGGTGAAAAAAAATGGAGGTTTTGGGTCGTTTTGTTCGCTGGTCAGTGGCAGCGTTGGTGGGTTTCCGGTAGAGCTTTGGGTGGAGTAATAGTGAGGAGAAGAAAGGAGCCGGTGGGGTGTTTGGAGATCTGTTTGGTGGAGCTCCGGCGGTGAGCTGATTTTACTGATTTTTGTGTTGTAAGAGAGATCGGGGTTTAGGTTCCTTTGGATGGTGGTGGCTCGTCGGAAAATGCTCCGGTGATGTGGTGGCCGGAAAAATTATGAACACTAGAGAATTTCTTAAAAACTAAAAAATCTGAAAATTTCACTCATTATCTAAAATTTTATCCACTACCCCTAAATTAGTGACCAAGTTATTGCTTAAATAGAAAATCGAAAATCGTTTATAGTACAATACCATTATCTTAAAATCGTGGGCCAAAATCACCAATTAATAAAATATATGTATATGCAAATTTTATCCATATTTGAATGAATTTCTAGATTGCGCAAAATATCAAAATGAAAAGTAACAAATAAAAATGAATATTAACAAATGTCACAAATAAAATCAATGGCATGCAATTCAACAGAAAATTGTAATTTAATAAAACTGACACAATATTCACAACATATTCAACTGATTATGATAAAAATAATATAATCAAAATAAACTAATAAAAATCTTAATATTTTTACAAATAAGAATAACTAATGATAGATTTATTTAAAATTATAAATATGTATTTTGAATAAGTTAATAAATAAAACATAAAAGTTATGAATTTTGAAAAATGTTAGGCCAAAATTGGGTGTCAACAGCATGAACTTTGAAATAATCGAAAGTCAAATATAAATTACTTTAAAGTATGGAGTTGTTTGGCTCATGTTAGATTACCAGATCAACAGTTGACTAAGATTGGTTATAGAGGAATAGATTGTGTGTTTATTGGTTATTCACAAACTAATAAGGCTTATAGATTTTTGAATCTCGAGACCCCAAGCCCTCACACAATTATTGAATCGTTGCATGCTAACTTTTTTGAGCATATATTTCCTAAGAAAAAATAATCTTTGGAACAAGATACAAGTTCTTCTATATCTCCTCTTAAAAGGAAAAAAGTTGAGTCTTTGAAAGAAAGTCAACCAACACGTAGTGCAAGGTCAGCCAAATCAAGAGACTTTGGACCTAATTTTCAAGTCTAATTAGTTGAAAAGGATCCTGAAAGTTATGCTGAAGCAATGTCTTCACATGATGCTCCTTTCTGGCGTGAAGCTATTGATGATGAAATGCACTCTATTATGTCAAATAATACATGCATTTTATTAGACCTCCTTCCTGGATGTAAGTCTATTGGTTGTAGATGAATTTTTAGAAAGAAATTGAAATTTGATGGTACCTTAGATAAATACAAAGCTTGCTTGGTAGCAAAAGGTTTCACTCAATTGAAAGATATTGATTATTTTGATACCTTTGCACCTGTAGCTTGAATGACTTCTATTCGACTCTTGATTGTTTTAGCAGCAATTCATAATTTGGTAATTCATCAAAAATGAATGTGAAGACTACATTTTTGAATGGAGATCTAGATGAAGAAGTTTACATGAAACAGCCAGAAGGATTTGTCGTTCCTGGTCAAGAACATAAAGTTTGTAAGCTTCTCAAATCTCTTTATGGATTAAAACAAGCTCCAAAACAATGAATGAGAAATTTAGAAGGTGATGATTTCTAATGGCTATTTAATTAATGGTGGTGATATTTGCATATTTAGCAAATTTCAAGAAAATTCTGGTGTTATAATATGTCTCTATGTAGATGATATGTTGATCTTTGAAACTGATATTGAAAGAGTCAAAGAAACAAAATCTTTTCTAGCTTCTCAATTTGAAATGAAAGATCTTGGAGAAGTTGATGTAATTTTGGGTATTAAAATCATAAGATCATCTAATGGCTTGACTCTTACTCAATCAAGTTATATTGAGAAAGTTCTAAAGAGATTTGGTCACTTTGACGACAAACCTGCTCCTACACCATTTGATCCTAACATCAAACTAATGCGTAACTCTAGTGATGTTCTTGACCAACTGACATATTCTCAGATTGTTGGGAGTCTTATGTATGCCATGCATTGTACCAGACCAGATATTGGTTATGCAGTAGAAACTTTGAGCAAGTTTACTAGTAATCCTAGAGTTGAACATTATAATGCCTTAATTCGTATTTTAAGATATCTTAAGGGTACGATTAATGTTGGCCTACATCTACCTTTCCAGTTGTTCTTGAAGGCTATAATGATGCTACTTGGAATTCTGATCCGAATGACTCTAAATCTATTACTGCTTGGATTTTCACTTTGGTTGGAGCAGCAATCTCTTGAAAATCAAAGAAGCAGACATGTATTACTCACTCAACCATGGAGTCAGAATTTATAACTATGTGAGAAGAAGTTGATTGGCTGCGAACTATGCTTATTGACATTCCTTTGTAGAGTAAGCCAGTACCACATTTAACTACCTATTGTGATAATCAAGCTGCTATATTTCGGGCTTCAAGTGATTGTTACGATGGAAAGTCGAGACAAGTTCGTCTCAAATACAATCATGTGAGGAGAGTATTGGAGGAAGGCATAATATCGCTTCAATATGTGAAGTTCAGATTTAATTTAGTAGATCCTTTGTCTGAAGGATTAGGCAAAGAATTAGTGGTGGAAACTTGTAATGGAATGGAAATAAAGTCTGTTGTAAATTAATTGTACTTTATGGTAACCCTATCTAATGATGTAATCTTAGGTTCAAAGGGAAAAACAAGTAAAGTTTCAATTGTGAAGCACATCAATAAAAATTTAATTTTAAAAATAAAATGAAATAAGTATAATGTGCATGATTGAGATTCTTTTCTCTTAATAAATTTATAAGACCGATCTCAATTGGAGTTAGTAAGAAAACTCTTGATAAATTTATCAATATTCCTACTAAAGAGAAGGATGAGATTGTATTCTCTTAATAAGTCTATAAACCAATTTCGATTGGAGTGTGTAGGAATACTCTTGATAGATTTATCGATACTTTGTTGTAAAGAAGGATGAAATTGATTTCTCTAAATGAAATTCATAGACTATTTGGTCGGAGTATGCAAAGTTACTCTTGAATAAGATTTTAACAGGAAAATCTTAAAGCACTTAGCTAAAAGGATTCAGGACACATGATCGTAAGGTGTCAAAGGATTTTGATTTTCACCGGAGCATAGTGATATGCGTGGAGTATTTTTCTATTTCATTCAATGAACCACTTAGTTCAAGATTTGTTCACTAAGTGGTCAATGATTTAGAAGCCTTCACTAGCTAATGGTTCAAGTCCAAAAGACACCATTATTGATGCATGTTGCTAGATTAATGTCTCAAAATAATTTTTAAATTTTTCAAAGATAAAATTTCTTGAAACGAGTGGGGGATTGTAAGAGTTAGTGTTTCAATTAATTTTGAAACAAATTCATCCGTTAAAAATTTTGAAATAACAAAACACATGAATGTGAATTGTAACATCCACTTTTGTTTTAATTTTACGTTATAGGTTTTTTGGAAGATAAGTTTTCTTTTCAATTCATGAACCTATAATAAATACAATTTAATTAAAGTCTTTTCTTGCAAAACTTTTGTCCTATAAATTGAGTTTCTTTTGTTTGAAAAGATAAGCACTCAAAAAACTACTTTCCCTTGAAAAAACATTTGTGAGACATTAATCAAAAGGTGATATCACTAATTCAAGAATAGAAGAGCAACATTCTTGAATGCTACTTGTTTTGTGGCTTAGTTGAATCCCGAAGATAGAGTTGTTATTTATTCTTCCGTTTGCTCGTGGGAGAGACTCCAACTATCTTCAAGAAACGTTTTAACGTGCCTCTAAGCCAAGCAAGTTTCGTTTTGAATTTCTTGTACTTTTGTCATTCTTGTTCTAACACTCATTGCCTTCACAATTTGTTATATATATGCATATTTTCATTGAACTAATTCATGCACTTACACTAAGAGTAAAAGAAGAAAGCAAGCAAATAAGCAAGAGCATGTTTAAGAGAATTTTGTTCAGTTACTCAAGTGCTACCTGATGGAACCAAATTGAAGAAGTTATTTCATATGTATATATCTTATAGTCTCTAAGTCTATACAACATGTATGATGATTGTGATTGAGATGTACTCATTTTCAACTTTCCTAGAATCATTAGTTTAGGTAAAAACCTCATATAAATTCAATTTTAAGTTACAAGTAACTTTGCGGGGACTTAACAGTCAGAGTAGCTTGTTATAAGAAGGATTAGAATTAATAGATTGCATCTCTTGTAATCTATATTTTGTTGTGGCTCATAGTTTTAGGGCCTGTTTGGAAAGCCACCCTGGTAATTGGATTTGGTGTAATTTGGTGTAATTACAATGTCTGTCCTGTTTGGTTGGCCATGTAATTACCTGGTTAGCAGGTAATTGGGTGTAATTGGCAGGTGGTAATTACACTCTCCAATCCACAAGGAGAGATTGTGAATTGCTGGTAATTACATGGTGTAATTATATGCTGGTTATTTTTTAATTTCTTCCTTTTATTCCTATTTTTATTTTTTCATTTTAATGTATTTTTTATTTCTATTATTTTACATTCTTTTTAATTTTTATTATTCTAATGTTTTCTAAAAATATTTTTTTAAATTCTATATTATTTATATTTCATTTCCTTCTCATTCTCAACCTTTCTTCATGTGATTTCATGCAATTTTTCGTATTATCTAAAAAAAAATCATTAGAATAATTTTGTTAATATTCTAATTTTTATATTAAAGTAGAATTCATTGTTGGATAAAGTTATGACTTACGTTTTCCTTTTCTTTTACATCATATTTATATATGTTATGTTGAAATTTTACATAAGAGTATTATGTTAAATTTATTGTTTTGAATTTAGAACTTATGTTGTATTTTCAATTTCATTTGTTTTAGGAGTATTGACTCCATATTTTTCATTGCAAGCAATTTTTTAAAAGTTAAACGTGATAGATTATCTTTTTGTCAAATGTTTTATAATTTTATGGCATGACATTTATAATATTAATTTTTTTGCCCAACATGCATTTCAAGATGTTCATAGAAATTTTGTACTTTTTGTTGTTATGATTAATTTAATTCAAATATACAAAATTGAAAAATATAAATCAATTATTTTTTATAATATTAGTTAAGAACATATGTTTATTAATTAATATATTTTCAAAAGACAATATATATCTTAAATATTCAATTTAATATCATTTATAAAGGCCCTTATTTGTCTAATCTAAAATTTTTATTTTAAATAATTAATTTTTATTTTAAAAATTCAATATAACCTTATGATTATACTTGTGCAACCAAACAGTACACTTGTAATTACATTGTGGCAAACAAGCAAGTCAGCGTAACTACTAGGTTGTGTAATTACTAGAAAAATTTTAGTATGATAGAGGCACAACAAACAAAAGTTGTGTGAGGCTCCACTAATTCCTTGACAGTTGGATATAGTGGGTCCATTCTTTAACTTTACAGCTTTAAAAGTTAAGAAGAAAGAGAAAATATAATTTAAAATTGACGTGACCCAATAAAATTATACTAAATAATATAAATAAAGTGAATTATGGGGTCCACTATTCTTTAAGCTCATCATATCCAAAAGAAAAAAAAAATTGGACATCTTTCTTCTTCAACTTACAAAGTTTTTCTTCTTCTTTTTCCTTCTAAATTGAAAATTTTATCAAAATTTTATCTCTCAATATTAGGAATTGGCAAAAAGAAAATTTGATGAAATTAATTTTGTTAGAAAATTTGATGAAATTATTGTCAATATAACATTCTCAAAAATAAAAAATAAAAAATAAAAAATAAAAATAAAAATAAAAATAAAACTTATAAAATTTGCAATTTCTGAAAAATATATTTGGGTCCAGCTATACTCTACAGATTTTTATACGATTCAAGTCTTAGTTTAAGTATTTAAATAAAAAATGATATCAATTTCAAATTTAGTTATTTAAATAAAAAAATTGACATGAAAGGAGTAGATATTCAAATTTGATTAAAAATCAATATTTAAAATCTAATTAAGGAAAAGTAAAGATTTTTTTTTAGGGAAAAAATTATTTGTAAATATCAAAGATGAACTGTGACCAAGGATAGGGGGGGAAAAGGATAATCAAGCCCTTTACGGAGAAAAAAAATTCTAAACTGAAAATTCTATCAAAATCAAAACTATATTTTTCAGTATTAGAAATTTTCCCCTAATGTCAGAATTATTTGAAGCATAACTTAATTATATGTTTGTATGAAGATTTTATCCAAAAATATTTGAAAAATCTGAGATTTAATTTACAAATTTATAAATCCAACAAAAATAATTTAATTTGATATTAAAAAATTCAAACCAAATCAATCCATGCACACCCCTACAATTTATAATTTACGACTTACATTATTATGTCTATCCTACTTTCAATGTTTACTCTCTTCTTGATTTTATTGTGAACTGTAAAATTTAAGAATGGATCCACTATCTTTTAAAATATTATTTTAAGCTTTAAATAACTACAATATTAATAGTTAAATTTAAAATTTAAAAATATATTTACTAAGACTAATTTAGTAAAATGAATCTCTAATACAAATATAATTATATTTATATATATTCGAAATGATTTTTGCAAAAATATTTCGATATAATGTTCATGTTTGAATGTACTTTAATACAATTTCAAAAGTGAAAAATGAGTTAAAATAGATTATAACATGCTTTTTAAAATTGAAATATACCTTCAAATTGAAAAAAAATGTATTTCAATAAATATCAATTTTAAAATAAAGTAGAAATTATTTTAAATAAATAAATAATTTTTATGTTTAAATGGATCCTAAAAATAGAAGTTAAAAAGAAATGAATTAGGGAGATGAAAATTTTAAAATACGATAAATGAAAAAAGCTTTAATCCTACGATACGAATACAAATTATATTTGTATTTAAATTTGACTATTAATTTCTTATGAAGTTATTTAATTATAAAAAATAAAATATATTTTTATTTGTATCATAAAATTGAAGGAGTACTTGAATTGGTTTCCAAATATTTTTTTTTAAAAAGAAAAACTGAGGAGAAAAAAGATGAAAGAGAAAAGAATGAAAGAGAAACAAAAGATAAAGAAAGCATGGGTCCCATGGATCATAATATAATTGCAATAAAAAATATTCTCACACAACTATTACAAGTTGTACCTCACCCATAGTAAAAATTTTCGTAATTACTAGGCTGATAATTACTGCCCTAGTAATTACACCAATTTCAATTACTTGATGGCTTTCCAAACAGACCCTTAGTGAAGTTTCAAACAAATTGTTACAACCCAAATTTAGATCATGATGACGTCTACCATAAAACCCTCAATAGGCTAGTTAAAATCGAAACAAGCGATAAACTTAAACTAGAATATAACTACACGGAAGCAAAATAGACAGAATAGAACCATATCATGGATATGTACATAAAGGTACAAAAGATACAGTAAAGCCTCAAAAGTGATCAAGAAAGATGAAAATACATAAGAACCAAACCCCAGACCTAGTGTCACCTATACAATAATGTCTAAATACAGAAAGGGACTATATACAACAGTTTTCTCTAATTAAAATACTAAATATATAGATAGTACAATAGAAGGAAAGTAGTCAGTTTATAGACGTTAAGAGGTCACCACGATCCAATCAACAACGATGAAACGACCCCAAAAATGCCCGAAAATGTGCTTCGGAAACACCTATAATTGTAATTTCCATATATCTCAAAATCCGTGCATGATTTCGGAAATTCGACTTCATATTCTTATTTGTGGGGTCAAATTGAGTGGGAAATGGGTCTAACCCGAATTTTAGAGCAACCGTATCAAAATTCGAAAATCGCAAAAATTGCGATTTGGAGGGTCAACTTTAAAGGGGCATATCTCTTAGCACACAAGGAACTGGAAGGGCTGCAACCTATCAAATTAAAGCTCTTTGAGTTAGCTTTCCAACGCACTTGGTTTCACCTTAGTCCGAGTTAGGATGAGGGAGTTATGACCATTTTCGTAAAACCTGTCTGTGCAGATTTGCAATTTCCAGTGAGCTTTTTTTTAGGCGGGTTGGAGACGTTTTTTATAAAAAGGGGATATGTCCCATACTTAGTCATTTTTCTTAACTCCAAAAACACTCTCTAAGCCCTCTCCAAAAATTCCACCAAGATCTTCAACCAAATTCAAACATCTCAAGCTCTAATTCCGGATTCAAGACTCAATCTCAAGCTTCGATTCTCCATTCCAATCTTCATCAAGGATTCTCCAAAGTTGAGGTATGTGGGTTTGATTGTGGAAACCTTCCTTTCCACAAGTCCAACCATTTATCCTCTATTTCTACTTCAAGTTTATGGGTCCTTATGATTATTTATGAACTCTTGAATTATGGAATTACTACTACACACCCTATTATGGTCCTTTTTGCATATTATCATGAAATGGAATTATTATGTGATGTTTATGGTTTACATGCTTCCATGATCAAATTATGAAGGTTGATATATATATGTATGTTGTTGGTGGGCTGATTTATATGGATTTTGGAATTGGTTGGAATTAGTATTCTTGAAATACATGATTTCATTTACTTGAACAATTGCCCACCATGTGTTTGATAAAATGCCCATTTATAGAATTCTTAGGAAAGGGAAGGTCCAAGGTACGTCCTATGAGACGGATGGTTATGTAATTACTGAAATGATGATGAAATGGACACATGTATATGATTTTCTCTAAATAAGTGTTGTGAGTCGACCATGCCTAGTACGGGGGGTAGTAGGCCCGTATAACCATATCGAGGGGTTGTACCTTGGTTGCCTAGTACGGGGGGTAGTAGGCCCGTATAACCATATCGAGGGGTTGGTACCTTGGTTGCCTAGTACGGGGGGTAGTAGGCCCGTGTAACCATATCGAGGGGTTTGTACCTTGGTCCCTAGCTCGGGGGGTGGTAGGCCCGTGTAACCATATTGAGGGGTTTGTACCTCTTTCGCCTCTCCAAGGGGGTGGTAGGCCTTGGAAATACTATATTGATGGTCACTCGCCACTCATGTACTACGTCCCACTAAATATGATTTTTATGTAAGCATCATTATACATATCATTTCATTAATATGCTATCTATTGGGTATGATTACGCATTTTCCTATGATGTCCATCTAATGTAGCATTGCATTGCATCCCATATACTTAGTACATTCAAATGTACTAACGCATACTCTATGCCTACATGATGTCACCATGTAGGGACCGGAGCACCGCTTGACCATCCTCCTCCGCGTGGCTAGTACGATTTTCTATAGTGGTTATTAGTGAGTCCTCCATTTCGGGGACGTTGCTCATGATCTTTTGCTATGTATAAAACTTTTCCTTTCAAGTTATGTTTTGACTATGAGGGTGAGCCCGGTAGTTTGTCTTGGCCCCCGCTAAGTACTCATGTTTAGAGGTGGTGTTGGACAAGTTGTGTATTATGCTTGAGCTTGACTCATCTATGGTATTTATGTATCATTTCTTTTTTTTGCTCCCTTAGTCCCGATTTCCCCCCTTGATTATGCTTATCGTTTATGGTCATTTAATTGCTTCCGCGACCAAGGATGTGTAATGATACGCTATGAGGCTTGTTTGGGGTTCCTTCGGGTTCCCATTCGCCGGTCACATCTAGGCCCTAGGCTTGGGTCGTGACAAACTTGGTATCAGAGCACTAGGTTGAATGATCCTCGGAGTCCAACACACCGCGTTGATTAGAGTCCGATTCATGGTTGTGTTGTGCACCACAACTATGAGTAGGAGGCTATGAGACGTTTTAGGAAATGTTTCCCTTCTCCATGTTCTAAGTCGTGCTGTAGAGTTGAATTAAGTTCTTCCCTAACGGTTGTTCTTTGTTATGCTAGATCATGCCTAATACAAGAGGAAGACGAGCCCGACTTGTTGCGTGAGTCATATAAGGTGTCTACTCCTATTGGTGCATATATTGTTGCTAGGAAGGTCTATAGAAATTGTCCTATTTACATCTTGCATAAAATATTGCCGTTGTGATCTTGTTTTGAATTGACATGGTCTTTTGATGTTTGTTCTTGGGGAATGGATTGGTTGCATGCAATACTATGCTCTAGTTGATTGTAGAACCCGTAGGGTCAAGTTCCAATTCCCAAGTGAACCGCATCTTGAGTGGGAAAAGCCAAAATGTGGCTAGTCAAGGGTAGAAATTCATCTCTTGCATTAAAGCCCGTAGTTTGTCTCTAAGGGGTGCTCTATCAACCTTGTGGAGTGGTTAGGGATGTGGAGTCCAAACCCTTCTTATAGAGTCGGTTCCGGTCGTAAATGAATTCCTTGATGTCTTTCCCTAATGACCTTCCCGATGTTCCTCCCGAAAGGGAAATAGATTTTGGCATAGACCTCCTCCCCGATACTCAAACCATTTCTATTCCCCCTTACCGTATGGCCCCGGCGGAGTTAAAGGAGTTGAAAGAACAATTGAGGGACTTGTTGGAGAAGGTTTTTATTAGGCCTAGCCAATCACCATGGGGTGCACCGGTGTTGTTTGTGAAGAAGAAAGATGGGTCCTTTAGGATGTGTATTGATTATCGGCAACTCAATAGGGTCAAGTCAGAATAAAATATCCTCTTCCTAGGATTGATAGACTTTTGTTCGAACCAAATTGCAAGGGGCCTAGCCCACTTCTCTAAGATTGATCTTTCGTCCGGGTATGCATCAAGTGAAGGGTGAGGGGAGGGTGACATTCCCAAGACAGCCTTCACGGACTAGGTATGGACATTATGAATTTGTGGTCATGTCCTTTGGGTTGACCAATGCACCGGCTACCTTCATGGACCTAATGAATAGGGTCTTTAAACCCTACCTTGATTCCTTTGTTGTGGTCCTCATTGATGATATTTTAATCTATTCGCATAGTGAGGAAGAACACATGGGTCACTTGAGGGTTGTGTTGCAAAGATTAAGAGAGGAGAAGTTGTATGCCAAGTATGAAGTGTGAATTTTGGTTGAAGGAGGTTGCCTTCCTAGGTCATGTGGTGTCGGGGGATGGTATTAAGGTAGACCCTAAGAAGACCGATGTGATTAGAAATTGGCCTAGGCCATTGACCCCGTCGGATATTAGGAGCTTCTTGGGCTTAGTGGGTTACTACCGGAGAGTTGTGAATGGGTTTTCTTCTATTGCTTTCTTCATGACTAAGTTGACACAAAAGAGGGCCTATAGTTTGAGTGGACCGACGAGTGCGAAAGGAGTTTTCAAAACCTTGAAAAGATAAACTTGTGTCCGCGTCCTATATTGTCACTACCGGATGGGCTTGAGGGATTGGTTTGTGTATTGTGATGCTTCTAGTGAGTTGGCTTGGGGTTGTGTCCCTAATGCAAAATGGTAAGGTGATAGCCTATGCTTTAGACAAACTCAAGTGGCATGAAAAGAAACTATCCTACGCATGATCATGAATTAAGCCGCACGGTGGTGTTTGCTTTAAAGATTTGGCGTCAATTATGTAGGGTACGTGTTCCGATGTGTTCAACCGATCATAAGAGCCTCCAATATGTCCTTCACCC